>CM076574.1:1283281628-1283662513 GCA_034641835.2 Pinus albicaulis | reverse complement strand
AATCGAGGAGAACGTACATCATTTATTGTTGTTCTGTTTTTGCTGTTTGTACATTTTCCGAGGCGGTGGTTAAGCACGGAAAACGAGATAAGTTGTAAAAGTCTGTTTGCTGATTTTTATTTTGCTGAATATTTCTCTCACTGTAAAAAGGTATTTTCCAGAAATAAGGAGCTTTCAAACTGGTTTTCCCCAAGAGTTGTAGGGGGTTTTTCCAGGGTCAAGTTGACCAAAAATATCTGTGTCAAATGTGTGAATGACTGTTTTTATGCTTGCTGATTTTTAATTCTGCATTTTCCAGCATTCTGAAAAATTTCCAAAATTTGTGTTTTCAGCAAAATTTATTTTCCAGTTTGTTAAATGTATGGATATGGGAAAGGGCATTTAACTATTTTGGAGTAATAAGGTGAAAACTGAAAACCGGGGTGGGAAACTATAAATTTCTACATGGTATTGGAGCTTGAGTGTCAAGAACAGCTTGGGATAAAGAAGGTGAAATTATGTACCGTCGATTTTTCACTCGAAAATTCCAAAGAAGTCGATTTTTCAAACAATGCTTTTATCTTTACTACGTAAATAGGGCATATTTTTTTTCGCCTTTAGGACAACAGGATGTCTTTGGGACTGAGGGTGGAGGATAGGTTGGATGGGCATTCCAATTACAACATTTGGAAGGAGAGAATGCAGAGTATCTTTGAGGAGGCAGAAGTCTGGGACATTATGGTGCATACCACACAGAATCCTGTGAATGTGCCCACTGATGCTACTCAGTTGGCAGCATATAATAAAAAGAACAACAAGGGTAAGAGACTGATTCTAGACGGAATCAAAGACCATTGCATTCCTCATGTGAGAGGAAAGAGAAATGCTCATGAGATGTGGACAGCATTGTCCAATCTCTACCAGAGTACCAATGAGAATCGGAAAATGGTCCCGAAGGAGAAGCTGAAGACCATTAAGATGGGTAATGATAGTGCAGCTGGATATCTCACAAAGATTACTAATGTGAGAGATGAGTTGGCAGCGATTGGAGAGGCCATTCCACCCACTGAGTTGGTGCGGATTGCAGTGAATGGCCTCCCCAGTTCATGGATGAACTTTGCTGACGGGGTTTGTGCACGTGAAACCCTTCCCACATGGGAGAGGTTTTGGGATGATTGCATTCAGACAGAGATCAGGAAAGGTCAGCTTGGGGCAGCCAAGCCAGTTGAGCAGGATGAGGATGTAGCACTGTTGGCAGGACGCAAGAAAGGCAAATGGAAGAAGCAGGCTTCCACAAGCAATGGTGGGGGCAAGGGCAAAGGTAAAGGTAAACAGGATAACTCACAGAAGGACTATTCCAAAGTGAAGTGTTGGAATTGTCAGAAGATGGGACACTATGCAGTTGTGTGTCCGGAGAAGAAGAAGAAGAAGGGGAAGAACCAGATCATGGCAGCTTCAGCAGAGGTTGAGGACTTTGCAGATCGTTTTGACCGAGAGTTTGGGTTCACTGCATGTGAGTCCTCTAGTGCGGGATTATCTGCCATAGAGGTTCAGAGGGAGCATGCATTTCCCTCGATTAGCGGAGCATCTTCGGGTATCTGGTATGTGGACAGTGGGGCTTCACGTCACATGACAAGAGTCCGTGAGTACTTCTCAGAGCTTTCAAAGAGTGGCACTGATGTAGAGGTAGTACTCGGTGATGACAGAGTTGTTAGAGCAGTCGGTGTGGGAACATTGACATTTCAGAGGGAGTCCAAACCTCCCTTGAAGGTGTCAGATGTTCTTTATATGCCAGGGATGAGGAAGAACCTCATATCCGTCTCGCCTATACGGGGGAGATATGAGATACTATTTTGTGAGGACAAAAGTTGATGTATCTCAGTAAGCACTCCACCACCAAACAGAGGATAGGTGTACGCCATGCAAAGGTACAAGTTTGCATTTCGGGGTACGAGATTTATATCGAGCAAATAGGGCCAATATTATAGCTGGAAGGGGCTTCCGAGTTAGGCAGATTTACACCAGGATGGGGCACATGTATCATGGAGCCTTGAGGACTTTGCGGGAGATCACTACAGTGTGCCACATTTCGCATCGATCACTTTGATACTTGCAGAGGATGTGCGTGGGCAAGTTTGCGCTGGCAAATCCCCTTTCCCACAGACAAAGAGAGCGATCGATATTTGATTTGATTCATTCCGATGTGAGCGGTCGGATGTCTCATGTTTCCTTGAGTGGATATGAGTACCATGTGTTATTCATTGATGATCACTCCAGGAGGACCTGGATTTATTTCTTGAAGACCAAGAGTGAGGTCTTCAAGCGGTTTCAGGAGTTCAGAGCTCTTGTGGAGACACAGACAGGTCGGAAGATCAAGTCCCTGAGGTCGGACAATGGAGGAGAGTACACCCTTGGAGAGTTTGTTGACTATTGTGCTGAGGCAGGCATTAGGAGGGAGCTCACTGTTCCTTACAACCCCCAGCAGAACGGGGTTGCGGAGAGGAAGAACAGATCCATCGGAGGGGCTGCCAAAGCCATGTTACATGATCGGGGGTTGCCATTGTTTTTGTGGGCAGAGGCCTGCAACACAGCTGTTTACTTGCAGAACAGGAGTCCGCATCGTGCCTTGGGGCACATGACTCCGGAGGAGGCTTTTTCTGGGAAGAAGCCTGATATGGGTCATCTTCGTATCTTTGGGTGCATGACATACTCCCACATACCCAAGGAGAAGAGGACCAAACTAGAGCCCACCGCAGAGAAGGGTATCTTTGTGGGCTACAGTGAGACCTCCAAGGCCTTTCACATTTACATTCCTGCGCAGAGGAAAGTTGTTGTCAGGCGGGATGTGAAGTTCGAGGAGGACAGGGCCTTTAGGAGGTCACGGAGTTAGAGTATCTGGATCAGCCGTACCTCAAGAAATAGCTGAGTCAAACATGGGATCCAAAGGCAATGTGGATCGTGAGGATCCGAGGGTAACACGCGCCTGCTCAGTCCGTCGCTGGGGAGTGGCTCGCAGTCGAGGGGTGGTGCGATGGCGGCGCACGCGTGCTGTACCACGTGCGCTCACCGGGTCCACCGATGGACAGCTCACACGGACCTCGAAAGATCTACAAAGTTCGGTGCGTGAGGACAAGCAGTATTTACGCTCAGAGTTCAGGCTCCCGATGTTGAGGAGGAGGAGTTTTATTCTCCGGCGGGAGAAGTGTGCTCAGGGAAGAGGAAGCCCAAGTGGCTTCAGGACACCTTGAGAGATGCCACATCTGTTGCTGAGCCTAAGAGGCCGGTCAGAGAGAGCAGACCACCTGAGAGGTTTTGTAGCTATATGGCAATGGCCACCAACATCCTTGACTCTGAGCCTTCTAGCTATGAGGAGGCAGCTAGCCAGCAGGTCTGGAGAGAGGCCATGCAGGAGGAGTATTCTTCTATCATGAAGAATGATGTTTGGGAGGTGGTGCTGAGGCCTGAGGGCAAATCCGTGGTTACTTCTAGATGGCTTTACAAGGTAAAGCATGCTGCAGATGGCAACATTGAGAAATTCAAAGCGAGGTTTGTGGCTAGAGGGTTCTCCCAGGTAGAGGGAGTTGATTATGAGGAGACCTTCGCTCCCGTGGCTCGATATACTTCGATTCGCTCCATTATATCAATAGCAGCAGAGATGGGTTGGAAGATCCACCAGATGGATGTGAAGACCACATTTCTCAATGGCTTCATACAGGAGGAGGTGTACATTGAGCAGCCACAGGGCTTCGAGGTGCATGGGAAGGAGTCCCATGTGTGCAGACTGAAGAAGGCCCTTTATGGCCTGAAGCAAGCTCCCAGAGCTTGGTACTCCAGGATAGATACTTACTTGCAGAAGATGGGTTTCACAAAGAGTGAGGCAGATCCGAACCTTTACTATGTTGTGATAGGTGAGGAGCCTCTCATTCTGGTGCTGTATGTGGATGACTTAGTCATTACAGGTGCAGAGAGACTCATAGAGCACTGCAAGAGAGATCTTGCGGCGAAGTTTGAGATGAAGGACATCGGCTTGATGCATTACTTTTTGGGTTTGGAGGTGTGGCAGGAGGAGGGGCATTTCTTCCTGGGACAGGGGAAGTATATTGTGGACATCCTTGGCAGATTCCACATGGAGGATTGTAGACCCATGTCGACACCGATGATCACCAACCGGAAGAAGCTTCATGCTTCGGATTCCGAGTTGGTGGATCCCACATTGTACAGACAGCTGATTGGTTCCTTGATGTATTTGGTCAACACTAGACCAGATATTTGTTTTGCAGTCAACACGATGAGTCAGCTTATGTGTGAGCCTAGGAAGGTTCACTGGGTGGCTGCAAAACACATTTTGCGATACTTGCAGGGGACAGTGGATTATGGTCTGGACTACAGGCAGGGGGATGGAGTGAGATTGGCAGGTTACACTGATTCTGATTGGGCAGGTTGTGCTTCTGATAGGAAGAGCACTTCAGGGTGTTGTTTCGGGTTGGGTTCGGCAGTGGTGTCATGGTTCAGCCGGAAGCAGCAGTCAGTAGCATTGAGTTCAGCGGAAGCAGAGTATATGGCAGCCAGTCTAGCTAGTTGTGAGGCCATCTGGCTTCGCAAGATGTTGCTTGGCTTATTTGGTCAGCCGTTGAGACCTTCAGTGATTTACTGTGATAATCAGAGTTGCATTAAACTCACGGAGAATCCAGTATTTCATGACAGGTCAAAGCATATCGGGATCAAATATCATTTCATTAGAGACTATGTTCAGAAGGGAGTTGTGAAGTTTGAGTATATTCCCACCGATAAGCAGGTTGCAAATATTCTTACCAAAGCCTTACCACGGGGCGAGCATGTCTACTTCAAAGACAAGATGGGTGTGGTGAGGAACACCTTCCTCGGTAAGAGGGAGTGTTGAAATTTGGTACCGGAGGACAGGTGGTTCCCTAAGGCTTTGATCTTTGGCCTAGGGAAAAGTGTCCAAAAGAATTTAATTTTTCTCCCAAAGTGACTTTATAAAGTTATAAAGTCAAATCTAATTTAAAAGTGACTTTAAGTGATAAAGTTACTAAAGTGACTTTATAAAGTTATAAAATCAAATCTAATTTAAAAGTGACTTTAAGTGATAAAGTTACTAAAGTCTAATTTTAAAGTGACTTTTAATAAAGTCAATGTAAAATTAGAAAGGAAAAAGTGACTTTGGAAATAAAAAACTAAGTGGGTCTTTATTAAAGTGGGGTGAATTAAAAAATAGAAAGTGAGATTTAAATGAGCATTTAATCTCAGCCCTAGATCTCAATCTATCTCAGCCATTGGATTTAGGGATTCCCCAAAATTCACTTAGGGTTAGGGTAAAGGAGGAAAAGGGGGAAAAGGTCATTCATTCTTTCATGAGCAGATTGAGAGAAGGAGAGCAAGAGAGCAAAGTAGATTTCTGGGAAGTGAGGAGAAGGAGGCAGCAGCTTGGCACACTTTCCAAGACAGCACTTCAGCAAGACCGTACAGCTGAGATAACACAGTAAAAGGCAGATTTTTGGCATGGTTTTCTAGGCAGGGAGGTCGTACAGCAATATTGGGCACGGAAATCGAGGTAGCAAGGGGCTGTACTGTACAACAGAGTTTTGCAGTGCTTTTGGCACGCAAATCGAGGTTTTGGACAGCAGCATTAATTGCTGTTTGCACAGATTTTGAGGAGGCTGTAAAGCTGCATTTATTGCAGATTTTTGGGCACGCAAATCGAGGAGGACGTACAACATTTATTGCTGTTCTGTTTTTGCTGTTTGTACATTTTCCGAGGCGGTGGTTAAGCACGGAAAACGAGATAAGTTGTAAAAGTCTGTTTGCTGATTTTTTTGCTGAATATTTCTCTCACTGAAAAAGCATTTTCCAAAAATAAGAAGGAGCTTTCGAACTGGTTTTCCCCAAGAGTTGTAGGGGGTTTTTCCAGGGTCATGTTGACCAAAAATATCTGTGTCAAATGTGTGAATGACTGTGTTTATGCTTGCTGATTTTTAATTCTGCATTTTCTAGCATTCTGAAAAAAATTTCCAGAATTTGTGTTTTCAGCAAAATTTATTTTCCAGTTTGTTAAATGTATGGATATGGGAAAGGGCATTTAACTATTTTGGAGTAATAAGGTGAAAACTGAAAACCGGGGTGGGAAACTATAAATTTTTACAAAATTCTCCCTATTTGAAAGGAAGTGTTAAAATTGGGAACTAGGGCCAAATTCCATCTTTGGACAACTCATTTGATGGAGATGATGATTGCATTATATTCCTCTTTTTGAGAGGACTAAAATTGATATAAAGATCATCTAATTTGGACTAGCAGAAGTGTGATTTTGAATTTATGCCCACACATGTATAAATTATTCATGTTGGTCACATCAACATGTAGGCTCAAGAAGCCCAATGGTTGTGTCTCTTCACTCGTTGGGAATTTTAGAAATACAAGTGACCTCACACCTCATCTGGCATCATCATCACTCACATTCTTCTCTCTCTTCCTTTGATTGGTTCGTACAACTATTTGGAAGCTTCTCTCTCTCACACGTGGCAAGGAGGATGAGTTTTCTGGGCAGAATTGCAGACCGAAATTTCAGAGATCAGAGTCAGGTTTGTCCAGCATTGACAGAGAGCTTGTTGACCGAGTTTGACTTCGTTCTTAGTCTCAAAAGTTTGCTTTTTCTAGGCTGCATCTCTGGGCACAAAAATTAAGGAATTCTGGGTTGTTTGACCTGCGTTTACAGGGCTGACTGCAGTTTGACTGCAAAAAAACTACAACAATTTTCTCTCCTTTGACCGAGTTTGATCGAGCTGTTTTGGGCTGAATTTGAACTCCTGATCAGGCTGACTTTGACTGAGGAAGACTGACCTGCTTTGAGGAAGATTTGCCGCTGTTTTCAGCAGTGTTGACTTTCTGGTTATGGCTGAAGTTTGACTGCAAAATTTGACAGGGATTTTTGACTTTGTATTGGGCGAGTCAATTTGGCTTTGGTACTCTCTCTCTCTGCTGAACTTTTGATATAATAATAAGAAGAATTGATCAAAGGTTTTCCCCACATTGGGGTTTTCCCTGGCATCCGCCAAATCCAGTCTTCTCTTGTCTTGATTTGTCTTCTGCATTTTTTTTATGTTCTATCTACATTTACTGTCAATGTGATTAATAGTTAATGTGATTGCTACTAGAAATAATTGAAAATTGTCATTGGGCTGCTTAAGGAACATTGAAGTAAATTGTTCTAAGCATAGAACATACCATTGTTAATGAAAATTAACACCTTAGTCAACACCCAGAAATAGAAGCAAAAGCTTGGTCAAATAGTAGTTAAAGATCCACAAAATATTCGACCTCCAATCCACAGTTAGCAACTTTGTCAAACAACAGAGAATGAAGTCAAGTCAACCCTGGTCAGCAGAAGCCAAACTAGATTGTCAACACAAAGAGAAATCTTCTTCTTCTTCGCACATGTGAGCAAATCTCCTTGCTAGATAGGTCGAATGATGAGTTGATGTGATGTCCAAATGAAGTCCAACGAATGCCAATATATAGTAGACCAATCAAGTGGGTTTTGACCTAGGGTCAAATCCCTTGATGAAGTGGAGTTGACCTATCAAAATAGGGCCGACTAGGGCAGCAGAAAAGTCTGTAATTTCTCTTTTGATTTTGATGATGAAAATACCGACCGCAGCTACAATTTCTCAACACATACTTAATGACACAGGGTTGATTCTGTTTTCTACCACTTTAACCACTAGGTACACCACGCCTGCCCCTAATGTGGACACTGGTTAATCGGGGGATTGAACTAAGGATCCCATAATATTTTGAATTTTTACATAACACATTACATACTTTGTGAAGTGAACTACCTCTGGGGATTGATTTGTTCTTTGTATATATTTCCATGCCTCTTTCCATTTTGATATGTTGGGCTGTTAGTTTGGATGCACTTATTTCTGTAATACATATTTTTTTTCATAAAATGAACTCTGAATGATTAGTTGGGATTTGTGTGGATGCAGACATGCATAGAAGATGGATTACGTGCAGATAAGTTGCATCTAGAGAAAGAAAAGTTGCATCTAGAGAAAGAAATTGGCTTACTTACTGAGAGGAAAAGCGACCTCTCCAAGGTTATTCGGGTGTTGGAGAAAAAGGTGATATCTAGCATGGTTGTTTATTTGGTGTTTGAGATTTTTTTTCTTTTCTCATTTCCAAATTGCGAAGTGTGACATTACATTATTATTATCCATTATATAAAAATCTATAATTCAAGGGTCAGGAGTTGTGTTTATTTAGTGTTTAAGATTCTTTCATCCTCACTTCCACAATGCGAAGTGTAATGTACATAAATTACATTACATAATATGAGTACAGTATATTATCATAATAAATTCAAGGGTCATGAGTCACGTCTCTTCAGTTCCTGACTATTCAATGTCATTTATTATCTAAAATGTCACGAGTGATGCACAATTGATCAATAATCACGTTCAATATTATCAAATTATATATGTTTATCCTTCATGGATTATGTGGCTTTATCCTTCTCTTATAATTTAATGATACTTTCTTGTGAGTACTGTTTGGTACATTGCATGTGTTATTTGAGTGGTTCTGTTCACATTGGGCAGTTGTGAAAATTTATGTGACAAGGCAATAAAATTCAATCTAGGAGGCCATCCACTTCAATCCCCTAATTCACCATACATTCTGTTGCCATACACACTCCACTTGACCTTTCTTCTGTCCCACATACTTCACTCTGTTTACCATTTCCGTCAATTTGAAAAAAAAAGTATAAATAAAAGGAAGAGGTAGCGAAAAAAGTCGATTTGCATTTCGAAAAAACATTGTTATGATAACAAATGAGCATACAAGTGCCTTATTGAACCATCATAACCAACCATGGATGATATTAACAGTCTGTCGCAGAAATTACAATGCATAATTACGGCCTTTCCCTTTTTTATAAACCCAGGAAATTGACACACCATAAGCTGCCAATAATTGTGCAATTACAGTTGTTCACTAAGTATCATGCAACAACAATTAATTGTAAGAGCACCATTCCACTGACTATTGTGACTGCAGACAAAGAACATGAACAGAGCTCATTGTTGAGCAGTTGCCTTTGATAAGCGTTTTAGACAGCCATATTGATAACAATAATTATATCAACTCAAGCTGCTTAATAAACGAAGCCATCTGAAGAAAATATAGGCACCATCTGCATAATGAAGGGCACATGTGGAGACAATTGGACAAAAGTTTGTTGAATGGCATACTGTTGTGGCTGCCCATGAATGCTATTAATTTAAAATGTAAATTTTACTAGGAGACCACCTTAGGATCTGGTGTGGCCAACATTGTAACCTCTGCTCATTGGCTGCTACCCTTGGTGATGGTATATGTGTGGTTAAGAGGGTGTCCCTCTCAATTTGAAATCTCTGGTTGACTGCCATGAGCATAAAATTCAAGTGCTTAAAGCTACTTAGCAAAACTTTATTCAAAAGTTGCGCCAATAAAAAATAAAGTTAATTTTTGTGTTGAAAGGTGCTTTCTAGAACCTAGTATAGGAGGGATTTGTAATGCAGTGTACCACTGATTTGTAGAGGCTGGCCAAATATGATAGTTCGAAAAAATATGAGAAAAACGTACGCGAATCTATATATGTATATCAATGTTTTTGTAACTGGACTGGCACCAGTGGAACCAGCCAATCCAACTGTTTTGGTGCCTAAACCAGTCTGACCGGTGGCATAGACTGAATTGGCTGGTTTAGTACCAAGCCAACCATTTTTCACCAAACCGGCTGGTTCTGTATGGAATCAACTATTCTGTACAATACAATACTGCTCCCAGCACAATTTTTTTTAAATAAAACAATAATTTATGAGTGGGGCAGCTTAATATTCAACTCTAGGGCCCTACTATTGCTACATAATTAATGGTGATGTTGATATTCTCCTTTATCTTTCATTTTCATCCTCTTACTTAAATTTTTAATATGACTATTAATTCACTCAGGATGTTTGAGAGTGGTTCTGACCTCATTGGATTTCATGTGGAGAAAGTAGAATTTCAGATTCCACTAAAAATCCAACAGACTTAACAGTTTTTAAGATTTTAGGATTGGGGCATTGCAACATTTCTATTGGATTTTGTTGTGTACGAGGGTATGGAATTCACATTTTACCAAGGGCACCAAACCCTCTATGTACCTTGATATTAATGGCATTGATTGTTGAACTCCTCTATCACAGCCCTAGTAAAAATATACCCATCACAAAAACAAAATCTATGAAGTTTTTTTTTTATATCTTATTTTAATGCTTAGAGAGTGGTAGTGATGTTGAGTGTCCCAATATAGCCAATGATTTTGATGATACATAGATATTTGTTGTAACATGTTTTCCTTTTTGATATTAGAGGCCATCTAGGGCATCTTTGCTGATGTATTTTTGGTTCAGGCTTGTATTGCACTAATTTCTATTTTGGTTATCTGCACTCTTGCTATATAAATAACATTTTTTTGCATATTTGTGTGTAATTTTTTGCCGTAAGGTAGTTACAACATCATCTGTTCTTGGCTGCCGGCACTGACCAGACCTTCCTTTCGATTCTTCCTTCCTAGGCCACTGAAGGTCTCTTCTCCAATAGTAGGATATGGATGTGAGATAGGGATGCGCAACACCACAACAAGGATTCTAGGGTTTCCTAGAGACAGGGTAGTGCTTAAAGCACGGGAACAACAAACCTAATTTGGGGAAAATTTGGCAGAATATGGATGCCAAGTATAATGATGCTCATGAGGGCAACCCAAGGTTTGTATTTATACCAGCATAAATTGGTTGGGTTGGTTATGCTACGGGGTCCTATAAGCAGGCTTAAGATCTAACTCGTAAACCCCACTCAGAAAACATTTGAATTATATATTTTTTTCATATTTTAAAAAGTAGTAAATGAGAAGCTTTAAGAAGATTCACGTACATACTTGTTTTTATTTTGGGCAGGTCATGGATAGAATTTCAATTTTTTTTTTTTAAGATAATGTTAGGTCTGCATAGGGAGAGGGATACTTCCCAGGCCAATACATGCACCGGGTGATAAGTGAGGTAAAATATGATATAACAATATGCTTCCCTATATTCACGCATGCAATACCTATGTAGGCTAGTGTGTCTAACCTTGGTTGACTCTAATTGAGTAATTATTTGTATGCGTGCAGCCAAATGCCTAGCAACATCAACAACAACCAGTTGAGCTAACGCTCTCAATTTTTGATAGATTTGTGCTTAAGACACATCTACACTGGAATATATATAGAAGTTTATATAAATGTAAATTCTGAAAATAAAGTAAAAGTTTCTATAAGTGTCAATTAGAAAAAAATTAGTGTTATGAGATCCCCTGGAACTGGGTGTTGGATCTACGGATCTGCATTTTGGATACCACGTAGAATCCACCTTGTAAATGGATTCTTCAAACTCAAAAACGATACCCATGCCTAATGAAATGGATCCTATTTCAACTATTCCTCACACTTCAAATCCCAAGCAATTAACATTAGAGTTTTTGGTTAATATTTTATTTTTTTAAGTATATTTTCCACCTATTTGAAACCCTAAAATGAAACTAATGTATTTAGATTTTTAATTAGACTACTTCTTAGTAATATGCATAGTTGTATAAGCAAGTTATTAATTACCTATTGGCTGTATAACACATGATAATGCTAGGAGGAAAGGTCTGACACATCAAAACAAAAATTTTAATCTCCAATTTTTGGAAATGCTAATAGGAAAACTTTGGCGCAATACATAGATAATAATATATATTGTACAAAGGATGACTATATCATTAATAATTTAATTAGATTAATCCCATCCAACTCTAGGTGAAGAATCCTCCTAGAATAGTATGATACATAGACTATAGCATGTTCTCAAACATTGTACAATATTCATTTACCATTGTAACATGTTATGAATAAAATAAATATAAATAATGATGATAATTTTAATAACGATTAGTTAATTAGTAATTAGTATTGAAGAGGCATGTCTAAATGGGACATGACCTTCCATGAAGGGGCACCAGCCTAGGTATATAAGCAAACCCTCACTCTTATTTGTATCACTCTTATTTAAGTTTCTCTTGCACCGGAAAGAAGCAATTAGGGTCAAAAACTTAGTGTGTTCAACAAAATTCTCCAAAGGGGAGAATTCTTTTGACCCCAGAGAATTGTAGTACCTTCAAAATAACACTAGAGAGGCTCTTCAAGAAAGAGGAAATCTCATTTCATGGCCCTCATAGTCATGGATTAACACATTTAATTCAAAGCGCACTTGTTGAGTGCAAAAGAGCAAAAATTAAGAACTCTGAAACAAATTGCTTTCCGATTAATGCTTGGTTTGATGAGGAATGCAAAAAGGCAAGGAGAAGGTGGAAGGAATCAGACATGGATAACATAAAGCTTAAAGCTTACAAGCAGATAGTAAGAAAGAAAAACACTGATTTCATGGTTTCGAGGAGAGAAGAACTAATCTTCCTTGGGAAAAATAACCCCAAATTATTCTGGAAGGAGCTCCAACCGAAGAAGGTGCAAACTGAAAACAACATTACAACTTCTAAATGGTTCGAATATACAAGACTACTTTATGAGCAGGATCCTAAGGTTGACCCTCCTCCCTTGGTCAACACAGACACAAAACTCTTTACGGTGCAACAGGTAGAGATGGGTATCAAGAAGTTGGGCGCTGGAAAAGCAAAAGACTTAGATGAACTCCAAGTAGAGTATCTAAAGTGGGGCTTAAAAATTCTCTCACCTCACATCACAAAAATTTTCAACAACATCATACAGCAGGGGTTCCCCACAGATTGGACAACTAGTATGGAAATACCTCTTTTCAAGAGTGGTGATGTCAATAATCCCTCCAATTATAGAACCATAATGATAAACCCCTTGTTTGCAAAGTTATTTGGAAGCATGTTAGAAAAGAAAATCAGCAAGTGGGCAGAAGAAAGAGATAAACGTGCTAAAGGGCAAGCAGGTTTTAGACCTAAACATTCTACAATTGATCATTGTATAACTTTAAGGCACATCATTGAAAAAGTTTCGGAAAAAAAGGAAGAAGTTTTCTGTTGCTTTGTTGATTTCAGAAAAGCCTTTGACACGGTTCCTAGGGATAAGCTCTGGGGTAGAATGGAGGAACTCGGGGTTCCCAGGCATTTGAAAGAAGTTGTGCATAGGCTGTATGAAGAGGTGAAAGTCAAACTTAGAACTTCAACAGGCATTTCTGAAAGTTTTAGAAGCAATATCGGGTCAAGCAAGGTTGCCCATTGTCTCCTACCCTTTTTGAGTTATATATTGACAAGCTTGAAGAGTGGCTAAATTCGCAAGGGGGTGACAGTATCCATTTGGGCAAGTTCGTTATAAGGCTTCTTTTGTACGCAGATGACCTTATATTGATTGCTAAATCAGCTCTTGGTTTGCAAGAGCACCTACGTTCCCTTGAGCATTTTTGTGGAAGGGTGGAGATGCAAGTCAATATTAGCAAAACGAAAGTAGTGGTTTTCTCTAACAAAAGAAAGCATAACCAACATAAGTTCTACTTTGAAGGCAGCATTTTGGAAGAAGTTGCAGACTATAAATACCTCAGAATTGACTTCAACATAAATTTAAGTTGGGATGGTTGTAGAAAGAAAAAAACTTTAGGGGGTTGTAAGGCATTTTATGCTCTTCAAAACAGGTGTAGAGAGGCAAAGCTGTGGGACTGGAAAACCACTCTAACTCTTTTTGGGCTTCTAGTGATTTTGGTGATTCTCTACGGTTGTGAGCTGTGGGCCAACAGCACAACCGAGACGCAGTGGAAACAAATTGAGAAAATTCAGAAGCGTTTGATTACAAACAAATTCAAAATTAAAAGTGCAGTTTCTTATGCTATCCTGTGAAGTGAAACAGGTGCTGCTCCTATTGAAGCAATTGCTATGGTGCGAGTCATAAGGTATTTGAAAAAAATTGAGCAAATGGAAGAGGGTAGATGGCCTAAGGTTGTGTTTAGTGACAAATTGTGCAAAAGAAAGAAGACTTGGATGCGGAAAAATAACAAATGGTTTAGTAAATGGGGTATTTGCTTGAGCATGTGTCCTACAAACAGTAAAGAGATAAAAACTTTTGTTATGGATAAGTTCCACAAACGTACTTGGGAGAAAGAGCTAGGGAGAAAGAAAAGTACTACATTGAAGAGTTTAACCCCATGCATAACCATCAACAAAAGGCGTACATAGGGGCTAATATTTCTTGGAGATCTAAAATCCTTATTGCTCAATTAAGGACTAATTCTCATCAACTCCGTTGTGAAACAAGGCGCTGGAAAAGGCCAAGAGAACTGTGGGAGGAAAGAACATGCATTTTTTGCTCCTCCGGAAAAGTGGAAACAGAAAAACATTTCATTTTAGAATGCAAGGCCTTCAAAGACAACAGGGAAAATTATGCAGGTATTCTGGTAGCTAGTTCTTGGGATAATATATTCAGCGAAGAGTTTGTCGAGAAGCTGGGAGCGGTTATTGTAAAACTTCACAGGAAAAGGGCCGAATACAAGAGCCAAATAGAGAAGCAATCCGTCCCATAGGCTATTGTTAGCCTCGTGGACATTAAAAATACTTTCTTTCTTTCTTTCTATATTCTTGTATCCTAAATGCAGATCTACATATTCCAAGTTTTCTGGAGTATTTAACTTCAAGTATGAACTTCGTTTGTTCCATTTGGTATCAGAGCCGTTCGATTCTCTGGCCACTGAACCGTTGCATAAGAGCCTTGTTCTTCGATCCAGGTATTTGGCTGACAAAATTCGTCAACTTCGTTGTTGTTGAAGCGTTTTGCTACAAACTTTTGGAGTTTCTCCATTTTCGCGAGTTGGCCCTTGGCCATTGAAAAAAAAATATTAGAAAGAAAAATATTTAAACATTTTTAAATTTTTTTATTAAAAAAAAAAAACAGTTAATTAATAAAAAAAGGAATTGAGGAAAAAGAAGAGATTAAAAAAAATTACATATATAGAAAAAGATTATATAAAAAATAGAAATTTCATTTAAAAAAAAAATGCAGTCAATCGTACCTAGTTGTTATCGTCCGTCATTGGTGGCCACCAACACATCGTCGTGCCCCCTTGACCCTACACTGTAGCTACCGACTGTTGCACTGCAACAACCACACAACCCCACTGTATACTACCGTTGCACCCAGTTATAGTCGTGCCACCAGGGCGTTATGACCGCTCGACCCACTGCCTCCAACACAGCCTCCATTTCTAGCAATCGCAACGCAACTGCTCATTGATCCACCTTGTTGATCGCACAGTCCATGAAGGTCTCCATACGTAGTCTTCTACTCTGTTGCTCGTCTCACTAGTACTCTGAGCAACCTTTCCTTGCCATCAGTCGTCTGCTGATAGTGTTGAGTTTTTTGAGTGTTGGGGTAGCATCGAATGTGCTATAGCTCCTAAAATTTGTGGAGGGATTAGAGTACATGAGATCTCCAAGACCCAGAAGGGGATCTGGGAAATTCCATCCAGTTTGGGAGATAATTAATTAATTAATATTTTTAATTAAGGACGCTATGTCTAACTTAGGAAAATTAAAATATTAAAGGTAATTAATTTAAACATGTGATGGAAATGACTTGAGTCACACGGATCAAGCTTTCTTTTAATCTTAGCCATCGATTCAAGATTAGACAATGGTTGTTGGTTTCCCAAAGAGAAAGTATAAAGGAGAGGCTTAGGGTCAGTTGGAGAACACACACACGGAGGCAGAGCATCGAGACTAAGCTGAAATTCTAGGGCGGGTTTGCTAAGAATTTTCAGAAATGTTTCAGCTGCAGCGAGGGGTTGTATTGGCTAAGGGGATGATCTGATCCCAGTGCCAAGAATCACCAAGAGGCAGAGAGGCAGCATCAGGATCAGTGCAGAGAAGTAGGGGCAGCAACAGCAACTACGCAGCAATTGCGCAACGCAGAGGGCTTCAGCTAATATGCAGGCCTAGAAAGGGCAGCACTGAGCCAGTAGGAGGCCCCCAGGGTTACGCAGAGGCCATCTAGGGCAGCGTAGGGACTGCGTCACCCAGTCTGGGGTTACACAACCCTCTCCAACCCAGCGCAGAGACACGCAGAGGCTAGTAAGGTTGACGCAGGCAACTTCAGGGGCAACACTGGGGTTTCTATAGGCAGAAAGTGACTGAGTCCTGTAAATCCCGTTTGAGGGTGTGGATCAGTCAAGTTTTCAGTCTCCAGAACAACAGGTATTATTGTAGATCTATTTTCTTTATCGGGTTAACTAGTAAGGTGCCCAGATTTGCTGTATTCAGAAACTACTTAATAATATAAACCCTCCAGCAGCCAGATGACTAGTTTTCCTGCATTGGGTTTTTCCCGGGACAGTTGTCCAGAAAATCTTGTGTGTCACTTTGTCTGTGTGCATGTATTCTATTTCAGATCTGAATCGGTGAAAGTCTGTTATGTGTTTATTTCGATGTTAATCTAAATTGTTAGCATTAATAGCTTAATTAAGTAGGAGAAGTATAACCAGATTTAATAGTAGGGTTTCTGCATAAGTAATATTCAGAAATTTTCACATGGTATCAGAGCGATTGCAGAGATAGCAAGATCACCAATAGAAGACTAAAGAATCCTTGCTGTAGAATGTAGCAAAGAAAGCAGCAACAACTGAAGAAAGCCAGAAGAAAAGGGATAGCGCAGCAGCAGAGGGAGCTGAGCCACACAGAGGCCAGAGTGATGCTGTCTGCACGCAGGTCCACATACTTACTGCGCAAAGGCAACGCAGAGACAACGCTGGGACTGTTTTCTCACACAGAGGCCAACAACGGTGACATGGATCTGAAGCCGTTGCTGATTTAGAGTGCCGGAAGCAGTGCTTCAAAAGTTTCTGGTGGGGTTAAATTTCTGAAGATTCAAAATTTAGCCTAAGCACTAGGTGACAGAGCGAGAGGAGAACAACTTCTCAGAGGGTTTCCATCCAAAGAAACCTGTAGATCGATTAGACGATCGAAGAGAGCTGATTCGTTTGATTTGGTAGACTTCCAAGTGAGGAGGTCAGTTGTCAGAGGGAGAAGAGGGTGCCTTTTTCACTAAGGACCCTAGATCCAAATCTCTAGCATAGAGAGGAGGAGTTCCGATAGATTTGCTAAGCAGATGGAACCTCACGGACTATGTGATCAGGATAGGTTGGACGGTCTGTCCAACTTTGCAGTCTGGAAGGCCAGAATCCAGGTAGTCATGGAGGCATACAGTCTGAGGGACCATGCTGAAAAAGTCTTGGCCATGACAACCGATGCTCTTTGATGCAGGAGAATTAGGCAAAGAGAAATACTTTGTATTTTATTGAAACTTAGGGGTTTTTCAGATTTTAGAAGAGCTAGATTTTTATGAATGATTTGAGTGGGTTTTAAGTATTTTTAATTAAATATTGTAAATAATTAAAATATGAGAGAATTGATCAGTTGAGGATGTAAAGGGATGAGAGATTTTTCTAAATATTAATTTAGAAATTAGTTTCATTAATTATGGGTGAGAGAGGATCCTTAGGGATTCAAGAGTGATTTTAGGATTTTGTTGAGAAGTTGAAGGGATTGAACTTAAATTAGATCATTTTAAAATTGTATAAATTATCAAGCCTCAAAGGCATTAAAAAATCAGAGAGAGAGTGAGAGTGTGAGTAGGAAAATAGAGTAGAGAACAGGGGCTTTTGCTTGTAAGCCTGCGGGCAATTGTAAAGGGCGAACGATTGGAAATTAGGCCAAGGAGAAAGATTGTTATGTAAGCGTTGTTTATTAATGCAGAATTTAAATTTTTGAAGTTCATGTCTTATTATTGAGTTTGTGTAGAATTGATTGGGTAATTTAACATCAAATGAATCGATTCTGATAGAGGGAGATTTCTGTTTAAGACATTGGGTGAATCACGTGTTTATGGTATAAAAAGGGGTTTTGAATCCTTTTGGATTGTTGAGTTATATGGTTCTGTTTTAAATTGAATGCAATCGAATGTTTTACTAGGGCTGGATAAATACTTCACAGTTCTGTCAACAAATATATGAAGTCCAAGTAAATGCTGTTGTGAATTGGCATCGGATTTAGCAGATCTGTAGCATCAAGTAAAGCGGAGACAGACGAGATTGGAAGGTCGGTTTTGTGTTTAAACCCATTGTATAAGCGTTCTGGTTAGATTGGCAAGAATCAATGTGATTCTGGCTTTGAAAGTTATAAATGAAGAATCTATGATATTGCTGAAACACAATCTTCAGCATAGAGAGAAGTATCTTTGAAAGGAAGAAATTCGTTTTGCTATTGCTGAAACACAATCTTCAGCATAGAGAGAAGTATGTTTGAAAGGAAGCAATTCGTTTTGTTTGTTAATCTATGATATTGCTGAAACACAATCTTCAGCACATAGAGAAAGCGATGAATTTCTGGGTGAATCGAATTAAAGTCTGTGTGATTCGACTTCAAAGCAATCAGAAATTTAAGCCTTGAAGAAGCAGTTTTACAGCCAACAAACGCAGAGCTCTGGCATATTAAAATTCAGCGTTTCAGAAATTGCAGTTCTATCAGTTCAGTGTTGTGACAGGTAATCGATGATTTTGAAGTCCTGTTTGCAGCGTTTTGAAATAACGCAATTTCCAGTGAAAGTTCTGAAAAGTGAAGGATGCTAAACGCAAGAATGGGTTGAGTCTGGTCGAAGATTTAAACCGAGAGCAGAGTCGATAGACTGTGATAAAGTATTAGCGCAGAAGAGATATCAATCGAAGGATCAATTCGATTGCAGAATGGAAGATGTTGCAGCATGGTAAATTGCCGGAGAAATGTGGATTGGAAGTTCAGCCGATTTCAGAAATGCACGCTGCCGGTATGAGCCAGCACTTAACATTTGTATGGTGGCCCAGTTAAGTTTTGATTAAATAAGAATTGAATAAGCGTGATTCAATTTAGAGCAGATTTGGTCGCTGGTGCTATTCTTCAAGGTAAGAGTAATCTATTCAAGGATTAATTTTGAGCTTTCGCAAAAGTTTATGAAATTGCAAGAAAGTGGGCTTTCTTGACATGAAACGGGAATTGCATTTTATATGCATGGTATTGGGAAAGATTCTGGGTATTGCAGGGTTTTCCCTGCATCACTCTTCTCCTAGCGAAGCATGAGGAAGCTGCGACACATGCCAAACGCTTCATAATGGACGGGGTTAAGGATCATATAGTTCCACACATAGTTGACAAGAAAACGACTCATGAGACGTGGAAAGCCTTAACTGCCCTATATGAGGGAAGATCCGTCCGAAGGAGAATGCTTCTAGAGAACCAGATGCAGTTATTCATGATGGCCAAGGGAGAAGAAATCGAGCCCTTCCTTTTCAGATTACAGGCGACCAGAGATCAACTGTCTTCCATGGGTGCAAAGGTGGAGGATGATGTGATGGTAAGGACTGCACTCAATGCAGTCACAGAGGATTGGGAAAATTTTGTCCAAAGCATCTTGGGCAGAGCAGACCTTCCCAACTGGGACAGTGTGTCGGCGATCCTTCGTCAAGAAGAACTCCATCGGTTCACCAAGAGATAGTAAAGCACAGGATCAAGTAAGGTGAAGAAGGAAGAGGAAGAAGATGCAACCTTGCCATCAAAGAGGTAACAAGGGAAGAAGAAGCCTGATCTATTTAAGATCAAGTGTTTCCAGTGCATCGAACTAGGACATTTCGCCAGCAATTGTCCTCAGAAGAAGAAGGAAAAGGAAGCTTCTACTTCCAAGGTTGCTGTGGCGGACGATGGTTCAAAAGATGACATAGCCATGAGTGCTCATGAACCACGAAAGTGGGGCAACATGGATCTGTAGTGCAGCTACAGAGTGGTGGCGAGATCCTTGAGTAGCTCGACTCTTGGATCACATCCGTGCTATAGGAGCCTTAAGATAGTAGCAGGACAAGTGGAGTAGTTGGTGTAGAGAATCACAAATGAAGTAGAGGTGGAGCTGAAGGTTGAAGGGAGCAGCGTAGTGCAGATGCAACAACAACATGGCAGTGTAGCAGAGGAGTTGATGTGACTGTAGCAGTGTAGTGCAGGCTGGATTACGCAAAGCAGAGCTGCAACAACACAGTGGCTTCAAGAGGACAGCGCAGAGCAGCAACCGATAGAGCTTCAGTGTTGAGGAAGCAACCCAATTGACTTGTCTGTCATAAGATGAGCAGGAGTCTTTAGTTGTTTCTCTCAGCAACTGAGTTGCATTGTAGCAGTTAGCAAGACGATGCAACAGATTGAGAGGGAGCTGCAGTACAAATGTGGCAGTGGCGGTGGCAGCGTCATAGACAGTAGTACGGGAGAGTAGTAGTAACACAATGTTGAAGGGCAGCAGGCCAAGCATCAACTTAGAGACCCACACCAGAGATCAGTGCAGAGCTTCGGGGTGAAGCAGCATTGTACTAGAGCACATTTCTCGCTAAGAGGGAGTGTTGAGTTTTTTGAGTGTTGGGGTAGCATCGGGTGTGCTCTAGCTCCCGAAATTTGTGAGGGAATAAAGTACATGAGATCTCCAAGACCCAGAAAGGGATTTGGGAAATTCCATCCAGTTTGGGAGATAATTAATTAATTAATATTTTTAATTAAGGATCCTAAGTCTAACTTAGGAAAATTAAAATATTAAAGTTAATTAATTTAAACATGTTATGGAAATGACTCAAGTCACACGGATCAAGCTTTCTTTAATCTTAGCCATCGATTCAAGATTAGATCATGGCCGTTGGTTTCCCAACTAGAAAGTGTAAAGGAAAGGCTTGGGGTCAGTTGGAGAACACACACACACAGAGGCAGAGCATTGAGACTAAGCTGAAATTCTAGGGTGGGTTTGCTAAGAATTTTCAGAAGCATTTCAGCTATAGTGAGGGGTAGTATTGGCTATGGGGGTGATTTGTTCCTAGTGCCAAGAATCAACAAGAGGGAGAGAGGCAGCAACCAGGATCAACACAGAGAAGCAGAGGAAATAGTAGTAGCTACACAGCGTAGAGGGCTTCAGCCACTACGCAGACCCATAAAGGGCAGCGTTGAGCCAACAGGAGGCCACCAAGGTTACGCAGAGGCCATCCAGGGTAGCGTAGGGACTGTGTCACCCAGTCTGGGGTTACACAACCCTCTCCTGGCCAACGCAGAGGCACGTAGAGGCTAGCAGGGCTGACAAATGCAACTTTAGGAGCAACGCTGGGGTTTCTAGAGGCAGAAAGTGGCCGAGTCCTGTAAATCCCGTTTGAGGGTGTGGATCAGTCAAGGTTTCAGTCTCCAGAACAACAGGTATTGCTACAGATCTATTTTCTCTGTCGGGTTAACTAGTAAGGTGCCCAGATTTTCTGTATTCAGAAACTACTTAATAATATAAGCTCTCCAGCAGCCAGAAGATCGGTTTTCTCGCATTGGGTTTGTCCGGGGACAATTGTCCAGAAAATCTTGTGTGTTACTTTGTCTGTGTGCATGTATTCTGTTTTAGATCCGAGTCGGTGAAAGTCTGTTATGTGTTTACTTCGACCCTAATCTGAATTGTTAGCATTAATAACTTAATTAAGTAGGAGAAGTATAACCAGATTTAATAGTAGGGTTTTTGCATAAGTAATAGGCCTATTAGTTGTCCGCTGATAGGCCGTCCACCACTGCCACCCGTGACCTCCAACCTCGACCTGCAGCTTCTGACGTCCGTCGACAGCCATTAACAACCACCGTTTGTAAGACCCAAAATATCTAAGATTGATTATTTAAGACGATATTTAAAACTCTCAAACAATTTATGAAATCCAATTTAGAATTTAACATGTATAACTAGTTTTGTTCTCAGATTACATTTATTTGTAGTATATATATACAAAATTTATCAATTTAACCCTTGAATACTAACTTGAAGTTCGGTGGTTGAAGATGTCTCTTCTCTGTCGTAGCTTTCATTCCTGCTTCTGTTACCAAAACGACCAAAACCACCCAAGCAAACTGAGCACAAATTCAATACTCAGCTCCAAAGTAATTCCAATTCGAGGTACTCTGGCCCCCGTGCCCAAAAACTTAAAGAACAACCAAGGCTCAGTTTCCTTCACTCAATAACTATCTTGAAATTCCGTCCATTTAACTCCAGAGAAAATATGAACACTTCTATGGCCTCCCTCAAAAAATCCTCCTGGCTTCTATCCAATAGTGGAGATTCCTTTTCTCTTATGCATTCGTTCACTGTCTTGTAAAAGAATATTTTTTTTTAAAAACAGTGGTTGCATTGTCATGTTTTTTAATTGAGTTGGATGACACTATAGCCTTGGGTGACATCACCTATCATTTAATTTAGGCGGTTGGTTCATTTTGGTTTGGTAAAATATTATAAAGCCATATAATATTATAATAATTAAATAATATTTAATTTTAACAGTAGGGTTTCTGCATAAGTAATAGGCCTATCAATCGTCCGCTGATAAGCCGTCCACCACGCCACCCGTGACCTCCAACCCCGACTTGCAGCTTCCGACGTCCACCGACAGCGATTAACAACCACCGTTTGTAAGACCCAAAATTTCTAAGATTGATTATTTAAGAAGATATTTAAAACTCTATAACAATTTATGAAATCCAATTTAGAATTTAACATGTATAAGTAGTTTTGTTCTCATATTACATTTCTTTGCAATATATATATACAAAATTTATCAATTTAACCCTTGAATACTAACTTGAAGTTCGGTGGTTGAAGATGTCTCTGCTCTGTCGTAGCTTTTGTTCCTGCCCCTATTACCAAAACGACCAAAACCACCCAGCCAAACTGAGCACAAATTCAATACTCAGCGCCAAAGTACTTCCAATTCGAGGTACTCTGGCCCTCGTGCCCAAAAACTTCAAGAACAACCAAGGCTTAGTTTCCTTCACTCAATAACTCTCTTGGAAATTCCTTCCTTTTGAATCCAGAGAAAATATGAACACTCTTGTAGCCTCCCTCAGAAAGTCCTCCTTCCTTCTCTCAAATAGGGGAGATTCCTTTACTCATACGCATTTGTTCACCTTCTTGTAAAAGAATAATTTTTTTTTGTTAAATGGTGGTTGCATTGTCATGTTTTGTAATTGAGTTGGATGACACTATAGCCTAGGGTGACATCACCTATCATTTAATTTAGGCGGTTGGTTCATTTTGGTTTGGTAAAATATTATAAAGCCATATAATATTATAATATTTAAATAATATTGAATTTTAATAACATCTAAGATTTAATAATAAATTTTAAATTTATCTTTATTCAAAATATATTTAAGGTTACGAGTGTATTTGTGTACTTGGGTATAGTTATATGTACGTGGTGGTAAACTTATGGAGAAACTCACTATATCCCTTATATCTCTTACTTAATATATATATTCATTTTATTTATGAGAATTAGGTATTGGATTAGCACCTTTGGTAATTAATTTACTTATCCTATATTTAGACATTCTTCCTGAATAAATAACATATATACTAGTGCATTGTATGTAATGTATGCATATGTAGCTATCATATGCATGCCTCACATGCATACTAATATTGCTATGCTATTAGTGATTCGAGATGGGTTGTTACACCACCTCAGCGAAAGCAAGTTGCAAGCCTCCATTACATTAACAGCTGCAAACAGTCTCACTACCACAACCTATCTCCTGTTGTTGCCGACTTGCTCCACTACATCCACCATTGGTTTTTCTCACCAGGTTTTTCACCACGTTTTTCAGCCTAACATCCTTGTTCGAACTCCAACCTGTATTGCAACCACATCCATTTGGTCTCTGTCACTTTCATTCATAGTGCCAATTCCATACCAATCCCAATTTGTATCATTTCCACAGTCTCCTTGTGAAAGTCAAAAGTCGTGACTCCTATATGTACAACTGTGACCTTGTATCAAAAGGTAAACAATTACAAGTTAAACATTATTAAGGAAATTTTTAAAAAGCTAATATTTAAATACTATTAAATTTTAAAAATTTATAAAGGGCTAAATCTAGAGCTATAAGGGGCTTTATAAAGGTGGTGTGGAGCTTGACAAGGAAGTCAAAGAAAAATAAAGTTGAAGTTCCAATTACAAAGACAAAAAAATTATATATTGGAAGAATTTTAGAAGTTGAAAAAAAAAGGAGTTATTTTTAAAACTCTAAGTTAATTCCAAAGAAGCAAAATGGAGCCCAATATAGAAATGAAGGTCGTCAGTTTCCCAGAAACCTTACCCAACTATGCTAAAGTGCTATTTAAAAAAGAGAACTCTTGCAAGAAAAGATGTTACTATTTCTATCTCTCCCGCTGAAAGTAACGAGTATAGAAACCCTAAAATTGCAAACCAATTGGGGATTCCTGAGTGAATTATAATTGAAAAATTAGACTTTTTGGACAAAAAGCAATACCAAATAATTGGTTTACAGTTAAACATTGAAGATTATACATTTATATCGCAATGCTCTGTTCAATCCCTATGGAATGATCAAGGTCACATTAGTTTGGGATCACCATGGATGGAAACTCTAGGTTCCTTCATTTTGAACACGAAAAAGAAGTTTATGACATTTTGTTAAGTTTTGCAACTAGGGCCAAACTCCATGTTGCATTGCTCATATGATGGAGATGATATTTTGTTGGATTCCTCTTTTGGAGAGGTGCGTGATTGATCTAAAGATCATCTTGTTTGGATGAGCAGAAGTTGGATTTTGAATTTATTTTCCACACATGTGCAATTTGTCAAGGTCGGCCAGAGTTTTAATGTAGACTCACAAGCCCCAAAAGTTGCGTCACACACCCACAGTCATGGATATAAAAAGGAGAGACATGATGCTCATTTCATCATCATTCATCTCACACATCTCTCTCTCATCTGATTGGTTTGTACATCCTTAGAGGCTTCTCTCCTCCACACATGCGAAATAGGAAGCTTGTTTAGGGCTTTTCTGGACAGTGTTGACCAACATTGACTTTGGGTCAACTCTCATCATTTGACTGCTTTTTTTAGCTCAGAAATCCGATTTGAAGATGCTGCAGTTGGAGGCACAAAAATCGAGGTCAAACGTTTACTTTGACCACAACATTGACCGTAGCTTTTGACCACAGACTTTGACTTCTGCGTTGACCAGAATTGTGGACTGTTTTGGGCTGTGTTTGAGTTTGAAGGAGGGCCGAGTTTGATTGAGTTTGTTTGGACGCTGAATTTCTAGTTTGACCAACGAAGACTTTGCTGGCTAGGGCATCCCGTTGAATGCTGTAAAAGATATTTTCTCTCTGTGTGTTGCATAAGAAGAATTACAAGAATATTTGTGTCTCTTGTCTTGGCTGTCTTCTGTCAATTTAGTTTATGTTCTATCAACATTTACTTTCAATGATTATGTGATTGCATATCTGAAATTGAATTGGGCTAATAAGAAAGATTGAAGTAAACTGCTCTAAGCATAGAACATACCATGGTTAACTAAAATTAACATGATATCAGAACTAAGGTGAAGACAAAGCCCAAGCAAGAGTGAGAATAGCAATCATCGAAGTTGAATAGACAAGGACTAGGGACAATGACTTCCTCATTCTTCAAAACTGATGACAAGCTGAATGATAAGTTTGATTATCATGCTTGGAAAATGTCCTTGGATCTGACATTGGAGGATCAAGATGTTATGGATTATGTGCAGGGAAAGATCACCAAGCCTTCATCTAATGCACCGACTGCCACTAAAACAAAGTACAAGAAAGGGGAAAATAAGGGATTCTATTCATAAGCACTTGGTTGCTTATATCTCCGAGCTGGGCACATCTAAGGAGATGTATGATAAGTTGGTTAGCATGTTCAGGGCAAACAATGCTAACTAATCAAATTCTCTTTTTGAAGAACAAGTTGAAGAACATCAAGATGGACAAAGGGGAGTCCATCCAATACTACTTCATGAGGATCACCGAAATCAAGAATGATCTCTTAGCTATTGGAGAGGCTATAGCTAACCGAAAGCTCACTCTCATTGCTCTTGGAGGACTTCCCCGACCATAGGATGTATTTAATACTACTATTCTCAATAATAATGTAATTCCCGATTTTGTTGAATTGTTGACGAGATGGACTCAAAAGGAGACAAGGATGATGGAGCGAGGCCATCCCTCAAATGGGAATGGAAGTGACCCTACTGGCTGTTGATTTTGTAGCATTGGAAACCGTTTGTGGAAGTGACTAGAGAACCCAAAAACCGTTTTTGGAAATTCCACTCGGATCATGCTTTATTAAAATAATTAATTATTTTAAAGTGATCCCTAAGTCTAAGCTTTGGGAAATTAAATAATTAAAGGGTATTAATAAAGCAGAGTGTGAATCTTCTAGAAAATGAAGATCAAGTCATCTTTTGATATCAACCATTGATTAGAGATCTAATCTGGGTTGTTGATTCATCAATGAGAAGACTATAAGAGAAGCCTTGAGGGTCATTTGGAAAGCAAGCCGAGCACACACTCAATACCTGAAGGAAATTGATTCTGAAGGAATAGAATTTGATTTCAGAGGGAGAGGTTGTAGAGGCGGAATTGTAGAGGCAGAAGGAGGAAGGGGAAGTCAGCAGAGGAAGAAGAAGGTAGGAGGACACAAAGGGGACAATGCTGAGCAGCAACACTGGTCCTCCATGTAGTGTGACGCAATCCAACGCAGAAGACTACATAGAGTGACCTAGAGGGAGAAAGGGTGCCTCTCGTGTGTCAGAAATTCTTCCGAAGGGTTCGGAAAAATTATCTCAGGTGTATTCTAGACATCTACTCGTCAAATTTCTTTAAATGATTTCTACTACTGAAGAATAATACAAACCCTCATCTGCTGCACCGGTTTTCTTGCATTGGGTTTTTCTGTGTTCATGTGATTGTTCCTATTGCATTATATGCGTTCTATTTGATTTTCTACTTATGATTAAGTGAATACTACAGTTGTGTTTATTTCAGAATTTACTGAAAGTATATGTAAATAACTTATCACAAATAAATAGGCGAAATAAATCAATCACTGCAGTAGTATTACAGCTTGAAAATTTCACATGGTATTAGAGCAAACGACGAGAGGTAGAAGAGGAGGTTCTGCAATGGAACGAATGTTCGACAACGATGCAGCATCAACTCAGAAGGGTTCATGCAGTCCTCCAAAACGCATAGACGAACAAAGGGATCATGGCGTTGCAGTTATGGTGTCCTGACTAGAAGAGGATTTTGCTTGTGTGTCAAGCATGGCCTCTCCAGGAGTCTTGTATATTGACAGTGGAGCATCTCCTCACATGACAGGAGTTCAAGAATGCTTCTCGAGCTTCCAGGAAGAGAAAATCAACTTTCAGATCATGATGGGAAACAGGGCCAAGTGTACCCCTATTGGAAGAGGAACCATGATATTTCAAATAGAAGCTGGTAACAAGCTTCGGGCCACCAATGTACTGCACGTACCAGGATTGAGGATGAACTTGCTCTCGGTGTCTCAACTTCAGAACAAGGGTTACGATGTATACTTTATTGGCAACAAAGTTTATGTCAAACACCCTAGTTGGAAGAGGAAGGCACAAATTGGAGTAAGGAGCCGTAAATTGTATAAGTTATAGCTTGAGTCTCCAATGGCACTGATAGGTAGTACTGAAGAAAGGGATTTGAATGAATTATGGCACAGAAGAATGGGGCGTATACATCATGGAGCCTTGAGGATCCTCAAGAAGATTGTCATGTGAGCTCCAGAACTTAGCAGCAGGAAAGACGATGTTTGCAGCTGGTGCATATTAGGGAAATATGCCAAGGCAACATTTCCAAGAAGCAACAGTAGGGCCAAGAGTGTGTTGGAATTGATACACATCTGCGGACTAATGTCCACGAATGCTCTTAGTGGTGCAAAATATTTTGTCACCTTTATTGATGACCATTCCCGAAAGACATGTATCTACTTTCTGAAGACCAAAGATGAGGTATTTGAGCGATTCAAAGAATTTAAGGTTTTGGTAGAAAATCTAACCAGAAAGCAGATCCAGAAATTGCGATCAGACAATGGTGGAGAGTACATTGATAAGGACTTCACGAGGTTCTGCGCAAAGGAAGGCATTGAGAGAGAGTGTTCAGCGCCATATAATCCAAAACAAAATGGAGTTGCAGAGAGGAAGAACAGGACCATTGTTGAAGCTGCGAGGGCGATGCTGTATGATCAAGAAGTGCCCAAATTTCTGTGGGCTAAAGCTTGTAGTACAAAAGTGTATGTTCAGAACAGGGTGCCTTGTAGAGCATCGGGTAAGGTTACTCCTGAGAGTGTGTTCACTGACAGCAAGCCTGAGGTGAGTCACTTCAGGATATTGGAAATATAGCGTATTGTCATATACCTGATGAGAAGAGGAAGAAGTTAGATTAGACTGCAGAGAAAGGATACCTTGTGGGATATAGCGAAAATGCGAAGGCATATCACATCTATATTTCTGAGAGTAGGAAGATCGTAGTAAGACGAGACGTGAAATTCATGGAGGAGAAAGCCTTCAAAAGATCTCGAGAGATGTCTACAGCTACACAGTCTAAGGAGGATCCACTGGTTCAACCACACAGACCTAGAAAAGATGGCTCTAGTGCCTCTCCATGGCATAGGGATCCTTAGGAAAGTTCTTCCGAGGAACTGCAAGAAGGAGAGCAGGTGAATCCACCCACCACTAGTGGAAGGACGAGCAAAGAAATCCAACAAACTCTGAGGGATGCAGAGGAATTTATTGGAGCCCCTAGAAATGAGAAGAGGGAACGCAGGCAGCTAGACAGGTACCAGGCACTAGTAGCACAGGTTGGAGAACCCTCTAGTTTTTGAGAGGCAACTCAACATCAGGTGTGGGTAGATGCTATGGTGGAGGAGTACAACTCCATCATGACAAATGATGTATGGGAAGTAGTCCCTAGACCTCAGAACAGATCGGTTGTAGGATCAAGGTGGATCTACAAGATCAAGTATGCTGCAGATGACAACATAGAGAAATTCAAAGCTAGGTTTGTGGCTAAGGGGTATGCACAAAAAGAAGGGATCGATTATGAAGAAACCTTTGCCCCTGTAGCTTGGTACACTTCGATCAGATCTGTCATCTCTCTTGTAGCACAAATGGGATGGGAAATTTACTAGTTGGATGTCAAGACAGAGTTCTTGAATGGGGTGATAGAAGAGGAAGTGTACATAGAACAGTCATAGGGTTTTGAGACACATGAGCAGAAGACTCATGTGTGCAGGCTTAAGAAAGCCTTGTACGGACTGAAGCAAGTCCCTGGCGAATCGATAGCTACCTTCAGAAGATGGGATTTGTCAAGAGTGACATAGATCCCAACCTCTACTATCTAAGAGTAGGGGATGAGCCACTAATTCTGGTATTATACGTAGATGATCTGTTCTTGACTGGATCATCTAAGCTCATCAAAGACTGCAAGGAAAATTTGGCTACAGAATTCGACATGAAGGATCTGGTGCAAATGCACTATTTTCTTGGTTCAGAAGCTTGGTAGCAGAAGGGAGAAGTCTTCCTTGGGCAAGGAAAATATAATACAAAGATCCTGAAGAGATTTTAGTTGAAGGACTGTAGACCCATGGCTACGCCAATGATCATAAATTGGAAGAAGATTGACACGTCCGAGGATGATGAGGCTGACCCTACCTTGTATAGGCAACTCATAGGATCATTGATGTACCTGGTCAACACTATACCAGACATCTGTTATGCTATGAATACCCTCAGTCAGTGCATGGTAGAACTAAGGAGGGCTCACTGGGCAACAACCAAACATGTTCTCAGATACTTGAAGGGGACAGTCGAGTTTGGGTTGGAGTACACCAAGGCAATGAAATCCAGTTGAGTGGGTTCACTGACGCAAATTGGGCTGGAAGGATTGTAGATCGGAAAAGTATCAGTGAGTACTGTTTCAGTCTCGGATCAGGAATGATGTCTTGGTGTAGTAGGAAACATAAATCCGTGGCACTGAGATCATCCAAGGCTGAATATATTGCCGCTAGCACAGCTTCGTGTGAGGCCATATGGCTTTGTAAGTTGCTCATGAACTTGCTCAAGAAGAGGATGCAATCGACTGGAATTTTGTGTGATAATCAGAGTTGCATCAAGCTCTCTGAGAATCCTGTGTTCCATGACCGGTTGAAGCACATTGACATTAGGTGCCATTTCATCAGAGACTATGTCCAACAGGGAGCTATACAGTTGATGTACATTCCTATAGGAGAACAGGTGGCATATATCCTCATGAAAGCTCTGGCTAAGATTAAGTTTACTTACTTCCGGGAAAAGATGGGAATGGTCACGAACCCATTCCAGTAGAGGAATGGGTGGACTTGAGATTCAGAGGGAGCTATAGTACGGATGAGGCAGTGGTAGAGATGGTGTCACAAGTAGTAGTACAAAGGGCAACAACGCGGAGATGAGTGGCAACAACCAAGACGTCAGCAACACAGTAGATGCTTCAGGTTAGAGCTGATGTAGTTGGTATTTTGCTTGAACACTTTCCTTGCTAAGAGGGAGTGTTGATTTTGTAGCATTGGAAAGTGTTCCAAGTCTCATATTTTAGGAGGAGGATTGGACATTAGTATTTCAGAGAACCCATAAATTGTTTGTGGAAATTCCTCTCGGATCATGCTTTATTAAAATAATTAATTATTTTAAAGTGATCCCTAAGTCTAAACTTAAGGAAATTAAATAATTAAAGGGTATTAATAAAGCATAGTGTGAATCTTCTAGAAAATGAAGATCAAGTCATCTTTTAATCTCAACCATTCATTAGAAATATAATCTGGGATGTTAATTCATCAACGAGAAGACTATAAGAGAAGGCTTGAGGGTCATTTGGAAAGCAAGTCTGGCACACACTCAATACCCGAAGGAAATTGATTCGGAAGGAATAAAATTCGATTTCAGAGGGAGAGGTTGGAGAGGTGGAGTTGCAGAGGCAGAAGGAGGAAGGAGAAGTCAGTAGAGGAAGAAGGCTGGAGGAAGACGCAGAGGGGACAACGCTAAGCAACAACATTGGTCCTCCACATAGAGTGATGCAGTCTAGCGCAGTGACTGCGCAGATTACCACACAGAGTGACACAGAGGGAGAAAGGGTGCCTCTCGTGTGTCAGAAATTCTTCTGAAGGGTTCGGAATAATTATCTCAAGTGTATTCTAGACATCCGCTCGTCAAATTTTTGCAAATGATTTCTACTACTAAAGAATAATACAAACCCTCATCTGCTGCATCGGTTTTCCTGCATTGAGTTTTTCTGGGGACAATTGTCCAAAAATAACCATGTTCATGTGATTGTTCCTATTGCGTTATATGCGTTCTATTTGATTTTCCGCTTATGATTAAATGAATACTGCAGCTGTATTTATTTCAGAATTTACTAAAAGTATCTGTAAATAACTTATCATAAATAAGTAGGCGAAATAAATCAATCATTGCAGTAGTATTTTAGCTGGAAAATTTCACACTGCCTTAACCGCTCATGCAACGAAGAGGAACCATGCTGGTCCGAGAAATCAAAATCATGGAAGAGCAGGTCCCAAAGGAAGGAAGGGAAGATGTTACAATTGTAGCAAGTTTGGTCACTATGCAAGAGAGTGCCCCAATAAAAGGGACTCTTCCTGAGATGATGACTACAACAAAAACAACAACTTCAGGGGGAATGATTAAAGGAATAATAGGTTCAAAGGAAAAAGGAAGGCTCGCTTTGATTGAAATAGATATGGAAATGGTCAATCTTTCAAGAGGTCAAGGAACTCTAGGTATGATGAATCCATTGTTGTTGATAATAAGAGAAATGAATATATTCTTATATCTGCCCTCTCTGCTGCATCTCCTTCCGACACCCTGGATAACTCGTTGATTAATAGTGGTGCCTCAAGGCACTTCATTGGATATAAAGAGGCCCTCTCTGATTTGATTGAAAAGGATAGTAATTTGGAAATTATCCTTGCAGACAATGCACCTATCTCGTGAAAGGGACAGGGACTGTGACCTTTCATTTAAATCAAGGTCAAATCCTCTGTTTGCAGCGTGTGTTGTACATACCTGACTTGAAGAAGAATCTAGTGTCTATCTCGATAATGGAAGACAAAGGATTCAAGGTGGCATTCATTGATGGAATGGTACGCATTTGGAAGAGGAACTTCAAAGAAGCGTTCACTCTTGGTTTCAAGGTTGATACACTTTATCAGGTTGGAGGAAGTCTGCTGGGGGCCGTGACATGCAACACAAGTCTTCAATCTTAGATATGGCATCGGAAGTTTACACACCTTCATTATAAAGTCCTTCCTGAAGCAAGGAAGGTGGTGATAGGTATGCCCGATTTCAAAGATGATCATGAAGGTGTATGTCAGGGTTGTGTTGAAGGAAAGCATTCAAGGGGACCATTCCCCTCGAGTGTCACGAAGACATCTGATATTTTACAATTGATTCATTCTAATCTATTTGGTATGCTGCCCATAACATCCTTGGGAGACTACTTATATTATATCACTTTTATAAATAACTTCTCCCGCAAACTTGGATATACTTTTTGAAGAAAAAGGATGAAGCATTCAAGTGGTTCCGCACATTCAAGGCCTTGGTTTAAAATCAAACTGAGAAGAAGATCAAAATTTTGATGACCGATAATGGAACTAAATATGAGTCAAATGAATTTAATGAATATTGCAGGGAAGCTGGCATTAAGAGAGAGACCACTACTGTGTATAATCCCGAACAAAATGGTGTTGTTGAAAGGAAGAATAGAACCATTTTGGAAGATGCCCGTGCATGCTTTATGACCAAGGTCGTCCGAAGTTCCTATGGGGAGAAACTGTCAACACCGCTGTGTATGTTCAAAATAGATGCCCACATTCTGCATTGGACTCCAAAACTCTCGAAGAAGTCTTCTCTGGTAAGAAGCGATGTCTGTCATTTTAGAGTTTTTGGAAGTCACATATATTTTCATGTGCCGAAAGAAAAGAGATGCAAGTTGGATGCTTCTGGAAAGAAGGGAATGTTTGTGGGCTACAATGACACCTCGAAGGCATATATAATTTATGTGCCTGGTCAAAGAGAAGTAGAGATATGTCATGATGTCACCTTCGACGAAGATGCTACCCTCAAGAAGGTTAGAAATCTTCATGAATCCTATCTCAAAGAAAGCCAAAGAAGAAGAAGAAGTTGGAAGGCTGGAAGAATCGATGACTGAAGTTGAAGGTCCGATGGATCCTATAGATCCACCTTCTTCAAATAAAAGAAGACCCTCATGCCTTAGAGACACTCTCGAAGATGCAGAGAGGCATATTGCTCCAAGGGGAACATTCCGTGAAAGTAAGAAGCCAAATAGGTACAAAGGGTATCTAACAGCCATGAACACTATTGTACAATCTGAGCCTGGAATGTTTGAAGAAGTCGTGAAGCATCAAGTTTGGAAGGATGCTATGCACGAGGAATATGAGTCAATCATGAAGAATGATGTCTGGGATGTGGTCCCTAGACTGAAGAACAAATTTGTTGTCACCTCGAAATGGCTCTACAAGATCAAGCATGGAGTCGATGGAAGTGCTAAAAAGTTCAAGGCAAGATTTTTTGCCCGAGGCTTCTCTCAAAAGGAAGGCATAGATTATGATGAAATATTTGCACCTGTTGCCCACTACACCACCATCCAATCAATCATTGCCCTTGCTGCATCGCAAGGGTGGAGTCTACATCAGATGGATGTTAAGACTGCCTTCTTACATGGCTCAATCGAGGAAGAGGTCTATGTGGAACAACCTCTAAAATTAGAAGTTTGAGATAGAGACACACATGTATGCAGGTTGAAGAAAGCCCTCTATGGGTTGATGCAAGCCCCTAGGGCTTGGTATGAGAGGATCAATGGCTACTTGATGAAGCTGGGCTTTACTCGAAGTGATGTTGATCTAAACCTTTATTTTAAGGTTGATAATGACAAGCCTCTCATTCTGGTTTTCTATTTTGACGATCTCTTCCTAACAAGTTTTGACCCTCTTATTCATCAATGTAAGAGGGAGCTAGATTCTGAGTTCGAGATGAAGGACCTAGGATTGATGCACTGTTTCCTTGGCTTGGAGGTCTGGCAAAAGCCATGTGAGATTTTTCTTTCTCAAGGAAAATATATTGTGAAGATGCTGGAGAGATTTGGGATGGTAGACTGCAAGTCTGTGACTACTCTGATAGAACTCAACTTTAAGAAGTTGGGTGGAAGTGCTACTGGGCCTGAGTTGGGAAATCCCACCGACTATCGTCAACTCGTGGGGGCCTTGATGTTCTCAGTGAAATCACGTCCAGAAGTATGTTTTGCAGTGAACACATTGAGTCAATACATGGTCGAGCCTCATCACATTCACTGGATTAGTGGCTGAGATACATTGTTGGGAGTATGAGGCTCCATTGATATACCGATGCCGATTGGGCAGGGAGTGTGGTGGATCGTAAAAGCACATCAGGATGTTGCTTCACCCTATGTTCTACTTCGATCTCCTAGATGAGCAGGAAGCATAAATCGGTTGCTTTGAGCACAACTGAGGCCGAATGCATTGTAGCAAGTATGGCCTGCTGTGAAGCTGTTTGGTTGAGAAGGCTCTTTAGTGAACGGTTGGGGAATGTGTTGAATACCACTGTGATCCTTTGTGACAACCAAAGTGGGATTCGTCTTTCTGAGAATCCCGTGTTCCACGACCGATCCAAGCATATTGATATTAGGTACGACTTTGTCCGAGACATGGTACAACGAGGCATCGTAAGGCTCCATCACATTGGGACTGATGAGCAAGTCGCATATATTCTCATGAAGCATCTGGGGAAGGTCATATTCTTAACATTCCGTGAGAAGTTTGGTATTGTGGACAAACCCTATTGTGAGGGTCCCGCTTGAGTTGGACTATGAGCTCTGGGAGCTCCAGGGGGATTGGGGATATCTACTTGGAGACATAAGCAACCGCAAGGCTAGGACAAGAATTCATTGGAAAACAAGGTACGACTGTGTTTCAAATTTCGAGAAGGAAGCATTGAATGTAGAAATCCAAGTTGAAGAGAAAGGAATAAATACTAATCTAGTGGATATCACAACTCAAGAAGAAGACAAGCCATTTAAAGAAAAAACACACTTAGATATCAAAGTGCAGACGATGAACATCAACATCCCAGGTGAAGGTTTTGTACCTAACTCAACAACACCGTCACATGAAGTAAATCAGAATATTGCCACACACATGATAAGGGAAAGACAAAGAACTCCTTATCTACATCCGAATCACAAGAACAAACATCTCAATCAATCTACGAATCTGTATGACTTAGAACATAAATCTTATGTTTCAAAGAATACTAATGTCAGTGCAATCCACTCATTTGATAACAATTCATCACAAGTTTCTAGTCGCCGCAAGATTCCACAGAAGATTAATTTAGGATGGTCCGATCCCTTCTGAGTGCGACATTTTTGCTATCACATAGAGGATCATATCAACTTGTATCAATGAAGATGACAGTTTGGAGACGAGAAGACATTTGAAACAGAAAAAGAGAGCAAGCCTTTTCATCAGCAAGCTTTGAGGACAATGATTTTTGAAGAGGAGACAATGTTATGAATAAAATATATATAAATAATAAATAATATAAATATAAATAATGATGATAATTGCAATAATGATTAGTTAATTCGTAAGTAGTACTGAAGAGTCATGTATAAATGGGACATGACCTTCAATGAAGGGGCACTTGCCTAGGTATATAAGTAGACCCTCACTCTCATTTGTACCATCATTCTTATTCACACATTTTAATATATATTCTTGTATGCTAAATGTAGATCTACATATTCAAAGTCTTCTGGAGTATTTAACTTGAAGTACGAACTTTGTTTGTTTCCATAACAAGTGTTGTTTTTCTAGGTTAAAATTGGCCTAGTAATTTTTTCAACATTGGTAACAACTTTTGATAACAACGTGCTTCATTAGAGCATTTAATTCGATACTTAGAGCATAATAATCATTGAATAGCTACACTTAAAATCACAACCATAAAAAGTAGTAGACCAAAAGAGAGCAATAAATGTGAATTTTCAATCTGAAATACTACTAGATTGATTGATTTATTTCGCCTACTTATTTATGATAAGTTATTTATAGATGCTTCAGTAAATTCTGAAATAAACACAACTGAAACATTCACTTAATCAAAAGCAGAAGAACAAATAGAACACATATAACACAATAGAAACAATCACATGAACACAGTTATTTTTGGACAATTGTCCTCGAAAAAACCCAATGTGGGGAAACCGGTGCAGCAGATGAGGGTTTATATTATTCTTCAGTAGTGGAAAATCTTTTACAGAAAATATGACGAGCAGATGTCTGGCATACACTTGAGATAATTTTCCGAACACTTTGGAAGAATTTTTGACACACTTGAGGCACCCTTCTTCCCTCTGCGTCACTGTGCATGGCCTTCTGCGCAGTCACTATGCTGGACTGCACCACTCTGCGTGGAGGTCCAGTGCTGGTACTCAACATTGTTCCCTCTGCGTCCTCCTTCTGCCTTCTTCTTCCTCTGCTGACTTCCCCTTCCTCCTTCTGTCTTTGCAACTCCGCCTCTACATCCTCACTCTCTGAAATCGAATTCTCTTACTTCAGAATCGATTTCCTTCGTGTACTGAGAGTGTGGCCTACTTGCTTGGCAAATGACCCTCAAGCCTTCTCTTATAGTCTTCTCGCTGATGAATCAACAATCCAGATTAGATCTCTAATCAATGTCTCAGTTTAAAAGATGACTTGATCTTCGTTTTCTAGAAGATTCAGGCTCTGCTTTATTAATACCATTTAATTATTTAATTTCCCTAAGTTTAGACTTAAGGATCACTTTAAAATAATTAATTATTTTAATAATGCATTATCCGAGTGGAATTTCCACAAACGGTTTCTGTGTTCTCTGGAATACTGATGTCCAAGCTTCTTTCAAAAATATGAGACTTGGAACACTTTGTAATGCTACAAAATCAACACTCCCTCTTAGCGACGAAAGTGCTCAAGCAAGGTACCAACTGTATCTGCTTGGACCTAAAGCATCTGCTATGTTGCTGCCCTCTGTACTACTGCCTATGACAACATCTCTACCACTGCCTCATTCGTACTGTAGATCCCTTTGAATCTAAAGTCCACCCATTCCACTATTGGAATGGGTTCTCGACCATCACCATCTTTTCCTTGAAGTAAGTAAACTTAATCTTACCGAGAGCTTTTGTGAGGATATCAACCACCTGTTCTCCTGTAGGAGTGTACTTCAATTGTACAACCCCTCATTGGACATAGTCTCTGATGAAGTGGCACCTAATGTCAATGTGCTTCAATCAGTCATGAAACATAGGGTTCTCAGAGAGCTTGATGCAACTCTGATTATCACACAAAATTCTGGTCGGTTCCATCCTCTTCTTGAGCAAGTTCATGAACAACTTATGAAGCCATATGGCCTGACATGAAGTTGTGGTAGCGGCCATATATTCAGCCTCGACTGAGCTCAGTGCCACGGATTTCTGTTTCCTACTGCACTAGGAAGTCATTCTTGATTCGAGACTGAAACAGTACCCACTGGTACTTTTCTGATCCATTGGGCTTCCACCTCAATTTGCGTAAACCCACTCAACTGGATTTCATTGCCCTTGGTGTACTTCAACCCATACTCGACTGTCCCCTTCAAGTATCTGAGAACATGTTTTGCTGCTACCCTGTGAGCCCTACTTGGTTCTACCATGAACTGACTAAGGGTATTCACTGCATAACAGATGTTTGGTATAATGTTGACTTGGTACATCAAAGATCCTATGGGTTGCCTATACAAGGTAGGATCAGCCTCATCATCCTCGAACGTATCGATCGTCTTCTAGTTTGTAATCATTGGCATAGCCATGGGTCTACAATCCTCCATTTGAAACCTATTCAGGATCTCTGTAGTATATCTTCCTTGCCCAAGGAAGATTTCTCCCTTCTGCTGCTAGACCTCCAAATCAAGAAAATAGTGCATCTATCCCAGATCTTTCATGTCGAATTCGGTAGCCAGATTCTCCTTACAGTCTTTGATGAACTTAGATGATCTAGTCAGGAATAGATCATCTACATATAAAACCAGAATTAACGGCTCATCCCCTACTCTTAGATAATAGAGGTTGAGATTTGCGTCACTCTTGACAAATCCGATTTTCTCCAGGTAGCTATCAATTCACCCATACCATGCTCTAGGGGCTTGTTTCAATCTGAACAAGGCTTTCTTAAGCTTGCATACATGAGTCTTCTGCTCATGCGTCTCAAAGCCCTATAGCTGTTCTATGTACACTTCCTCTTCTATCACCCCGTTCAAGAACATTATCTTGACATCCATCTGGTGAATTTCCCATTGCATCTACTCTGCAAGAGAGATGACAGATCTGATTGAAGTGTACCGAGCTATAGGGGCGAAGGTTTCTTCATAATTGATCCCTTCCTTCTTTGCATACCCCTTAGCCACAAACCTGGCTTTGAACTTCTCTATGCTGCCATCTACATCATACTTGATCTTGTAGATCCACCTTGATCCTACAACCGATTTGTTCTGAGGTGTAGGGACTACTTCCCACACATCGTTTGTCATGATGGAGCTGTACTCCACCATAGCATCTACCCACACTTGATGTTGAGTTGGCTCTTGAAAACTAGAGGGTTCTCCAACCTGTGCTACCAGGGCCTGGTACTTGTCTAGTTGCCTGTGTACCCTCTTCTCATTTATCGAGACTCCAATAAATTCCTCTGTATCCCTGAGAGTCTGTTGGAGTTCTTTGCTCGTCCTTCCATTGGTGGTGGGTGGATTTACCTGCTCTCCTGCTTGCACTTCTTTGAAAGAACTTTCATCAGAATCCTTGTGCCGCGGAGAGGCACTAGAGCTATCTTCTATTGGCCGTTGTGTTTGTACTAGCGGATCCTCCTCAGACTACGTATTTGTAGCCATTTACCAGGATCTCCTGAAGGTTCTCTCCTCCATGAATTTCACGTCCTGCCTTACTACGATCTTCCTGTTCTCGGGAATATAGATGCGATATGCCTTCGCAATTTCGCTATATCCCACAAGGTAACTCTTCTTTGCAGTCTGATCTAATTTCTTCCTCTTCTCATCGGGTACGTGGCAATACACTATACTGCCAAATATCCTAAAGTGGTTCACCTCAGGCATGCTGCCAGTGAACACACTCTCAGGAGTCACTTTTCCCAATGCTCTATGAGGCACCATGTTCTGCCCATACATTGTTGTATTGCAAGTTACAACCCACATAAATTTGGGCATGTCTTGATCATACAACATCGCCCTCGCAGCTTCCACAATGGTCCTATTCTTCCTTTCTGCAACTCCATTTTGCTTCGGATTGTATGGAGCTATTCATTCTCTCTTGATGCCTTGCTTTGTGCAGAATCTTGTGAAGTCTATCAATATATTCTCGACCATTATTTGATCACAATTTCTTGATCCGCTTTTCGGTTAAATTTTCTACCAAAGCCTTGAATTCTTTGAATCACTCAAAGACTTCATCTTTGGTCTTGAGAAAGTAGATCCATGTCTTTCGAGAATGGTCATCAATAAAGTTGACAAAATACTTTGCACCACTGAGAGCATTTGTGGACATTGGTCGCAAATGTATGAGTGTATCAAATCCAACACACTCTTGGCCCTACTGCTGCTTATTGGAAATGCTACCTTGGGATACTTCCCTTGTACGCACTCCCTGCAGACATTGTCTTTCCTTGTGCAAGTTCTGGAGCTCCCATGACAGTCTTCTTGAGGATCTTTAAGGCTCCATGATGTAGATGCCCCATTATTCTGTCCCATAATTCATTCAAGTCCCTTTCATCTGTACTGCCTATCAGTGCCATTGGAAACTTGAGCTGTAAATTATACAGTTTATGGCTCCTTACTCCAATTTGTGCCTTCGTTTTTGAACTAGGGTGTTTGAACTTTGAAATAAAATTTATTTCCAATAAAGTATACATCGTAACCCTTGTTCTGAAGTTGAGACACCAAGAGCAAGTTCATCCCCAATCCTGGTACATGCAGTACGTTGGTGGCCTGAAGCTTGTTACCAACTTTTGTTTGAAATATTATGGTTCCTCTTCGAATGGGGTACACTTGGCCTTGTTTCCCATCGTGATCTAAAAATTCAGTTGCTCTTCCTGGTAGCTCGAGAAGCAATCTCGAACTCCTGTCATGTGCGCAGATGCTCCACTGTCAATATACCATACCCTTGGAGAGGCCGTGCTTGACACAAGTGAAATCCTCTTCTAGTCTGGATGGCAGAACTAAAGTGTCACGATCCCTCTGTTTCTCCATGCGTTCTGGAGGACTGCGTGAACCCTTTCGAGCTACTGCTGCATCAATGTCGGATCTTAGTTCCATTGCAGAACCTCCTCTTCTGTCTTTGCCTTTTGCTCTGATACCATGTGAAATTTTCAATTTGAAATACTACTGCAATGATTGATTTATTTCACCTACTTATTTATGATAAGTTATTTACAGATGCATCAGTAAATTCTGAAATAAACACAGCTGCAACATTCACTTAATCAAAAGCAGAAGAACAAATAGAACACATATAACACAATAGAAACAATCACATGAACGCAGTTATTTTTGGACAATTTTCCCTGGAAAAACCCAATGTGGGAAAACGGATGTAATAGATGAGGGTTTATACTATTCTTCAGCAGTGGAAAATATTTTACAGAAAATATGACGAGCAGATGTTTGGCATACACTTGAGATAATTTTTCCAAATACTTCGGAAGAATTTTTGACACACTGGAGGAACCCTTCCTCCCTCTGCGTCATTGTGCATGGCCTTCTGCGCAGTCACTGCGTTGGACTGTGTCACTCTGCATGGAGGGCCAATGCTGTTGCTCGGCGCTGCTCCCTGTGTGTCCTCCTTTTGCCTTCTTCTTCGTCTGCTGACTTCCCCTTCGTCCTTCTGTCTCTGCAACTTCGCCTCTACAACCTCACCCTCTGAAATCGAATTCTCTTACTTCAAAATTGATTTCCTTCGGGTACTGAGAGTGTGCTCGACTTTCTTTCCAAATGATCCTCAAGCCTTCTCTTATAGTCTTCTCGCTGATGAATCAACGACCCAAATTAGATCTCTAATCAATGTCTCAGATTAAAAGATGACTTGATCTTCTTTTTCTAGAAGATTCACACTCTGCTTTATTAATACCCTTTAATTATTTAATTTCCCTAAGTTTAGACTTAGGGATCACTTTAAAATAATTAATTATTTTAATAAAGCATGATCTGAGTGGAATTTCCACAAACGGTTTCTGGGTTCTCTGGAATATTGATGTCCAAGCCTCTTCCCAAAATATGAGACTTGGAACACTTTCCAATGCTAGAAAATCAACAGTAAAATATATAGACAATGCATAACAGTATTTTTTACCTTGGGAAAACTCCTCTCATAGGGGAAAAACCCGACAACCTTTCCTTAACAGAGAGAGAGTAATCCAATATCCAATTTCACAAATAAACCAGTCAAATGTCAATCCTTTGACAATTCAACAAATCAGTTCAATACTTGAGATAGACTAGTCAAACTTCAAAACCTAGTCAGGGTTCCTAAAATTCTGGTCAACGCCTTGGTCAAATCTGTAGTCAAAGTTGTAGGTCCGAGCTGTGACCCTGGTCAACAGGTCAGGGCTGATCAAACCTCTGAAAAATCTTGGTCAAGGCAGGAATTAATTCGCTGGTCGAACCCGAAGTCAAAATGCTGGTCAATGCAGTCAGAACGGCCTCAAAACTTGGTCAATGCACATCCTTGAATAGTCAAAGTTTTGAAATCAACAGTCTGAAGTCAACGCAGCTCAAACTTCGGTCAATGAGGTTAACCTAGTCAGAAAAGAGAAAGAGTCAATGCTGGTCAACATTGTCAAGATAGAGAAAGTTAATGCAGTCAAAATCTTGGTCAAAGTTCTCTTCTTGACTCCTTCGCACGTGTGAGAGAATCTGAGGTAGTTGTAGATCGAATTCTTCTTCTTGGACATTGAATTGCTTGGCCTTCTTGTCCTCCACTTGTCTTTTATTTATATGTGTTTGTCTGGGGTTAGGAGACCCATCGAATGGTGCCACATGGTCATGGAGCCGAATTGGACCAGGAAAAATTACATGCTTTTTTTTAGAATTTGTTTTTGGTAGAAAAATATTGACTGAAGTTGCCATATTTCAACACTCCCTCTCAGCAAGGGAAGTATTTTTCATAGCCTCTCTCTCATGAGCATACATAGAAGAAAGGTATATCATCAAAGTCAAAAGTAATATGAGGCCATACTTCTGAGCTATGAAGGTCACGTAATGTGTTTCACCTTGTCATCCTTGCAGCAGGTTACAAGGCATTCACCTAGGAAGGTTCATATCACTTATCTTCTTGGCCTATCATAGGTTACAAGGTGCAGTCTACCTGAAGGAGGATAGAAAAATGGATCTAGACCAATCATCCTGGTCCCGGGTACATTTCTAGCTTGACGGATCATATTAGGCCTCAAAACTCCCTAGTAAATTTCTACCCAGGGAGCAGTGTTCACAACCATTCATTTAGGTTGTCAAGTACATTTCTACCTTGAAAAGAACACTGCAACATTCCAATTCCTCGGTGTACCTCACCAAGATGACGACAATCTTCCCATCCTTACAGCAAGTTACTAGGTGTACTCCACCTAGGAAGATTGTCATCCTCATGATGCAATATTATTCATGCTCCATCTTATTGAGAGAGGAATTTACTATCACACAAGCTTTTCTCTGAAATAGGTAAGCTTCATTTTAGGCAAGGGTTTAGTCAATACATCAACAACTTGTTCTTTAGTCGGCAAATACTGTAAACTAACAACTCCTCTCTGTACAATGCTTCTTATATAGTGGTACCAGATCTCAACATGTTTAGATTGATCATGGAAGACTGGATTTTTTGTGAGCTTGATGCAACTTTGATTGTCACAATATATAGTGGTTGTCTCGAGCTTGGATCCAAACCAACCAGAGAACATTTTCCGGAGCCATATAGCTTCTTGACTTGCTGCTCTAGCTGCAATGTATTCTGCTTCGACTGTACTGAGATCATGGCAAATCCTAAACAGAAACATAAACCTGATGTACTCTTTCTATCTTCAACGCATCCGACGCAATCTGTATCAGTGAAGCCATGTAACATCCATTTTCCATTCGAGGCATAATATAATCCATTCTTAATAGTGCGATGTAGATATCGAAGTATGTGTTTAGCAGCTACCCAATGTGTATGATGAGGCTCCACCAAAAATTGACTTAGTGTGTTTACAATAAAACTGATATCTTCTCTAGTATTTGTTAAGAATTTCAATGAGTCGATCAACTTATGATACATAGTGGGATCCACCTGATCAGAGCTATCATCACGTAATTTCTTCAAATTTGTAACCATAGAAGTGTCCATGGATTTACATTCCATCGTACCAAATTTTTGAAGAATCTTGATAATAAGTTTTCCTTGTCCAACAAAGATCCCATCTAGCCTTTGCCAAATATCCAAATCCCAAATAGAAGTGCATAAGTCCCAAATCCTTCATATCATATTCTGAAATCAATTCCCTTGTACTAAGCTATAAGAGTTTCTGAACCTGTTAGAAATAGATCATCTACGTACAACAATAGGATGATAGGTTCTCGTTCAACAATCTTGAAATATAGGTTGGGATCAACTTCATTTTTCGTAAATCCAAGACCCTTAAGATAGTTTTCAATTCTAGCATACCAGGCCCGTGGTGCTTGTTTGAGTCGATATAAAGCTTTCTTCAACTTACAAACATGAGTCTCACGATTATTAACTTCAAACCCTTGGGGTTGTTCAATGTAGACTTCTTCTTTGATGACACCATAAAGAAAAGCAGTTTTTACGTCCAACTGATGCAACTTCCATGCGACAATAGAAGCTAAAGCAATAATAGCTCTGATAGAGTCATACCTGGGGACTGGTGCAAAATTATCTTCATAGTCCTCTCCCTCATTTAGGGAGAATCCACAAGCTACGAATCTTGCCTTATATTTCTCAATGCTTCCATCAATAACATACTTTATTTTACATATCCATTTTGAGGAGACAACATTCTTGTCTTTTGGTCTAGGTACAATATCCCAGACATCATTTTTCAATATGGATTGGTACTCCTCAGTCATTGTGGAGTGTAAAAACTATGGAGTGTAAAAACTCTGGTAAACTTGAATAAGTATATATTATTATTAATAAAAGATGAGATATGAGATATGATTACAATGGGGAATCACCAAGGCTTTAAATATAGCCTTATGGTGTCATGATCTTTGATCATGCCCTTTCACTTAATAAAACCTAAGATAACTATATCTAACTAATAATTAATAAAATATACATAACATTGCCCCTCTCTTAAAGATGCTTTGTCCTCAAAGCATACATAACGATGGACAATGTTGACGAACGCCTGGGTTTCTTGAGCGGTGGGCTCTTGCTTCCCACATTTTAAAAAGATCGTGAAGCATCTTCTCGAGCTCCATATGTTGGTGATGTGGATAGCGACAAGATTTGATATTGACAGGGTCGGGTCTTTTCTTGACTTCTATTGGATGTTCATGTTCCTTATTAGGAGGTATTTTTATTGGCAGGTCTTGGAAGACTTTTTCGTGTTTCCTAACTATTCCTTGTTCTTCTGGTGATTTTTCGTGATTTCTCTTTATATTTAGAGGTAAGTTACCAACAATTATCGTTCGATGCAACTTCTCCTCATCATCAAACGCTTCCTTCTTAACAACCATATCTGCGTGAACATCGAAGGCCTCAATAGCTTCTGGCACTGTATCAGTGGCTTCGAATGTGTTTATCTCTTCACATTTTTCTTTCAATTCTGGGGATGAAACATTTTGCTGTTTATAAGAAACTGTATTTTCATGGATTCTTTCATTTTCAATGACTATGTCTGTTGTTGCATCTGTGATAACAGTCACGTTAAATTCTTTATGTGGCTCCTTCACCAACATTGTTTCTTTTTCTGCCATTGGATTTTCATTTATATAAAAGTTTTCAATAACTTCTGTTGTTGCATTACTGGCTTTATAAGTGGATTGAGTTGCATTTTCTTCTCTTGGTTTCTCAGCTCTATAACTTTCATGGTTGATGTCAGAGTCTCTACTTCTAGGTGGTTCAACACTATAGCCTTCATGTGAGCTGATTTCCAATTCAACCTCATTTAATTGCTCTTTTTCAAACATGTTATATTCATGATGATGATCTGAATTAGCTGAATTTTTTAGTTGATTATGTTCGACATTTGGGAATATTGGAAGTTGTGTCTGACTTAAATTATCTATCTTATCATTTAGCTTATTGAAGAGTTCTGTCATCTTGTTCATTGCTTCGCTATGCTTTTCTGTGACCTCATAATGATTTAGCCACATTTGTCTTTCTATTCGATTTGTCATATCATGAACCTTTTTGATGTCATTGGAGTGTCTTGCAACTGTACCTTCAAGATCGACTAATCTTTTTCCAAAGTCATATGAATTATTATTGATATGTTTCTCAAGATCCACCAATTTCTTCTGGAATTCGGCCATCAACATCGATGAAGACATTGACGTGTATGAGGTGGGGAATATTTTTCTGCCAGTTTTTCCCTCTTTTTTTTTTCTTTTTAAAAAAAAAAATTAATTAATTAATTAATATTTAATTAATTAATTAAATTAATTTTTTTTTTGAAATAATAATAATAATTTCTATTATTATTATTATTATTATATATATATATATATTTTAAATAATAATAATAATAATAATAATTATTATTATTTTATTATTTGAATTATATATATAATTATGGGGAAAAAGATTGTTAACCTTGAAAAGTCACGTTGTTTTTAAAAGTCACTTTGTTTTGAAAAGACACGTTGTTTTGAAAAGGGAAAATGGAGTGTAAAAACTCTGGTAAACTTTAATAAGTATATATTATTATTAATAAAAGATGAGATATGAGATATGATTACAATGGGCAATCACCAAGGCTTTAAATATAGCCTTATGGTTTCCCTTGGCGAAGAGGCATGATCTTTGATCATGCCCTTTCACTTAATAAAACTTAAGATAACTATATCTAACTAATAATTAATAAAATATACATGACACATTGCATCCTTCCATACTTTTTGATCAGCTGCTTCTTCATAGGAAGATGGTTCAACTTCTATTATATCATACATCAAGGCAATATAATTGGAATAATTCTTTGGCTTCTTTGGTTCTCTAAAGGATCCTTTTGGAGCAGTATGGCCTTCGACATCTTGAAGAGTTTTCTCCAATCAGCAGGTCTTTTTCTAGATGCAACAGCCTTAGGAGATACAACGACTTCTTTTGGTGGATCCTCATGAAGTTCTGCTTCTTCTTCCATGGGATTAGATTCCTTGGCTTTATCTGATTTGGGAGTTTCAGCTGCCTCAATTCCTTCTTCCAAATGTGAATTTGTAGATTTTCGAAAAGCAGCAAGTTCATCGAAGATAACATCCCTGTATGTATCAACTAACGTGGTCCTTCGATAAAAACTCTATATCCTTTTGAGGTCTCACCGTATCCTATAAAGATTCCTTTCTTCCTAGATGGTTCTAATTTGTTTCTGTTCTCCTTGGGCACATGCACAAATACTGGGCAGCCAAAAATTCTGAAATGTTGCATGTTGGGTTTCTTACCTGAAAAAACTTTCCTTCGGAGTGTAGTCTAACACACGATGAGGACAACGATTTTGAATATAAACAACGGTTCTAGCAGCTTCAGCCCAAAGAAAGTGAGGTAAACCTTGATCGTGAATCATGGCCCTAGCAGCTTCCATAGTAGTCCTATTTTTCTGTTCTGCAATGCTATTTTGCTCAGGGTTGTAGGGAACAATTATTGTTGAGAAATTTGGGTGTTTAATTCAATTTCTCTTTTATGATAATTACTTGTGCACTTGTTAGCCTTCTTCTCCTTAGATCTTATCTTTGTTAGCTTATTATGTATTTCATCAAGTCAATTATCAAAACACAAGAGACACAAGGTTTAGGCTCTTCAAGACAAGGCCAAAACCTCTCCCTCTTGGAGAGGAAAACCCGAAAGTAATTCTTCTTATAGATCCTTAATCGACGAGTACCAAGACCATGAAAAAGACCCAAAAACAAAGTGTCCTCCCAAGACCCTTGTCACTAGCGTTTGATATTCTCCTTGAGCTGCTCTTCTTCGCTTCTCCTTGAGGATCTTGATCCCTTTCCCTTCTGCACCGTACTTGACCACTCTTCTTTTCATACACAAGGAGAGTCTCGGTCTCCTTGTGGCTATAACCCTAGACAGAGATTTCGGTCTTCTTTTTTTTCGGTTCCTTCTGGCTCAATTTCAGATTACTTCTTCGGCTCCTATACCTCTCCTTGGCTTATTTCCTTGACTCTTTTATGAGTCACCTTAAGCCCTAGACCGAGCTTCCCTTACGCTGTAATAGACCTCGACCCTTCTGAGATATGCGAGGTATGGATAGACCCAAGACACAGATATATATAGCCCTTTACTCCTTTGCTGATGTGCCTCCTAAATTCGCACCTATTGCTGTCCCTTCACACTTTTTCTCTGAAATCTTGACAGAATTGATGATCCTACAATGAGGCCGAGTTATGCTATATATAGTGACTGTCTTCCTGTCTCTTGGCCGACATGATCTTTGAAGAAGAGCCGACTTCATCTAGGAGGATCTTCATAGTGTTTAGGCCGACTTGGATAGGCCTAGTGACAAGGTCTTTGGAGGATCACTTTTACATCTTTTTACAAGTGTAACATGACTTCATTTACATGACAATGACTTTATTTATATTTATGACAAGATGAAAAAATCCTAAAGACAGCAAGAAGAAGTCTTGGACCTATAATAAAATCTTCTTGCTCAGGAAACCTATGAAGCAAGTATTGCAATAAATTCGTTTTATTATCTTTGTCTTCTTCATTACTTAAATTTATAATTACAAGTCAATATGAAGACCAAACCTAGTTACACTTTTCAATAATTAGCTCCCTCTTAATTCCTGCCTCCTTGCACAAATTTATGAGTTCATTTGAAGTATACTCACCTCCATTGTCAAATCTTATGGATTTTCTTACCAGCAGCATTCTCAATTTGAGCTTTGAATTCACAAAACTTATCATACATTTCATCCTTAGACTTTAGAAAGTAAATCCAATTCTTGCGAGAATAATCATCAATGAATGTGACATAGTAAGTATGTCATTTTAAAGATTTGGTGGGAATAGGTCCACATACATCAGAATGAATACGTTCTAATATTTCTTTGGACCTTTCATCATTGTTGGAGAATCTTCCTTTTACATTCTTTCCAAGAGCGCACTGTTTACAAGTTCTTTTGTTTTCTATCTTGAGTTCAGGAACACCATTTACATGGCTCTTTAATCTAGGTAGACCTTCACGATGAATATAAGCATACCTTGTATGCCATAATTCACATAGATCAGTAGTATTATGGAGTAGTGCTTGCATAGATCTTCCCAAAAGTTGATATAATCCTCCACTTACAATACCTAGGTCAGAATACCTAGTTCCATCCAGTGGCCAACAATAAAAAATGTTGTAGGAGGGCATAGTTCACTCTAGGGCCATTTCCACCACTTGGGTCGATGGAACATTTCTGGGTTTTCCTGGGTTCTTTATGTGGAGGCTGTACTCAAGGTTTCAGCTCCATCCGAGTAGTATTCAAAGCAGGGGGATCAGATTTCACTAGCCAGCCAACAACAGTCTATTCACTCGGCAATGCGCATTTCTCTTTCGGGCTATTCGTCATTTGGTTGAGAGTTATCTTGCTGGGTTTTGCTCAGCTTGCTTGGCAAGCCTAGGTTTCATTATCCCTGCCCATTATATGTAGTATTTAGTCATTTATGGGATATATAATAAAATGGCTTAGACTTCTTTGCTGGTGTTATTTGCGTGTTAATTTGCGGTTGCATTATCTGTTTAATTGCTGTCCCAAGTTATTGTTTCTGTTATTTGCTGTAAATTTCAAGTTGGAATATTACATAATGTGGTTTCTCCCTAAATTTATAGCTCATAAGAATGTTTCCAAACCAAATATCAACCTATGTGAGAGGTGTAGGTTAGTAGGGGAAACAATAATATCATCTTTGAATGGTGTAGATTTTGTGTTTGCTATAGTCTGGAGTCACTTTTGTTTTTCTTTTCCCTGACATTATTAACTATTTAACTGAGAACCCTAATAATTGAAGATGATAAATATGTACCAAGGATATTGTTTATAGTTACAATGTTTATTTGATCATTGTTGTAGATTGTAAGAATTAATACAAAAGCCTTTTTGAAGTCAATAGTTATTAATTAATGAGAGATACTGACTTGATTGAGGTAAAAGATGCTCTCATCTTCCTTGGATGAAGCACGAAGTCTGGGTTTATCTGTTGAGTTTATCTCTATTTGGATGTTGTTTCTTCCTATTTGTTAGAACATTATTGACTTGGTTAATTTCTCTTGCCCTCTTGTAGGTACAATTGTCAAATGAGAAAACTAGGGATTTAGAATATCAGAACCAGAACATGAAAACTCAGATTCAGGTATTCTTTCAATAACCTTCTTGTGAATAAAAATATGAAGGTTATTTTTAATTGCTTAACAATATTGGTTTTCCTTCCCTTTTTTAAGGCTCTAAGAACCTCCCTGGATGAGAAAGAGAAGAAAAATGATGAATTGGCACTAGTGGCAAAAGATGCACAAAATAAATGTGAAGAGCTCAAAGTGTGAGTTTTCTTTTTCTTTTTGATCATAATAATTTGTTGCAATGCCCATTTTAAATGTCTTTAATCTACAAGAATTTGTACTTCAGGATCCATTTGCTGCATGTGTTTTTTTTTTCTTTGTTATTCTTGCATACTTACACTTGTGAGACATAATTTGAATTGTTTATTATTATCGTTTTAAGGAGTTGATACTTGATTCAGAATTTATTGGTTCTGTAACTACCGACTTGGTTGTAGTCACACAGTCCTATGTACTCACATGCACACAATTTACAAAGAACTTGTAATGCTAAATTTCAAAAATACATTGCAGATGCATGCTTCGACTCCATTAAATTGTGTGAGTTGTGATGCATTTGAAAGGCAATGGAAGTTTTGGAATTTCCAAATGGAAACTAACAATTGCAACAAAAACCATTTTTAAGTTTTCATGCAAAAAAAATCAAGAATTGAGTGAGGTTGAAGTCTTATTTGTGTAGGTGATAATGAAGGAGTTGCGAGGAGAGAAATGGAGCTTGTGATAATGGATAAGGAATGTCAGGGAAGAAGGTGCGAGCCACCATTTGGAGAAGATACCTTAAGTGATGAGCAAGGAAGAGTGGCGAGAGAGAGATTTACTGTGCTGATTGGTGCTTTTGAAACCCTTTAAGGCCAAACTAATATCCACAACAACCATGAAGAAAATGGAGTTGTACAACAATTGTGCTTTTGTTGGCTATATGGATGGGAGTCACATGTGTGTTTGCTGCCAATATTGTTGTAGAAGATAATGTAGGGTATGAGATTTAACACAATAGATAATATTGTTGTAGAAGATAATGTAGGGTATGAGATTTAATACAGTAGATCATGCTTGTTTGAAGGAATCAACTTTGAAAGAGGCCTGCCCATTAATAATCCTACGAGTAAAGTTTTTATTCTCGACGCAAAAAATCTTGAGATCATAGCCTTATTTAGGATTTTGTCCCATTAATTGATTTGGAGCCTAAGAGTTTAGTGGTTTGATCCCCTAATGGAAGCTTGGCTCTTCATACTCTACCCTTGTCAATAGATAGGGTTGTGCAAAATGAAGAGCCCATGGTGACTGCCTCATTGTATGATTGTGTTTTGTAGTTTGGCTTCGATGTTGCAGTGGAGGAGGTTATCTTGTTACCACTCAATCTAACAGGGTTCCCAGGAGGGGTTCCAAAGGGGCAACTACTAGAACAAGTGGCAACAATGGGACAAAAACCCACTATCACCTCAGTGAATGTCCCCTGCTCTTTACAGACTTTTACTGATGGGAGGAGTCCTGGTCTTGAGGAAATCACTATGAGTGGTATATTAGTGATCTATAGATAATGATTTCAAGAGCCTATTCAAAGGAAAGACTCAGATAACAGGGGTTGCTTGCTTTTAAAGAAAGATGTATGGCTCTCCAAGAAGGGCTAAAAGGAAGACCTAGACCTAAGGTTGAGGAGTATTCCTTGATAAGGGATACCCTAGACCTACAATTTCCTATAAATAAGGGTTCCTAAGACGATCCTTGTGAAATTAGAGTGATAAAGGGTGTGGGACAACAAAGAAGCCCAAGTGGACCCAAACGAGGTCAAGGGTTTAGGGTGAAACTTCAAACAAAAGGTATTGACCAAGTAAGGGACGAAAAAGGATCAAAGAGATTAGATTTGACTTCAAATTTCAATGCAATGATCCTTAATGAACCTACTAACCTATGAAACCTAGGACTAAGAATGGAATTGGAGCTAGGGCTTGGGATCTTCAAATTTCAATGCAATGATCCTTAATGAGCCTACTAACCTATGAAACCTAGGACTAAGAATGGAATTGGAGCTAGGGCTTGGGATTATTCCAAATCTGGTCTTTTTGGAGAATGGAGTCAATGCGATTTCAACCTTTGGAGTTTCTTTTACCCAATCAAGGATTTCCCCAACAACTTTGTATAGCCCTAAAGGAAACAACTAGGTTACCAAAGTGATTTACACTTCTTATTGCTGCAATTTGATGACTTATCAACGCAATTATATAGATAATATACCCCTAGGAACATTCATTCACCATACTAGACATGTAACATGTGCAAAACCCTCACAATATCAAATTCACACTCCAATTAGGGAAAAAAAATAGATTCCATGAGTGAAAATTTCATACATTATACATGTGACATGAAAATAGAGAAATAGACCATAAAAAAGCACTTACATGTTTAGTGAATATATCCGATCATCAAAGAGAGACAAAATCGAAGCTCCAAGATAAGACAAGATTTCCAAATGTCGAAATGCATAAAAGATTATCCAATTTGTCCCCCAATAGCTATAGCAAAATTCTCAAGAAGAGATAAAGATCCAAATCCAAGTGATGATGAGAATCAAATGATACTCTCATCAATATATATCATCCTCTAAGGGTTCAGTTTGCCTAATTAGGCCTAATGATGACTTAACTCATAAAATAATGTACAAAATATCATTACTTGGTGACAAACCCACCAAGATAGCTCCTTAACTTGAAAATAAGCCTTTCAAGAGGGTCAAAATGATAGATACAATAATTTGAAGGGCCATTGAAAGGCCAGATGGAATACAACATGTGCCAAAATGAGTGGAAGGGCTTCAAATACAGTGATAAAGGGGGTGGCCCCTTGATCTCTAAGAAAATGACCTGTGGTGCTCCCAAGTGTCTGTGGGGGCACAAAAACATCCTCATGGGTCTCCAAGTAGATTGATCAAGCCAATATCCCATCTGTAAGGGCTAGAACAATGATGCAAGCCCTCCCTTTGTCTCCCATGGTGAGACACAACCCCATCTGGGCCTTAGGTCAATTGCCAAGTGTGTCGCTGGCTGGGCAAGGTGGTCCAGGTGCATCATCATCAAATAGGTGGAACACGAGCGAGTAATGGATGGTACTGAAGGATCCCATGGCATAACTATTTTCTCTCTGCTATAGGGGAGGCCCATGGCTCTCAACGCACACCCTACAATTGCCAATATGACCCCGTGGAGGTCTTGGACCTCATATAGGGAGACAAAACCCTGAGATTAAGACCAACATGTAATCGTGTATAAGATCCAATGTGTCTCCTCACCTTCCAATACAAAAAATCATTAGTGTAGTTTAGTAAATAAGCTTACAAATCATATAACCAAGTGGAGACTTCATATTGGCATGCCCTTCCATAATGGGATTTAGAGTGTATATGTGTCTCCAAGTTCAAGAAGGAGGTTAATCGGGGACCCTATTAAGTGGTTTCAACCTCTAAAGGAGTGACAGGTCCATGGTACATTGTTAAAATTGGAAACTAGGGCCAAACTCCACTTTGGGCTGCTCATATGATGGAAATGATATTTTTGTTGGATTCCTCTTTCCGAGAGGTGCAAGATTGATCTAAAGTTCATCTTGTTTGGATGAGCCGAAGTTGGATTTTGAATTTATTCTCTCACACATGTACATTTGTCAAGGTCGGCTAGAAATGTAATGTATGCTAGTTAGCCCCAATAGATGTGTCTCCACCCCTCATTGAAGGACATAAATTAGAGAGACTCATTCCTCATTTGGACATCATCTCATCATTCATCACATTCATCTCTCTCTCTCTTTGGTTCGTACAACACTTGGAGCCTCTCTCTCCTCACACGTGTGGATGAAGGACATGCCATGTCTTCCTTGGGCATGGTATGTATTCAATACCACTATTCTCAACAATAACATAATTCTTGATTTTGATGAATTGTTGACGAGATGCTCTCAAGAGGAGACGAGGATGATGGAGAGAGACAAAAATTCAAATGGAAATGAATCTACTGCTTTCTCTGCTCATACAAAGAAGAAGAATAATGTTGGTCCAAGAAATCAAGGTCAAGGAAGAGCAGGACGCAAAGGAAGGAAGGGTAGATGTTACAATTGTAACATGTTTGGCCACTATGCTAGAGAGTGTCCCAATAAAAGGGACTCACCCTGAGATGATGACCACAACAATAACAACAACAATTTCAAGGGAAATGGAAATCAAAGGAATAATAGGTTCAACAACGAAGGAAAGAGAAAGGCTCCCTCTTCACGAAATGGAAATGGTGAACCTTTAAGGAAGTCAAGAAACTCCAAGTATGATGAATCTAATGTTGTAGATAACAAGCAAAAATAATTTCTTCTTATATCTGCCCTCTCTGCTGCCTCTCCTCCCGACACCCAGGATAATTGGTTGATTGATAGTTGTGCCTCAAGGCACTTCACTGGTTACAAAGAGACGCTCTCACATTTGATTGAAAAGGAAACTAATTTGGAGATGTGCTTGGAGACAATGCCACCTATCCTGTGAAAGGTACAAGGACCATGATTCTTCATCTAAATCAAGGTCAAATCCTTCATCTACAGGTTGTGTTATATGTACCTGTCTTAAAGAAGAATTTAGTGTCTAATTCAGCGATGGAAGATAAAGGATTCAAGGTGGTATTCATTGATGTAAAGGTACGTGTTTGGAAGAGGAATTCAAAGAAGCATTCACTCTTGGTTTCAGGGTTGATACACTTTATCAGGTTGGAGGAAGTCTGTTGGGAGCCATGACATGCAACATAACTCCTTAATCCGAATTATGGCATCGAAGGTTTGCCCACCTTCATTATAAAGCTCTTCTCGAAGCAAGGAAGATGGTCACAGGTATGCATGATTTTAGAGTTGATCATGAAGGTGTTTGTCAGGGTTGTGTCGAACGGAAACACACAAGGGGATCATTCCCCTCAAGTGATACCAAGACTACCGACATTCTACAATTGATTAATTCTGATCTATCTGGTATGTTGCCCGTAACATCCTTGGGAGGATGCTTATATTATGTCACTTTTATAGATGACTTCTCCCACAAAACTTGGATATACTTCTTGAAGAAAAAGGACGAAATATTTAAATGGTTTTGCACCTTTAAGGCCTTGGTTGAAAATAAAACAGGGAAGAATATAAAAATTGAGGACCAATAATGGAACCGAATATGAATCAAATGAGTTCAATGACTATTGTAGGGAAGCTGGCATTAAGAGGGAGAGCACTATTGCATATACTCCCCAACAAAATGGAGTTACCGAAAAAATAATAGAACCATCATTGAAGCTACCCGTGCCATGCTACAGGAGCAAGGTCTTCAAAAGTTCTTATGGGGAGAAGCTGCCAACACTGTCGTGTATGTTCAAAATAGATGCCGACATCAAGCATTGGACTCCAAAATTCTCGAAGAAATCTTCACTAGTAAGAAAGCTGATGTTTCTCATTTTAGAATTTTTGGGAGTCTCGTATATTTTTTTGGTGCCAAAAGAAAAGAGAAGCAAGTTGGATGCCTCTGGAAACATGGGAACATTTGTGGGCTACAGTGAAACTTCAAAGGCATATAAAATCTATGTGCCTAGTCAAAGGGAAGTGGAGATAAGTCATGATGTGACCTTCGATGAAGATGCTGCCCTTGGGAAGGTTAGAGATCTTCTCATCTCAAAGGAAAACAAGGATGAAGATGCAGGAAAGCAGGAAGAACCGAAGGACGAATAGATGCCCGATGTTGAATGTCTAATGGATCCCATTGATCCATCTCCTAGTGAGCTCTCTTCTTCTAAAAGAAGACCCTCATGCCTTAGAGAAACTCTCGAAGATGCCGAGAGACGTATTGCACCAAGGGGAACATTTTGTGAAAGTAAGACGCCGAACAGGTACCAAGGTACTTAGTAGCCATGAGCACCATCGTCCAATTTGAGCCTGGAACGTTTGAAGAAGCTGTGAACCACCAAGTTTTGAAGGATGCAATGAACGAAGAATATAAGTCAATCATGAAGAATGATGTCTGGGATGTGGTCCCTAGATAGAAAGACAAGTCTGTTGTCACCTCGAAATGGCTCTACAAGATCAAACATGGGGCCGATGGAAGTGCTGAGAAGTTCAAGGCCAGATTTGTTGCCTGAGGCTTCTCGGAGAAAGAAGGTATAGAATATGATGAAATATTTACACTTATTGCTCGATATACCACCATTTGTTCGATTATTTCCCTTGCCGCCTCGTAAGGATGGAGTCTAAATCAGATGGATGTCAATATTGCCTTCTTACATGGTTCTCTTAAGGAAGAGGTCTATGTGGAACAACCTTTTGTGAAAAATTCAAATCTGAATTGCTACTGTAGTTATAGATTTATTTCTCCTACTTGTTTCCACAATAAGTTATTTATAGAACCCTTATAACAAATTTCAAAATAAACACTACTGCAGTCATCACTTGTAGATATAGAGAAAATAACACTAAAATGCAAGCATAAGAACCAATCACAATGGCACAGTTAGCTTTGGACAATTGTCCTCGAAAAACTCAATGTGGGAAAATTGGTGTAGCAGATGAGGGTTTATATATTAATCTTCAGCAGTAAATTCTTTACAAGAAAGACTGGCAGTCTAACTGAGAAAATTCATGATGAAACACCTGCGATAAATTCTCATCAACGCTTTGGAGAATTTCTGACACTCCGAGGACTCACTGCCCCAGTCTGCGTCACCTCTGCGTGTCTCTTTGCTGAAAGTCAAAGTAACGCTGAAAGAAAGGAAGAATTTAAACTCTTATTTCTCCCTCTCAGGGCACTCAATTCATATAAGCGATTGAATTCTGAGAAATCTTTGGCTAAGCTCTCAACTGGTATTAGAGGGCAGAAGCCAGGGACTTTACAATGTGAATTGAGCACCAGAGGTCTGGTACTCGAGCTTCGATCCTCTATGAATTCATATTGTATTAGTCCTCTGGGAAGTTATAAGCGTCTGGATAAACTAGTCTTTCTCTGGATTGAAATGCTGCAAGCTACATCACTGATTATAGACCAGATTACGGGAAAATCAAATATCTCACATTTAAATTCGAGTACAGGTCACCAACCCCTAATTCGAATAATATCATCGATCACTCCACTTATTCAAGCTCCATATTTATTTAAATGTGTCTTGGATCTTGTGACAGATGATAGTGGGGCCATGTTATTAGACTATATTGTTCGGGTGAACAAGAACCATACTTGGCGTGTTGCAAGAGGAACGTTGTTCGACAAACTGACACAATAAAAAAAAGCGTTTTCGTTCCCCCGCCGTCAAGCGTAGTATTCCCTGTGGAAGAGTCGATGGGTGTAAAGCGTGATACCAGGCATCTTTTCATACATCGCTCGATGTATGTAATGGTTGGTCAGTTTATATGTATTTCGATACACAGTAATTAATATACATTTCAAGCAACGATTCGTATGTGGAGTGGTGAGTAGAATGGGTAAAAGATATATATACATTACATTGAACGGTATAAAGTCGGGCTCTGTCAGTGTTATGCAGGGCAACGTTGTTCATCTCGATCACATTATCTCTCCACCTCTATTGTCTGTAGTCATTTACCACCGCACCGTAGCCCAGTCTCCCTGGGTTCCAATAGTTCCATCCCTGTCGTCCTTTTTTCCTGATCAAACCATCGTGACCCTTAGGTTAGTCATTCACGATTTGGTGTCTGGTCATATTTAAATTAACGTTAACATATGGTGGAAGTATTATTAATTAAAATTAAATATAATTAAAATAAATAAATAAACAAAAAACCCTGGTTTTAAGACAACATTGCTAGAGAATTCTACATGCTAAGGTACCAATGATGAAGGACATATGCCAAAATGATAATCACAACGTGAAGAAAATTGTCAGAAATTAATCTTTGAGGACAAAGCTTTTTGAAGAGGAAGGCAATGTTATGAATATAATTCATAACAAATAAATAAATGTAAATAATAAATAATCAAATGATGATTATTTTAAATAGCCACTAGTTAAGTGAAAAGGCATGTCTAAAAGACATGCCCAGTCATGAAAGGCCACTTGCCTAGGTATATAAGCAGGGCCTCATTGTAACATTTATAATCACATATACATTTTATATATTAATAAATTATTATTACAAATACCTCTTGTGTATTTTTACAATTAAAGTCAACAAGCCTATAGTTTTGTTGCTTCAGTACTTTTTCGATCTATTGGGTTCCCAGCCCAATCTGTGTCAGTGAACCCGCTCAATCTGATGTTATTGCCTCAGGTGTATCTCAATTCAAGCTCGATTGTTCCCTGCAAATATCTGAAAACATGCTTGGTTGCTGCCCAATGTGCCCTCTTTGGTTCCACCATGAATTGACTGAGGGTGTTGACGACATAACAAATGTCTGGCCTAGTGTTGACCAGATACATCAGGGACCCTATGAGCTTCCTATACAAGGTAGGATCAACCTCATAATCTTCGGAAGTATCGATCTTCTTCCAGTTGGTGATCATTGGTGTAGCCATGGGTCTACAGTCCTCCATCTTGAATCTCTTCAAGATTTCTGTAGCATATCTCCCTTGATCAAGGAAGATCTCACCCTTCTGCTGCCAAACATCCAACCCCAGAAAATAATGCATCAGCCCCAGATCCTTCATGTCGAATTCTGCAGCTAAATTCTCCTTGCAGTCCTTGATGAGCGTAGATGATCCTGTTTAAGGAATAGATCATCTACATACAACACTAGTATCAGAGGCTCATCCCCTACTCTCAGATAGTAGCTATCAATTCGACCATACCAAGCTCTAGGGGCTTGCTTAAGTCCATACAAGGCTTTCATAAGCCTACCCACATGAGTCTTTTGCTCATGCGTCTCAGAGCCCTTTGGTTGTTCGATATATACTTCTTCTTCTATCACCCATTCAAGAACACAATCTTGACGTCCATCGGGTGAATCTCCCATCGCATCTGCGCAACAAGGGATATCACAGATCTAATAGAAGTATATCTAGCGATTGGGGCGAAGGTCTCTTCATAGTCTATCCCTTCCTTTTGAGCATACCCCTTTGCCACAAATCTGGCTTTGAATTTTCCTGCGTAGCCATTTGCAACATATTTGATCTTGTAGATCCATCTCGAACCCTCAACCGATCTGTTTTGAGCCCTAGGAACCACCTCCCAGACATAATTTGTCATGATGGAATTGTACTATTCCGCCATTGCATCAACCCATACCTGACGCTGAGCTGCCTCTTGGAAACTAAAGGGTTCCTTGTGAAAAATCCTAAATCTCGATTCTTACTGCAAAAAATCTGAATTACTTCTCCTATTATTTTTCATAATTATTTCATTACAGTGCAATATCGAAGTAATTACTGAAGCAGTCTACACAAATAATGATGCGGAATAAATCTCAGTGTTGGAACAGATTGAACAAAATACAATGGAAAACATCCACAATTGACAGTTATTTTTGGACTAAGTCCCCGGAAAAATCCAACTCGGGAAAACCCGTGCAATAGATCTGAGGGTTTTGTATTATTAAGCAGCAAAATCTTCAGTACAACTAGGATGCCAATATCTGGCTCACCCTTCAGAGAAAATCTTGGCAACAGAAGAAATGTGAGATATACCTCGCTCTGCAAATCCCGAGCTGATCTGAACAATGTTGGTGAAGCCCCTCTCTGCCTCTGCATGATGCCTACGTTGCAACTGCGTAAGCCTGCGTGGGCAAGTGGAAGAACTACGTCACCTCTCCTTTGCAAATGATCAAGCTGATCTGAAACTGAGTTTTGGCCCTTCTGGCTCAGAAACCCCAGCTTCTAGCTATCTCCAGACTGAATCAAGAAGGCATTGCGTCACTTCTGCGTGATTCCCTTCCGGAACTGCGTCACCCCTCCAGATGACTGCATTGCCTCTTCTGCGTGATTGCTGCCTCTCTCTCTGAAATGTACTCCTGGTCCTCCTGACCAGTTACTGCATCTGCCCCTCTCTGGAACTGATCACTGAATCAAATCACTTAGCAAACCCAGCCCTAGTGATTCGATCTTGATCAAAAAGCTGTGTCTCTCTCACAAGCTCAAAAATGCCAAATGCTCAATGTGTATTTTCCATAGGCCCCTCACCCTCCTTCTTATAATATTTCATTGACCCTTCAACAGCCAAGATTAAAACATAAAAAAGGGCTAAGATTAACTTGGAGATGATCCATGACTTTATCTAGAAGATTCACACTTAGTTTAACTAATACCCTTTAATTAATTAGTTTCCCTAAGTTTAGACTTCGGAAAACATAAAAAAATGATTAATTAATTTAATTAAACCATCTTTAATTGGAATTTCCAAAACCCTTTCTGGGCTAGAGCACATCCGATGCTACCATAAATGAACACTGGCTCTTAGCGAGGAAAGTGCTCTAGCAAGACAACTCAATGTGCTGCTCTGACTTATGGAACATCTGCTGTTGTGTTGTTGATGCTGCTCACCAACATTGCACAAGTGTTGCATCTAAACTGCTGCCGACTCTGCATGTTGCAGCCAACTGCCACTATACTGCAACTCCCTCTGAATTTTGCAACCATGCTGTTGCATTGCGTGAGCACTGCTCTGCACTACACTGCACCACTATGCACTGCATTGATGCTGCTCATCTGCTACTGCTGCTGCTCAACTACTGTTGTTGCTGCACTGTTACACTGTTGCTAATTGCAACATAAAAACGTCCGAAATTGGACAAGTAAAACTGCATCTGAATAATAAGACTGTCTGCTGCTAACTTCTGCACTAGCTCTCGGAATATCCTGCGCTGCTGCTGCTCTGCACTGCGCACTGCACCACTGCGCACTGCACTGCTGCTGCTCAACTGCTACTGCTACTGCTCCTTCTCTGCGCTGATCAGGCTCTAGAACTGCCAACCTCTACAATGTCTCTTCATCTTCCGCTGCAGCTGTCCATCCTAGTACTGTCTTAAGGCTGCCATAGCTTGCATGTAATCCAAGAGTTCAGAAATACTCAAGGATCCTACCAACTGTAGATTCTGGATCTACAACTCCAAGTCAACCCACTTCTCTCCTTTCAGAATATGAGCTAACATAGCACAATCAGCTTCTGCCTCAATCTTGGCAGCGCCAGCTTGAGGATCTTACTTCTCCTCCTTGTCCTTTTTCTTAAGAGGACATTGTGTGGCATAATGTCCCATTTCCCCACACCTGAAGCACTTGATCTTGGACAGATCTTTCTTCTTCTTCCTCTGTTGCCCCCTTGATGCAAGGGATGTGTTATCTTCCTCCTCCTTCTTGACTTTCGAATCAATGCTGCCATTCTCAATATGGATTTTGAGGAGATCTCTCCTCAACTCTTCTTGCTACAAGGTTGCTCACATCGCTTCCCATGCTGGAAGTTTTTCTCTGCCCAAAATGCTCTGAATAAAGACCTGATAGTCTTCTGAAACAAAATTCAGAGTGAGCCTTACTAGCTCTGAGTCTCTAGGTGCTGATCCCACTACTGACAGCTGGTCTCGGTTATCCTGAATTCGAGACAAAAAGGAGTCAAAATGCTCTCCCTTCTTCATCCTGGTATTACGCATCTTCTCCTCTAGATACATCTTCCGTTGCTTGAAAGATCCTTGATATAGCTTTTCCAGCCCTACCCACATTTCTCTAGCAGTGTTCTTTGCTGCTATGTGGAGTACGATGTGATCCTTTATGCCATCTAGGATCAACCGTTTGGCTCTTGCCATGTTCTTCTTGAAGGCTCTCAGATGTGTTGCATCTAGTGGCTTTGCAACTGCGCTGTCAGTGAGGGCCTTTAGATCATGCTCATCAAGGAGAAACTGAATCCTTGACTTCCAAATAACATAGTTGGAGGCACCCTCCAGTCTATCTTGGTCACACAATCTGTTGCTGGCCATCTCCTCAACTGTTGATTTCTCCCTCTAACTCTCTGCTCAACTACACTTACGCACTCCTTGTGGAGTAAGTCAAAGTTTATGCTGCTGGACGGGAAAAAATTGAGTTTCTTTGAGTAAGAGAACTCTTTGAGGTCAAGAAATCCCCAATCTGGGTTTTCCAGAAATTTTCTGATGCTACGCACCAACACTCACTGCTGTGCAGCAACTGCGCCCTTCAGCTACACTGGTTTGCTATGCTGCCTCTTCTGCAACTGAAAAAGCTTACCCCCCTATCAACTCTCTCAGAGGGAGCTCTTTCTGTTCTGGATTGCACTCCTGGCCTGGACTGTGTAATTACTGGGGTAGTCTACTACTGCTTACGCAGTTCCCAGTCTCTTCAGTGTTGATCTGCTGGTTCACTCTTGTTTCTCCACTTTAGCTTGAATAAGCCCTGATACCATGTGGAAAATCCTAAATCTGGATTCCTACTGCAACAAATATGAATAACTTCTCCTATTATTTTTCGTAATTATTTCATTACAGTGAAATATCGAAGTAATTACTGAAGCAATCTACACAAATAATGCTGTGGAATAAATCTAAGTGCTGAAACAAACTAAACATAATACAATGAAAAACATCCACATTTGACATAGTTATTTTTGGACTAAGTCCTCGGAAAAACCCAACTCGCGAAAACCAGTGCCGCAGATCCGAGGGTTTTGTATTATTAAGCAGCAAAATCTTGAGTACAACTAGGGTTCCAATATTTGGCTCACCCTTCAGAGAAAATCTTGGCAACAGAAGAAATGTGAGATATACCTCACTCTGCAAATCCTCGACTGATCTGAATAGCGCTGGTGTAGCCCCTCTCTGCCTTTGCGCGATGTCTACGTGGCAATTGTGTAAGCCTGTGTGGGAAAGCTGAAGAACTGCGCCACCTCTCCTTTGCAAATGATTGAGCTGATCTGAAACTGAGTTTTGGCCCTCCTAGCTCAGAAACCCTAGCTTCTAGCTATCTCCAGACTGAATCAAGAAGGCATTGCGTCACTTTTGCGTGATTCCCTTCAAGAACTGTGTCACCCTCCAGATGACTGCGTTGCCTCTTCTGCGTGATTGCTGCCTCTCTCTCTGAAATGTACTCTTGGTCCTTCTGACCAGTTACTGCATCTGTCCCTCCCTGGAACTGATCACTGAATCAAATCACTTAGCAAACCTAGCCCTAGTGATTCGATCTTGATCAAAAAGCTATGTCTCTCTCACAAGCTTGAAAATGCCAAATGCTCAATGTGTATTTTCCATAGGCCCCTCACCCTCCTTATAATCTTTCGTTGACCCTTCGATGACCAAGATTAAAACATAATCAAAGGCTAAGATTAACTTGGAGATGATCCATGACTTTATCTAGAAGATTCACACTTAGTTTAATTAATACCCTTTAATTAATCAGTTTCCCTAAGTTTAGACTTGGGAAAACATTAAAAAATAATTAATTAATTTAATTGAACCATCTCTAAGTGGATTTTTCCAAAATCCTTTCTGGGTATTATGGAATACATGTGTCTTTGCCTATATACAAAATTACAGGGCTAGAGCGCATCCGATGCTACCATAAATCAACATTCCCCAACTTGGGCTACCAAGGCTTGGTACATGTCTAGTTGCTTACGCTGCCTCTTCTCATTTTTGAGGGCCCGGACAAACTCCTCTACATCTTTCAGAATTTTTCGTAATTCCTTGCTTGTTCTACCACTGGTTGTGGGTGGCTCTACCTACTCCCCATCCTCCAAATCTTCTAGAGATGAATCCCTTGGATCTTTTTGCCTTGTAGACGCACTCAGGCTAACCTTAGCTGGTCGTAGTGGTCGGACCATTGGGTCATCTTCAAACTGCGTTGGTGAAGGCATCTCTTGGGATTTTCTGAAATCTCTTTCCTCCAGGAACTTTACATCCCGCTGCACTACAACCTTCCTGCTGCCAGGAATGTAGATTCTATAACCCTAGCATTTTCACTATATCCCACCAGATACCCCTTTTCAGTAGTCCTATCCAATTTCTTCCTCTTTTCTTCGGGTACATGGTAGTATGCCACACTACCAAAGATCTTGAAGTGCCTTACATTTGACTTCTTGCTAGTAAAGACATTTTCTGGAGTGATCTTGCCTAATGCTCTATAAGGAACCCTGTTCTGACCATATACAACTATGTTACAAGCTTCAATCGTCAGAAATTTGGGCATGTCTTGATCATACAACATTGCTCTTGTAACCTCCACAATAGTTCTATTCTTCCTTTTTGCAATTCCATTCTGCTCCGGATTATATGGAGTAGGCCACTCTTTTCTGATGCCTTCCCTCGTGCAGAATTCTGTGAAGTCTTTATCAATGTATTCTCCACCATTATCTGATCGCAAAACCTTTATCCTCTTTCCTGTCAGATTCTCAACTAGAGCTTTAAACTCCTTGAATTGATCAAAGACTTCGTCTTTGGTCTTCAGAAAGTAGATCGATGTTTTCCTAGAATGGTCATCAATGAAGGTGATGAAATACTCGGTACCACTAAGAGCTCTCTTGGACATTGGTTTGCAGATGTCTGAGTGTATCTATCCTAACACACTCTTAACCCTATTACTACTTCAGGGGTAGGCTGCCTTAGCGTACTTCCCTAGTATGTACCCTCTGCAAATGTCATCTCGTTTGGTGCTCAGATCTAGAACTCCTCTAACGGTCTTCTTGAGAATTCTCAAAGCCCCATGATGTAAGTGCCCCATTCTCCTGTGCCATAGCTCATTCAAATCCTTTCTTTCATAGCTGCCTATCAGTGACATTGGAGATTCGAGCTGTAACTTATATAGTTTATTGCTCCTGACTCCGATTTGTGCCTTCTTCTTCCAACTCGGATGTTTGACATATACTCTTTTGCCAATGAAGTAGATGTCATAGCCCTTGTTTTGTAGCTGAGACACTGAGAGTAAGTTCATCCCTAAACTAGGCACATGAAACATATTGGTGGCCCGAAGCTTATTTCCAGCTTCAGTTTGAAATACTATGGTACCTCTTTCGATAGGGGTACACTTTGCCTTATTTCCCATGGTGATATGCAAATTCATTTGCTCTTACTGGTAGCTTGAGAAGCATTCTCGTACTCTCGCATATGTGCAGAAGCTCCACTATCAATATACCAAACTTCAGGAGAAGCAAAGCTTGATAGGCAAGCAAATTCTTCTTCTAGTCTGCATGCCAATATAGAGATATCGTGATCCCTCTGTTCTTCCATGCTTTCCCCTTTTCGCTGGAGAGCTGCGTGAATCCTTTCGAGTTGCTGTTGCAACAACTTCTAGACTTCGTTCCAATGCAGAGTCTCCAATCCTATTACTCAACTCAGCTCTGATACCATGTGAAAAATTCAAATTTGAATTGCTACTGCAGTTATAGATTTATTTCTCCTACTTATTTCCACAATAAGTTATTTACAGAACTCTTAAAACAAATTTCGAAATAAACACTACAGCAGTCATCACTTGTACATACAGAGAAAAGAACAGTAAAATGCAAGCATAAGAACCAATCACAATGACAGTTATTTTTGGACAATTGTCCTCGGAAAAGCCCAATGTGGGAAAACTGGTGCAGCAGATGAGGGTTTATTTATTAATCTTCAATAGTAAATTCTTTACAAGAAAAGACTGGTAGTCTAACTAAGAAAATTCATGAGAAAACACCTGAGATAAATTCTCATCAACTCTCTGGAGAATTTCCGACACTCTAAGGACTCATTGTCCTAGTCTGCGTCACCTCTGCGTGTGTCTTTGCGTAGAGCCTGTGTGAGACTACATCACCCTACGTGAGCTCTTTGCTGTGCTACCCTCTCTGATCTTCTGCATCCTTCTTCCCTCGATCCTTGACACTGCTAATGCCCTCTGTTTCCTCTACCCTGCAACTCTCCCTCTGAAATCGAATTCTATTCCTTCAGAATCGACTTCCTTTTGGTTACTGAGTGTATGCTCGGTTTACTTTCCAAATGACCCTCAAGCCTTTTTTTATAATCTTCTCATTGAAGAATCAACTACCCAGATTAGAAGTTTAATGAATGGCTAAGGTTAAAACTTTACTTTATCTTCGTTCTCTAGAAGATTCACACTCTGTTTTATTAATACCCTTTAATTTTTTAATTTCCCTAAGTTTAGACTTAGGGTCTCCAATAAAATAATTAATTATTTTAATAAAACATGAACCGAGTGAAATTTCCGCAAACGGTTTCTGGGTTCTTTGGAATACTGGTGTCTAAGCCTCCTCACCAAATTTGAAACTTAGATCACTTTCCGACGTTACAAAAATCAACACCTTTGGGGTTCGAAGTTCGAGATCAAGATAAACATGTTTGCAAGTTGAAGAAAGCCTATAGAAATTTGATAACCCAATCCTGGTTTTCAGTTTCTCCTTATTTCTCCCATAAAGTTAAATGCCCATTCCCATAGCCATACATTCAACAAGCTCGAAAAAATAAATATTTTCTGAAAACACAAATTCTATAAATTTCACAGTGCTGAAATGCAGAAATAAAAACTCAGAAAAATAAATCAGCCCCACACAGAATTTTGACATGTTGATTTTTGGTCAACTTGACCTTGGAAAAATCCCCTACAACTCTTGGGGAAAACCAGTTCGAAGCTTCTCTTTATTTATGGAAAATGCTTTTACAGAGAAATGAAATATATAGGAAAAATTCCAGCATACAATGTACAGACTTATCTCGTTTTCCGTGTTTGCTTCTGCCTCGGAAAATGTGCCAAAGCAGCAAAATAGTAATAACAGAAATTTTACAGCAAGAGATAACAACATTTAATGCTGTACGTCCTCGAAAACCATGCCAGAAATTTTGTACTGTTGTACGGACTGTACGGAAATTACAAAAGCTTCTTTCAGCCTCGAAAATCATGCCAACTCAGCCTCAGAATGCGTGCTACACATTTTTGTTGCTTCTCCTCGAAATCTGTGCCTCCTTGCTGCTGTACAGACCTCAAAAAACATGCCCACTACTGCTGTACGGAAATTTGCCTTGAAAACTGTGCTGATTTATTGCTGTACAGACTTCTACTTTGAAATGCATGCAACCTCTCCTTGCTGTGCGGATTTGCTGAACTGCTCCTCTCCTTCTCTTTCTCAAAAACAGAAATGTCTTCAGCTCTCTTCTCCTCCTCTCAATCTGCTCATGAAAGAATGAATGACCTTTTCCCTCCTTTTCCTCCTTTAACTTAACCCTAAGTGACTTTTGGGGAATCCCTAAATCCAATGGCTGAGATAGTTTTAGATCTAGGGCTGAGATTAAATGCTCATTTAAATATCACTTTCTATTTTTTAATTCACCCCACTTTAATAAAGACTCACTTAGTCATTTATTTCCAAAGTCACTTTTCACTTTCTAATTTCACATTGACTTTATTAAAGTCACTTGAAAATTAGACTCAATAACTTTATCACTTAAAGTCACTTTTAAATTAGATTTGACTTTATAACTTTATAAAGTCACTTTAGGAGAAAAATTAAATTCTTTTGGACACTTTTACCTAGGCCAAAAGATCAAAGCCTTAGGGAACCACCTGTCCTCCAGTAACCAAATTTCAACACTCCCTCTTACCGAGGAAGGTGTTCCTCACACACCCATCTTGTCTCTGAAGTAGACATGCTTGCCCCGTGGTAAGGCTTTGGTAAGAATATCTTCAACCTGCTCATCAGAGGGAATATACTCAAGCTTCACACCTCCCTTCTGAACATAGTCTCTGATGAAATGATATTTGATTCCGATATGCTTTGACCTGTCATGAAATATTGGATTCTCTGTGAGTTTAATGCAACTCTGATTATCACAGTATATCACTGAAGGTCTCAACGGTTGACCAAATAAGCCAAACAACATCTTGCGAAGCCAGATGGCCTCATAACTAGCTAGATTGGCTGCCATGTACTCTGCTTTTGCTGAACTCAATGCTATTGACTGCTACTTTCGGCTGAACCCCGACACCACTGCCGAACCCAACCCGAAACAGCACCCTGAAGTGCTCTTTATATCAAAAGCACAACCTGCCCAATCAGAATCAGTGTAACCTACCAATATCACTCCATCTCCCTGCCTATAATCCAGACCATAATCCACTGTCCCCTGCAAGTACCGCAAAATGTGTTTTGCAACAACCCAGTGAACCCTCCTGGGCTCACACATGAACTAGCTCATCGTGTTGACTGCAAAACATATATCTGGTTTGGTGTTGACCAAATACATCAAGGAACCAATTAGCTGTCTGTACAATGTGGTATCCACCAACTCGGAATCTGAAGCATGAAGCTTCTTCCAGTTGGTGATCATCGGTGTCGACATGGGTCTACAATCCTCCATGTGGAATCTGCCAAGGATGTCCACAATATACTTCCCCTGCCCCAGGAAGAAATGCCCCTCCTGCCACACCTCCAAACCCAAAAAGTAATGCATCAAGCCAATGTCCTTCATCTCAAACTCCGACGCAAGATCTCTCTTGCAGTGCTCTATGAGTCTCTCTGCACGCGTAATGACAAAGCCATCCACATACAACACCAGAATGAGAGGCTTCTCACCTATCACAATAAAGTAAAGGTTTGGATCTGCATCACTCTTTGTGAAACGCATCTCCTGCAAGTATGTATCTATCCTGGAGTACCTAGCTCTGGGAGCTTGCTTCAGGCCATAAAGGGCCTTCTTCAGTCTGGACTCTGCACACATGGGACTCTTTCCCATGCACCTCAAAGCCCTGTGGCTGCTCAATGTACACCTCTTCCTGTATGAAGCCATTGAGAAATGCGGTCTTCACATCCATCTGGTGGATCTTCCAACCCATCTCTGCTGCTATCGATATGATGGAGCGAATCGAAGTATATCGAGCCACGGGAGCGAAGGTCTCCTCATAATCAACTCCCTCTACCTGGGAGAACCCTCTAGCCACAAACCTTGCCTTGAATTTCTCAATGCTGCCATCTACAGCATTCTTTACCTTTTAAAGCCATCTAGAAGTAACCACGGATTTGCCCTTAAGCCTCGGCACCACCTCCCAAACACCATTCTTCATGATAGAAGAATACTCCTCCTGCATGGCCTCTCTCCAGACCTGCTGGCTAGCTGCCTCCTCATAGCTAGAAGGCTCAGAGTCAGTGATGTTGGAAACCATTGCCATATAGTTACAAAACCTATTAGGTGGTCTGCTCTCTCTGACCGACCTCTTTGGCCTAGCAACAGATGTGGTCTCTCTCAAGGTATCCTGAAGCCACTTGGGCTTCCTCTTCTTTGAGCACACTTCTCCCACTGGAGAATGAAACTCCTCCTCATCAGGAGCCTGAACTCCCGACTGTCTTTCTACTGTCCTCCTGCTTGAACCTGAACCTGTAGACGCTGAAGTACCATTTGAACTGTCCATCAGTGGACTCCCTAGTGAATTGCTCTGCGGACTGCTCTGGATGCTGCTCGAAGCACCACCCCTCTGACTCTGCGAGCCACTGCTCACTGATGGACCTGACACCATAATCAATGTACCTCTGGATCCTCCTGATCCCTGCCCACTGGATCCTTGTGCCTGACTCAACTGCTCCTGAGGGTCTAGCCGATCCAGATACTCTATCTCCCGTGACATCCTGAAAGCCCTGTCCTCTTCGAATTTCACATCCCTTCTGACAACAACTCTCCTCTGTGTAGGAATATAAATCCGAAAGGCTTTCGAAGTCTCACTGTAGCCCACAAATATACCCTTCTCTGTGGTGGGCTCTAGCTTGGTCCTCTTCTCCTTAGGTACGTAGGAGTATGCAATACACCCAAAGATACAGAACTGACCAACATCAGGATTTTTCCCAGAAAAAGCCTCCTCCGGAGTCACATGCCCCAAGGCACGATGCCGACTCCTGTTCTTCAAATATACAACAATGTTGCTGGCCTCCGCCCACAATAACAATGGTAACCCCTGATCATGTAACATGGCTTTGGCAACCCCAACGAGGGATCTATTCTTTCTCTTCGCAACCCTGTTTTGTTGGGGGTTGTAAGGAACTGTGAACTCCCTCCTAATGCCTGCCTCCGCACAATACTCAACAAAATCACCAAGGGTGTACTCTCCTCCATTGTCCGACCTTAGGGACTTGATCTTCCGACCTGTCTGAGTCTCCACAAGAGCTCTGAATTCCTGAAACCGCTTGAAGACCTCACTTTTGGTCTTCAAGAAATAAATCCAGGTCCTCTTGGAGTGATCATCAATGAATAAAACATAATACTCATATCCACTCAAGGAAACATGAGGCATCCGACTGCTCACATCGGAATGAATCAAATGAAGTATCCTAGTCGATCTGCTGTTACTGTTGCGAAAAGGGGATTTGGGAAACTTGCCCATCGCACATCCTCTACATGTATCAATGTGATCAGTATTGAAATCTGGCACACCTGTAGTGATCTCCCGCAATGTCCTCAAGGCTCCATGATACATGTGCCCCATCCTGCGGTGCCAAATCTTGCACAGCTCTGAATTGCTAGCTTTGCTGTCGGTACTACTGCTCAATGCCAAAAGGGGCTGAAATGCAAACTTGTACAGCTTTGCATGGCTTACACCAATCACTCTAGGTGACTCAGCTGGAGCGCCCCTGTGATATATCAGCACCTGTCCTCTCCTGAACAATATCTCATATCCTCTGTCCCCCAATGCTAAGACAGATATGAGGTTCTTCCTCATCCTTGGCACATATAGAACATCTAACACCTTCAAGGGAGGTTTGGGTTCCCTATCAAATGTTAATGTCCCCACACCGACTGCTCTAACAACGCTGTCATCTCCGAGTACTACCTCTATATCAGTGTCACTCTCTGAAAGCTCTGAGAAGTACTCATGGACTCCTATCATATGACGTGAAGCCCCACTGTCAACATACCAGATACCTGAAGATGCTCCGCTAGTGGAGGGAAATGCACACTCCCTCTCAACCTTCGTGGAAGGTTATCTTGCACTAGTGGAATCACAAGCAATGAACCCAAACTCTCCGTCAAAGCTATCCGTAAAGTCCTCTATCTCTGCTGATGCTGCCATGCTCTGGTTCTTCTCCTTCTTCTTCTTCTCCGGACACACAACTACATAGTGTCCCATCTTCTGACAATTCCAACACTTCACCTTGGAATAGTCCTTCTGCGTGTTCCCCTATGTACCTTTACCTTTGCCCCCACCAACACTTGTGGAAGCTTGCTTCTTTCCCTTGCCTTTCTTGCCTCCTACCAACAGTGCTACACCCTCATCTTGCTCAACTGGTTGGGTTGCCCCAAGCTGGCTCTTTCTGATTTCTGTCTGTATGCAATCATCCCAGAACCTCTCCCAAGTGGGAAGGGTCTCACATGCACAAACCCCATCAACAAAGTTCAGCCATGAACTGGGAAGGTCATTCACTGCAATCCGCACCAACTTAGTGGATGGAATTACCTCTCCAATTGCTGCCAATGCATCTCTCACATTAGTAATCTTTGTAAGATATCCAACTGCACTATCAGTCTTACCCATCTTAATGGTCTTCAGCTTCTCCCTTAGGACCATTTTCCTGTTCTCATTGGTACTCTGGTAGAGATTGGTCAATGCTGTCCACATCTCATGAGCATATCTATTTTCTCTCACATGAGGAATGCAATGGCCTTTGATTCCATCTAGAATCAGTCTCTTACCCTTGTTATTCTTCTTATTAAATGCTTCCAACTGAACAACATCAGTAGGTACATTAACAGGGGTCTGTGCGATATGCATCACGATATCTCAGACTTTTGCCTCCTCAAAGATGCTCTGCGGTCTCTCCTTCCAAACACTGTAGTTACTATGCCCATCCAACCTATCCTCCACCCTCAAGCCCAAAGACATGCTTGTTGTCCTAATAAACTAAAATTAACACTGCTGTAGTAAAGGTACTGATTTCTGCGTGAAAAATTAGCTTGCTGTAATTTTTCTTCTTGCTGTCCCAAACTGCACTTTTCAACAAAATAGCTCTGATACCATGTAGAAATTTAATAACCCAACCCCAGTTTTCAGTTTCTTCTTATTTCTCCCATAAAGTTAAATGTCCATTCCCATAGCCATACATTCAACAAGCTGGAAAAAATAAATATTTTCTGAAAACACAAATTCTGGAAATTTCACAGTGCTGAAATGCAGAAATAAAAACTCATAAAAATAAATTAGCTCCACACAGAATTTTGACACGCTGATTTTTGGTCAACTTGACCTTGGAAAAACTCCCTACAACTCTTGGGGAAACCAGTTCGAAAGCTTCTCTTTATTTCTGGAAAATGCTTTTACAGAGAAGTGAAATATACAGGAAAAATTCCAGCAAACAATGTACAGACTTATCTCGTTTTTCGTGCTCTCCACCTCGGAAAATGTGCCAAATCAGCAAAACAATAATAACGGAAATTTTACAACAAGAGATAACATCATTTATTGCTGTATGTCCTCAAAAACCATCCCAGAAATTCCGTACTACTGTATGGACTGTACGGAAATTACAACAGCTTCTTTCAGCCTTGAAAACCGTGCCAACTCAGCCTCAGAATGTGTGCTGCACATTGTTGTTGCTTCTCCTCGAAATCTATGCCTCCTTGCTGTTGTATGGACCTCGAAAAACGTGCACACTGCTGCTGTACAGAAATCTGCCTCAAAAACTGTGTCGATTTATTGCTATGCGGATTGCTCCCTTGAAATGCGTGCAACCCCTCGTACGAATTTGCTGAATTGATCCTCTCCTTCTCTTTCTCAAAACCAGAAATGTCTCCAGCTCTCTTCTCCTCCTTCTCTCAATCTGCTCATGAAAAAATGAATGACCTTTTCCCTCCTTTTCCTCCTTCAACTAACCCTAAGTGGCTTTTGGGGAATCCTTAAATCCAATGGTTGATATAGCTTTAGATCTAGGGCTGAGATTAAATGCTCATTTAAATCTCACTTTCTATTTTTTAATTCACCCCTCTATGGGTTGAAACAAGCCCCCAGGGCTTGTTATGAAAAGATCGATAGCTATCTGATGAAGTTGGGCTTTACACGAAGTGAAGCTGATCCATACCTTTACTTCAGGGTTGCTAATGACAAGCCTCTCATCTTGGTACTCTATGTGGACGATCTCTTCCTGACAGGTGCAAACCCTCTCATTCATCAATGTAAGAGGGAGTTGGCTTTTGAATTCGAGATGAAGGACCTAGGACTGGTGCACTACTTCCTAGGCTTGGAGGTATGGCAAAAGGCAGGAGATATTTTCCTTTCTCAAGGAAAATATATTGTGAAGCTGCTGGAAATATTTACGATGATGTACTGCAAATCGGTGACTATTCTGTTGGAACTCAACTTTAAGAAGTTATGTGGAACTGGGCTTGATTTGGGAAATCCTACCGAGTATCCGTCAACTCGTGGGGGCCCTGATGTTCTTAGTGAACTCTCGTTCAGACATATGTTTTCCAGTGAACACATTGAGTCAATATATTTTGAAGCCTCATCACATTCATTGGTTTGCTGCCAAGAATCTTTTGAGATATCTCCGGAGCACAATCTATCATGGATTGAGATACATTGTCGGGAATGTGAGGCTACATGGATATACTGATGCTGACTGGGCTGGTAGTGTGGTTGATCGTAAGAGCACATCTGGATGTTTCTTCACTCTAGGTTCTGCTTCGATCTCCTAGATGAGCAGGAAGCAAAAATCGGTTGCTTTGAGCACTGCTGAGGCTGAATACATTGCAACAAGTATGGCCTGTTGTGAAGTTGTTTGGTTGAGTAAGATCTTAAGTGAGCTGTTTGGGCATGTGCTGGATACCACTGTAATCGATTGCAACAACCGAAGTGGGATTCGACTTTCAAGGAATCTCGTGTTCCACGACCCCTCAAAGCATATTGATATCATGTACCACTTTATCTGAGATATGGTACAACGAAGCACCGTAAGGCTCCATCACATTGGGACTGATGAGTAGGTTGTAGATATTCTCACGAAGCCCCTGGGGAAGGTCAAATTCTTAACCTTTCGTGAAAAGCTTGGAATCGTGGACAAACCCTCTTATGAGGGTCCCGCTTGAGTTGGACTATGAGCTCTGGGAGCTCCGGGGGACTTGGGGTAGCTTCTTGGAGCTATAAGTAACCATAGGGCGAGGTTTGTGTTTCCTTATTGGTGTGTTATTCCCCATCGTTATGATATTGAGGTGGTTCACCCTCTCTTGATCTATGCCCCACATACATCCTACCCATGTAATCCAGGACTTATGGGAAGTACCTCTCATCTGGCCAATGAGTTGGGAAATGAGGATAGAGACCATAGCATTACCGATGGACGCATCATGTATTGTCGCACTGTCTATGTCTAGGATGGGTTGTGTCCAACAACTTGATTTGGGATCAAGTCTGATGAGGTTTTTATCTCTAAACTGACTTCAGGTCAATGTAGAGTAGCAAGGTCTTGTGACTCACTCTTGATCAAATGTTCTTCATTATTTCTTCGTGGTTTAGTAGAGTAGAGTACAGGGGTGGTAGAATGACACAGGATGACAGGATGGTACAGGATGAGATGACACAGGATGACAGGATTGCACAGGTTGACAAATGGGTTGACAAGTGGAGTTCTCCCTCGTTGAGAGGGAGTGTTAATATTGGCAACTAGGGTCAAACTTCACTTTGGACTGCTCATATGATGTAAATGATATTTTTGTTATTCCTCTTTTCGAGAGGTGAAAGATTGACCTAAAGATCAGTTTGGATGAGCAGAAGTTGGATTTTGAATTTATTCTCTCACACATGTACCTTTGTCAATGTCAGCCATAAATGTAATGTAGGCTGATAAGTCCCACTAGATGTGTCTCCACTCCTCATTGAAGGATATAAATTAGAGAGACTCATTCCTGATTTGGACATCATCTCATCACTCATGACATTCATCTCTCTCTCTCATTGGTTCGTACAATACTTGGAGCCTCTCTCTCCTCCTCGCACGTGTGAATGAAGGACTATTTTTTTGTGCATATTTTTGGACTGTTTAAGGGCTGAAGTACAGAGCATTGACCAACGTTGACTTTGGGTCAAACCTCGTCCAAAAGCTGCGTTCTCTCAGGTAGAATTTTGATCTATTTAGACCGCATCCATTGCCAGACATTTCGAGAAATTTTGGGCACCAAGTTTGATTGACTTTTTTGGATCTGTTTTGGGCTGACTTTGACCACTGTTGAAGGCTGCATTGACTAAGGTTGGCCGAGCTGTTTTGGTGAAGACTTCTTGCTGGTTTGACCAACGTTGATTTTTTGGTTAGGGTTTTTCCCTGGCATCTGCCAAAATATTGTGTCCTCTTGTTTTGGCTTGTCTTCTGGTTATTTGTTTATGTTCTATCAACATTTACTGTCAATGTTTATGTGATTGCTAATCTGGAAATTGAATTGGGTCGATAAGAAAAGATCAAAGTAAATTGCTCTAAGCATAGAACATACCATTGTTATCTAAAATTAACATACATCCGTCATGTAGTAGGTGTCATGTGATATAATGATGAAATAGAGTGGGACATTAGGGAAGGCTCCAAGCCACATGCCATGGTGCAAAGGTAGTAAGATAAGGGAAGCCCACACTTGGGTGTATGAATGCAGGAGGGAGCAATCGTGGTACATGAGTTACCTCAACGTTTCTTTTTCATATGCCTTTTGCCTTTTATTGATTTTTCTTATAAAACAACTCGGGGCTCCAAGGGATGAGAGCATGATGTGAATGATATATTAGTGAATACCCCTTAACGTTGAGCAGTTCATCGCCCATTAAGGGTTGGAAAAATCATGGGTTCCTTAATGATGCAAGGGGCCAATATAGGGGGCCCTACTAACTAGGTTGATGGCCATAATGATGGGGGTAGAGTTCATTTTTGGCTTTTTCCTACGTGCTAAATTTGTATGTCCCGACCATCTTTTGCATTTTATGGTACATTTTCCATTGACAGTGGCCAAATTATGCTTTTTACTTTTGTTTTAACTGCATCAATCTCCGGGGCATAGGGGCCAATATAGGGGTCCCTACTAACCAGGTTGATGGCCATGATGGGGGTAGAGCTCATTTTTGGCTTTTTCCCATGTGCTAAATTTGTATGTCCCGACCATCTTTTGCATTTTATGGTACATTTCCCATTGAGAGTGGCCAAATTATGCTTTTTACTTTTGTTTTAGCTGCATCAATCTCCGGGGCATTGTTCGAGGCCCAACCCAAAGGGTGTACAAGGGGATGGGGAGGCTAACTCCTTGTGGACCCAATGGAAAAATGTGGACTCGGATGAGAAATATGTGAAAAGGTGTTATAATGAGCGGAGAGGAGTGATGTATGTGGTGTCGGGAAGCAGAACCACACAACCAAAATCAAGATTTCACATGTAGTGGTACTCCTAAAGCTAGTAGCCAGTAAATGAGATCCCACTAGACAAGGATATAAGTTTAACCACCAAATTGGACAAAGGCAATAAGAGTACAAACCAAGCCCATTGTTTCCGCCGAATTGCCCCACTAATCCATATCCATGTCCAAAAGTGTCCATGATAAGTAGGTACGACTACCCAGCTACAAAATGAAAGCCATACTTTTGGGGTTGGAAGGCCCACCTTCAAACATACGATCATCATATATGGGCGAGGGGTGCATAATGGCTGGCTCAAGTAGCGGAGATGATGGCACATCGAGCTATTTGGTGGCTGCAAGGGGCTGCCAACAGAGGACCATCTAGGAGAAAATTTTCTCCTATGGGTGTCACCTACAGATGGTGGGTAACATCTAGTTCCAACTACGTCATGATCTCTTATTGGGGTGCACGAATGTACTCAAACGAGGAGGTTATGTGAACACAACCAATCTCTTGGGACCGTAGACTTGTTACCTCCACATTAAAGACTTAGCACATGGGGCAACATGTTTTTATGGTGTCTTATGGTCACCCATGCTTATGTTAGGCCATAAAAGTCAACAGGAAGTAAAATTTATTCTAATTGCAATTTTAATCTAGCATGATAAAAAGAATGTGATGGTAGTTCTAATGCGAAAATAAGCATGTGATGCATCCTATGTTGAAAATATTGTCATTGATGGCAAAGGAGTAGAAAGGAGTAACACTAGAATTACTAGTGATAGTAGAGGCAGCAGAGAAGCAGTTAAGGAAGAAAAGGAGCAAAGGCAGCAAAAGGAGCTCAGGAGAGATCGGCGCATGCAACAAGTGCAATAACCAAAAGAACAAGCTCAAGAGAGATTCACAGAAGTAGCAAAGAAGCATAGGCAGGATAAGCAGCAGAGGCAGCGAAGGAAGCAGAGAAGCAGCAAAGGCGTGCAGCAAGTAAAATAATCCCAAATCAGAGTGAAAAGCTCCAGAGGAGTAACATTATGCAGAAAAGAGGCAAGCAACATCAATGTGCAGCAAAGAGGCAGAATAGTACAGCGACAGTTGAACAAATAGGCGAAACAGGTGAAAGTACAGCGGCAGTTGAACAAACAGGCAAAACAGGTGAAGTGGACTCTCGTGTCGGGTGGAAAGAATTTACATTCCGGGAGGTAGCATGCATGGGAAACAAAGGAGGAAGATGACTCGACGGAGTATGAGTTAAACCTCGTGCATATCTTATGACCGCGGTTAACCCAAGGGGGTGCCAACGTAGTTGACCCGCCCATCGGGCGTTGACCACAGATCAACGGTTGTCATTCACTGCAGTAGCACAAGCCCGATGATCATTCCAACTAAGGAGTGCCTCCGTAGTGCCGTGAACTGGGACCCGCTTTCCTAAAGCCCTAAAGTACAATCGTTGGACCGCAAGGTAATTGTTTTAATATGCGATGCAATGCGATGAGATGCGATGTGATGAGAAGATGCAATTCGATGCGAAGATGCGATGCGATGCAATGTGAAGTTCATCGCATATCGCAGATCGCAAAGCTCAGAAGAGATAGCACTCATAAACGCCGAAGTGTGAAGTGCGATAAAGAGAGCGGACACAATGCAGGACAACACTGAAACCTAAAGCATTTCAAGTCCGGGAGTATGGGATTTCCCGTTGTTAAATCGCATTAGAGAACAAAGGAACATTAGAACATAAAACGTTAAAACCTGCGGGCAAGCGAAATGCCATGGACTATGATTGGTCACTGCGTTGTGGGACCTTTCAACCAAAGTTAAGTCCGGGGCTAAGTGTTTTATGAAGAAAACCATGGAAGCGGAGATCGACTCGAGTTACAAAGGAAAGACCTGAAAACATGAAAAAGGACCCGGAGCATGTGCAGAACAGTGTGATGAAGGACTGACCGTAGAGATTTGAGCACTGAGTGAGCATCGAGATACGTGCAAGGCATGTAAATCATCGGCAATGGTCAAACGATACTTTGAACCAGAAACGACAAATAAGCGGAACAGTGAAGGTAGGATTAGAAAACCGGTAAGTGTTTGTCGCATTGCTTTTGGAGGATAAGTGGTAAAAGGTGAAACGAACGCGATAGCGTTAAGAGGGCGACGCGTGGCATTCTAAAACCACCTATTTCACATAGGTTGGGAACAGTTAAATAAAATGCAACTTTATGTGCGATTTCCATCGGATTGGAAAGTTAAGAAAAGGCGGAGTGCGATGACCGTCCGATTGATGAAAGGTTGATATGTATGTGAATGTAGCACAAAAGACACAGGTAACGGAAGAAACAGAGCAGTTATGCAGTAGAGCTAGAATATAACAGCAGCAGAAAAGAGAAACATACGACGAACCAAGAGCTAAAAGGGTTGAATGAGATTTATCTGTTGCCACTATAAATGTGAATGATTTGAATAGTTTATATTGTTTGTGATGCAAAGGCAAGTCTCTGTAGGCAAAGCAAAACTCCAAGTTAATTTTGAAATGAGTAGACAGTGTTGTAACCTCCTGAAATGATGAGCGAGAAAATGAGATGGTGGAAGGCAAAGAGTCGTGCCTGTTCATTTCATATTCCCATGTGGAATGCAAACAGCGAGAGGGTGATCTCTATAAAGTATGTTACTGTCATACGCATTAAGGGTGTGAGAGATTGTAAGAGGAAGAAGGAGCAGACAGAGAAGCTGTGAAGATCCAGAGATAATATAAGGTAGATATGAAGGATGGAGGATAGCAGTGAAGAAGGAATATAATGGGGCTGATATCCAGGTAAATCAGCATGTTGTTTCAGTATTGTGTGAGGAAGTTGGTGCTTCCATATCAAGTTATAGCATGATAGATGTCCAGTTGTAGCTGGCTGAGGTAGGAGCCTCTTGTAGGTGGCACCGTTAAAATAGATGGGAGTTGGAGCTTCCTCGTGTTGTAGCTTGCACTGAGGTAGTAGCCTCCCGTAGGTTGGAGCCTACAAAAATCGCGGGTGAGAGGGAGTTGAGCTGTTTTGCATCACAACAATAATAAGATGTGGTTTTCTCCTTATGGGTTTCCACTTATATCTGTTGTCTATGTGCATGATGATTATGTGTTGATATTCTGTATTTAATCTGTTTAATACCTGCTGCTCACTTATTAAGATTGTTGTTCCATTGTACATTAAGTTGATCACAAAATGAAGATGTAAATAAGTGTAAAAGAAAGTTTTACAAGACCTTGAATGCATTAAACTGTTTCACCCCTCCTCTCAGTTTAACTAAGGGTTGAACAATTGGTATCAGAGCAGGTTCCTTCTGTATCAGTTTAACAACTGAAAGGAGATCCTAGGTCCCAAGATGGCTAGTCTAGAGGGATGGTCAACAAATAAAGCCCCTTTGTTTACTGGTACAAACTATGCCTGCTGGAAAATAGGAATGAGAACGTATATAATGTCTCTAGGAATAGAAGTTTGGGTTGCTGTGGATTTGGGATATGCCCCAAAGGATTCTGACACAGAGAAAGAAGCCAAATAAGATTTTATAGCTAATGCTAAAGCCATGAATGCTCTCTTAAGTGGTCTTTGTGAGGTAGAATTTATCAAAGTAATGCACAACAAGACTGCCAAAGAAATATGGGATACATTAGAAAGTATCTACAAGGGAGATAAAAAGGTGAAGATGGTCAAACTACAAGTCTATCGAGCCCAATTTGAAAATATAAAAATGAATGAAGAAGAAGATGTTGCCAGCTTCTTCTTAAAGGTTGCAAAAATTGTGAATAATATGAAAGCTCTGGGAGAAACCATTAGAGAATGTGTAATTGTTCAAAAGATATTGAGATCTTTACCATTCAGTTTTAATCCCAAGGTTTCTACCATAGAAGAAACAGTTGATTGGGAAATTTTGACCATGAACCAATTACTTGGAAACTTAACAGCCTATGAGATGAGACTTCCACAGAGGAAGTCAAATGTGAGGGAGGCAGCCTTTAAGGCTGAGAAGAGCAAAGAAGAAAAGGAAGATACATGCTCCTGCTCTAATGAAGAAGAGGCCAAATTTGTCAGAAGATTGGATAGAGGCTTAGGTAAGTATAAAGGTAAGCTTCCATTTAAATGTTTTAACTGTGGAAGAGTTGGGCACTATGCATCAAAGTGTCCTTACAAGAAAACAAAGAATCGGACTCAAGAGACGGAGAAAAGCAAAACAAATAACTGGCAGAAAGGAAAGAGATTCAATAGAAAATCACTTTATGCTCAGCAAGATAGCAGTGCATCTGAAAACTCAAATGAATCCTCAAATGAAGAAGGAACCTTTGAATTTGTGTTGATGGCCAAGGAAGAGTCTGAAGGATTCCTTCTAGAATATGAGGAAGAAGGTGAGGTAGATCTTGAGGGGGAGCTAAGAAGTGCCCTGGAGGAAATAGACAGACTTAAACTCAAGTGCAGAAAACAGAAAGACATTCTTCTCAAATATGTAAAAGAGGTACCAAATTCATAAGACCTCATTCAGTTGAAAGTAGAACTTGAAGAAGCTAAGAAGGTGGAAGACACGTTACTAAAGAAAATTAAGGATAAAATTCAGAAGCAAGAAAAATTGGAAGAAGAAGTAGTATTCCTGTGAAAGAAATTAGAACACACCCAAAGGGAATTGACAATGAACACTCCTTGAATGACAAGCAATGAACAGTTGAATAAAATACTAAATGCTCAAAGATCTCCTCTCATAAAGACTGGGATAGGTTACGAAGGAGAAATCAGCAAATCCAAGGTAGAGGATAACCAGAATATCATTTTTGTGAAAGCTGTAAAAGAAAAAATTAACTCTCAGCAATCTGAGATTATTGCAGCTAGAAGACTGATAGAAGAAAGGAGCAGGGGGTGTAAGCAGCTCGAAGATGAGATTGCCTTCATGGAGACCTCGGAGAAGGCAGACATTGAAAGGAAGGATGAAGCAGCTCAAAAAGGAACGACAGAAGAAGAAGCCAGCAAGAACTTGATGTGTGATGAAACAAACAGAAACAAGCAGCAACATCAAGAGACAAAGAATGAGAGGAAGAAGCAAGCAGTTGCAAAAAGTTCAATTGTTCCTGAAGATCAATTGAACAAGTTCAGAAGATCTCAAAGGAGATTCTTGCCTCCTATGAGAAATGTCACTTGTTTTGCCTGTCACAAACTGAGACATATTGCTGCATACTGTCAGACGGAAATAATCGATTTCAACCAGCAAAGGATGCAGAAAATGAGAACACTACCTCAAGTAACCAAATGGAGAAGACAACCCTTCACCAGATACACTAATCGTTTCCATGGGTATTGTTTTTGTTGTAAGGGGTTCGGCCATAAAGCCATGGAGTGCAGAACGTATGGACAAAGACTAATGTTTAAAACCCCAAGGAGATTTATGAACAATGGAGAGTTCACTTGTACACATAATCCATTTAAAAATATAATCAAATGCTTTGTATGCCATCAAATCGGACACATGTCTTCCAAATGTCCTCTCAAAGAATGTGGTCCATCTTCTCAGAAAAGGTGCCAAACAAATAGCTGCTTGCAGTGGAAAAAGAAGTTGAATAAGTGTGACCTGGCTCTAATAGCTCAAGATCAGAAAAGCCAATGGTATATGGACAGTGGATGCTCAAAGCATATGACTGGAGATCGAAGCAAGTTTGTAACCTTTGATGAAAAGAAATCTGGAAATGTAACATTTGGAAATGATAAAGCAGGGAAAATCAAAGGAAAATGCTCAATCAGTCTAAATAATGGAAGAGGAGAGGCTCAAGATGTACTATTTGTGGATGGGCTGAAAGCCAATCTGCTAAGCGTCAGTCAAATGTGTGATAAAGGCTGTGAGGTCCTTTTCAGAGCCCAAGATTGTGAAGTAAGATCGAGCACCACAGGAAGGACCTTGATCAAAGGTGTTAGAACAAAAAGTAATGTCTATATATTGGGAGAAGAGAATGAAGCATGCCACATAAGCAAACTTGATGAATCATGGTTATGGCATAGAAGATTGGGACACTTAAACTTTGACCACATCATCAATCTGAGCAAGAAGAAAGCAGTCAGAAATATGCCTACAATAAAGAAGTCTCCAAATACCATATGTAAATCCTGCCAATGGGGCACACAGACCCGCACATCTTTCAAGACCAAAGATGAACTATCTACAAGTAGCCCACTTCAGCTTGTACACATGGACCTGTGTGGACCTTCAAGAACTAATGCACCAGGTGGAGAATCTTATTTCATGCTAATAATAGATGATTTTACCAGATTGACGTGGGTGGCATTTCTCAAATATAAATCTGAAGCAATTGAGAAATTCAAGATATTCAAGGCATTGGCAGAAAATCAAACAGGATGCAAGCTCAAACGCATCAGATCAGACAGAGGAGGTGAATTCATAGACTATGATTTTGCAGACCTATGCAATGAACATGGGATAAAACAACAATTTACAATTGCAGGTACATCTCAACAGAATGGAGTGGTAGAAAGACAAAACAGGTCAGCACAATAGATTGCCAGAGCCATGATGCAAGAAAGTAACATTCCCCAAACCTATTGGGCAGAAGCAGTACACATAGCTATTCACATTCTCAACAAAGCTCATCTAAGACCAAATTGTGATAAGACTCCTTACGAATTATGGCATGGTAAACCAGCATCAATCAAGCACTTTAGAGCCTTTGGAAGTAAGTGTTTCATAAAAATTAATGATGAAAAACTGGGGAAGTTTGATGCAAGAGTTGATGAAGGAATATTTTTAGGATATGCATCCAAGAGTAAGGGTTACAGGTGTTACAACAAAAGACTGCACAAAATTGTGGAAAGCATTGACGTAAGAGTTGACGAAGATCTACCAAACAGTACAAAAAACACAAGCTGCGCCAATCCTCCAGATGATCATGACGCTGAGAACCAAGATAATGATGAACATAACAAGACAACAGAAGATACTGAATTAAACTCAAAGGGTCCCTCAAGATACACTCAAAAGAACCATCCAGAAGATCAAATCATTGGGGACAAAAGTGTGGGAGTCCAGACAAGGAGACAACTTGCTGAACAGACAGAAGAAATATACCTAGCAATGCTATCTCAAATAGAGCCAAAGAAGTTCGAAGAAGCCAGTAAAGACAAAAACTGGGTAAATTCTATGAGTGAAGAACTGGACCAAATTGAGAAGAACAATACTTGGGAATTAATTCCAAGACCCACTAGGAAAAATGTCATTGGCACAAAATGGATATTCAAGAATAAAATGAATGAACAAGGGCAGGTAATCAGAAATAAAGCCAGACTTGTATGCAAGGGATATTCACAAATTGAAGGACTTGATTATGATGAAACCTTTGCCCCTGTAGCCAGGATGGAAGCAATCAGAATGTTTTTGGCCTTTGCATGCTATCATGATTTTAGGGTATATCAAATGGATGTGAAGTCCGCCTTCCTGAATGGAGATTTAGAGGAAGAAGTCTACATGGAACAACCTGAAGGATTCTCATTAACAGAGAAACATGACTTTGTGTGCAGATTAAAGAAAGCCTTATATGGTCTAAAACAAGCTCCTCGTGCATGGTATTCAAGGCTGGACAAATACTTGCAAAAACAAGGGTTTAAGAAAGGAGGAGTAAACAACAATTTGTACATAAAGGCTAATGAAGATGAACTCTTAATTGTAATAGTATATGTAGATGACATCATGTTTGGTAGCAACAAAGATGAGTTAGCAAAAGGATTTGCTGAAGAAATGAAATCAAAATTTGAGATGTCAATGATTGGAGAGCTCACCTTCTATTTAGGACTTCAAATTCAACAAAAGAACACTGGAATATTCATTTCGCAAGAAAAATACTTAAGAGAAATGTTGAAAAGGTTTCAAATGAAAGACTGCAAACCTGTGTCAACTCCCATGATCACTGGATGTAAACTATGTGCTAATGATGGATCAATAGATGTAGATCAAAAACTTTACAGATCCATGATAGGAAGTCTGCTATATCTAACTGCTTCTAGACCAGACATTATGTTGGCAGTAGGACTTGTAGCAAGATATCAAGCAACACCAAAACAAAATCACTTACTTGTAATCAAGAGAATATTTAGATATCTTCAAGGAACCTCACATTATGGCCTATGGTATCCAAAAGGAAAAAGTTTCACACTGACAACATACACAAATGCAGATTGGGCCAGTTGCGTGGATTACAGGAAAAGCACAAGTAGAGGTGCCTTTTATTTAGGAAAAAGTCTGGTGGCATGGCTCAGCAAGAAGCAAACTTCTATCTCTTTATCTACAGCGAAAGTAGAATACATAGCAGCAGCAGCATGTTGCACACAAATAATGTGAATGAAACAAACTCTCCAAGACATGAAAGTAAGCATTGATGAACCCATTTCTATCAAATGTGACAATACAAGTGCAATAAGTATATCAAAAAATCCTGTACTTCATTAAAAAACAAAGCACATCCCAATAAAGTACCACTTCCTCATAGAACAAGTAGCATAGAAATTAGTAAAGTTGGAATATGTACCAACGAAGGAACAAACAACAGACATATTCACAAAACCTCTTGCTAAAGAACCATTCGAATATCTAAGAGACAAACTAGGGGTAGTGTCTACAGATGTTACTCTCTAACATGATCAGAAATCATTTAAAAAAAAAAAAATGATTTAAGGCTGCATACAAGGAACAGGACCAGTGCAGAAGACAAGTGATAGTCAATATCAGACAAGAAAGCATCATTCCAAGGGGAGAGAAGTTAATAAAAAATTGTCACAAAAGAGCTAGAGCAATGGAGCAGTGCATGGAACAGGTCCTCAAGATTAGAGTATTATGAAAATATAGAAACCACACTGGGAAAAGTGCAACCCTTTGCCATTGATGTCAAAGGGGGAGGAAAAGCAAGCAAAATAAGAAAGGCTCTTCTGTAAAGCAGGCAAAGGAAGAAAGACAAGATACTTCTCAGAATGAAAGGGGGAGGAAGTCCTGAAGGAAGTATGGGAGTATTGGTGGATGTGTTGCCATCAATGCCAAAGGGGGAGATTGTTGGAAATATTGTCATTGATGGCAAAGGAGCAGAAAGGAGTAACACTAGAATTAGTAGTGATAGCAGAGGCAGCAGAGAAGCAGTTAAGGAAGAAAATGAGCAAAGGCAGCAAAAGGAGCTTAAGGGAGATCGGCGCGTGCAACAAGTGAAATAACCAAAAGACCAAGCTCAAGAGAGATTCGCAGAAGCAGCAAAGAAGCATAGGCAGCATAGGCAGCAGAGGTAGCGAAGGCAACAGAGAAGCAGTAAAGGCGTGCAGCAAGTAAAATAATCCCAAATCAGACTGAAAAGCTCAAGAGGAGTAACATTATGTAGAAAAGAGGCAAGCAACATCAATGTGCAGCAAAGAGGCAGAATAGTACAACGACAGTTGAACAAATAGGCGAAACAGGTGAAACTACAGCGGCAGTTGAACAAACAGGCGAAACAGGTGAAGTGGACTCGTGTCGGGCGGAAAGAATTTACATTCTGGGAGGTAGCATGCATGGGCAGCAAAGGAGGAAGATGACCCGACGAAATATGAGTTAAACCTCATGCATATCTTATGACCGCGATTAACCCAAGGGGGTGCCTTCGTAGTTGACCCGCCCATCGGGCGTTGACCGTAGATCGATGGTTGTCATTCACTGCGGTAGCACAAGCCCGATGATCATTCCAACCAAGGAGTGCCTCCGCAGTGCCGTGAACTGGACTCGCTTTCCTAAAGCCCTAAAGTACAATTGTTGGACCGCAAGGTAATTGCTTTAATATTTGATGTGATGCGATGAGAAGATGCAATGCGATGCAAAGATGCGATGCGATGCGGAGTGGCGATGCGAATTGGCGATGCAAAGTTCATCGCATATTGCAGATCGCAAAGCTCAGAAGAGATAGCACTCATAAATGCGGAAGTGCGAAGTGCGATAAAGAGAGTGGATGCAATGCAGGACAACACTGAAACCTAAAGCATTTCAAGTCCGGGAGTATGGGATTTCCCGTTGTTAAATCGCATTGGAGAACAAAGGAGCATTAGAACATAAAACGTTAAAATCTGCGGGCAAGCGAAATGCGATGCACTATGATTGGTCACTGTGTTGTGGGACCCTTCAACCAAAGTTAAATCCGGGGCTAAGTGTTTTATGAAGAAAACTAGGGAAGCGGAGGTTGACTTGAGTTACAAAGGAAAGACCTGAAAACAGGAAAAAGGACTCGGAGCATGTGCAGAACAGTGTGATGAAGGATTGACCGTAGAGATTTGAGTGCTGAGTGAGCATTGAGATACGTGCAAGGCATGTAAATCATCGGCAATGGTCAAACGATACTTGGAACCAGAAACAGCAAATAAGCGAAACAGTGAAGGCAGGATTAGAAAACCGGTAAGTTTTTGTCGAACTGCTTTTGGAGGATAAGTGGTAAAAGGTGAAACGAATGCGATAATGTTAAGAGGGAGACGCGTGGCATTCTAAAACCACCTATTTCCAATAGGTTGGGAACAATTAAATAAAATGCAACTTTATGTGCGATTTCCGTCGGATTGGAAAGTTAAGAAAATGCGGAGTGCGATGATCGTCCGATTGATGAAAGGTTGATATGTATGTGAACGCAGCACAAAAGACACAGGTAAGGGAAGAAACAGAGCAGTTATGCAACAGAGCTAGAATATAACAACAACATAAAATACAAATATACGGCGAACCAAGAGCTAAAAGGGTTGAGTGAGATTTATTTGTTGCAACTGTAAATGTAAATGATTTGAATAGTTTATATCAATGTGGAAAAAGTCGAAGTCGGGATTAAATCGGCAAGGGTCCAAAAGGTGAAAATGTCGGCAAAGTCGGGAGTTTTTTGAAAAAGTCGGCAAAAAGTCGGCAAAATTAAAAAAGTACAAAAATATTCATATTTTGAAAAAATCCCGACTTTTTGGAAAAAATCCCAATTTTTTGGAAAAAATCCCGATTTTTTCAAAAAAAATTTAAAAAATTATTAAAGAAATTACCTCACTCACGATTTTTTTGGAAAAAGTCGGCAAAAAGTCGGGACTTCGAGGATAAAATCCCGACTTTTTCAACTTTCAAAAAATCGGGAAAAAGTCGGCCGATTTTATCGGCACCTGCAAAAATTCGAGATTTTTTGAAAAAGTCGCGATTTTTTCCCGACTTTTTCCACACTGGTTTATATTGTTTGTGATGCAAAGGCAAGTCTCCGTAGGCAAAGCAAAACTCCAAGTTAATTCTGAAATGAGTAGACAGTGTTGTAACCTCCTGAAATGATGAGCGAGAAAATGGGATGGTCGAAGGCAAAGAGTCGTGCTTGTTCATTTCATATTCCCATGTGGAATGCAAACAGCGAGAGGGTGATCTCTATAAATGATGTTACTGTCATACGCATTAAGGGTGTGAGAGAGTGTAAGAGGAAGAAGGAGCAGACAGAGACGCTGTGAAGATCCAGAGATAATATAAGGCAGATATGAAGGATGGAGGACAGCAGTGAAGAAGGAATATAACGGGGCTGATATCCAAGTAAATCAGCATGTTGTTTCAGTATTGTGTGAGGAAGTTGGTGCTTCCATATCAAGTTGTAGCATGATAGATGTCTAGTTGTAGCTGGCTGAGTTAGGAGCCTCTTGTAGGTTGCAGCCTGCAGAAAATAGATCGGAGTTGGAGCTTCTTTGCAATTTGTAGCTTGCAGAATTGAGGTAGTAGCCTCCTGTAGGTTGGAGCCTACAGAAAATCAGTGGTGAGAGGGAGTTGGAGCTTGTGTTTGCATCACAACAATAATAAGATGTGGTTTTCTCCCTTATGGGTTTCCACTTATATCTGTTGTCTATGTGCATGATGATTATGTGTTGATATTCTGTATTTAATTTGCTTAATACATGCTGCTCACTTATTAAGATTGTTGTTCCATTGTACATTAAGTTGATCACAAAATGAAGATGTAAATAAGTGTAAAAGAAAGTTTTACAAGACCCTGAATGTGTTAAACTGATTCACCCCCCCTCTCAGTTTAACTAAGGGTTCAACATCCTACCCTAACATGCATATTATCTCAGCCAAAGACGAGTGTAATCATACAGCTAGTGCAACCAACACATCATTAGATCATTATAATAATTCTTTCCCTATGATTACTTATGCAACAAATGGCAAAGCCTACACAGAAACAAACACTTGAAGGATGATGTGGGTGGGAGGCGGGAAAATATGATATCCATATGATGTAGAAAGGGATCCTGGATGCGGGGAGGATATCAATTTAGAGGTCCGAAGCCTTTCTTGTAAGCATAAAATGGAAGAATGAATGGCCATTGTGATCATTGTTCATAATTTCATGGTTTGTGGTCACCTCAAGGCCATGATGGGAGGGAAAGGGGACCTGGGATAAGGAGAGACATAATCCATGGATTGCTCAATATGATGGTCACATTGAAAAGGGGCAACACTTGTGTGCTCATAGCCCCAAGAGTATGACTGGGGAGAAGGGACATGTCAAATGAGTGGCTCTTCCTGAACTTCATACTCAGGAGGGGGCAAGCTTTCATCAATATTGGGGATGGTATGAAAAATGGCGAGGAAAGGGCTCATGGATAAATGTAGCAAGGTCATTGGGATCTTGGAGAAGCTAAGGGGAAGTTAGGCTCTTGTTAATGTAATTATTGATATGATAAATGGGGCCAACTACTTCCAATAGACCTTCTTCATATATGGGAAAACAATGGTTGTCCCTTTCAATGGTGCAAGTGGGTGTATTATCGTGAGCAATGTCTCGAAGAAAGGGAAAACCAACCTCAACCTCATTTCCCATGTTAGTATCATAAATATGGTCATTGGGAAAATGAATGTTAATATCCCATTTCCCTTCATTGATGTGGAAGAATTCAGAAATGTCAACCTCACAGGGGGCAACAATATCTATATCCTTTAATCTCCTTTCTTGAATGAAAAACCCCATTTCATGATGTTTATCCTTATGGGCTTGAGTGGGGTTTTCATCTATGCCATGCTCGTTCTTGATTCCCAAGTCTACATCCAAAAGGTCCTCCATGGATTCTTCATTTGCTTGGTCATCATGATTTTGCTTAGACTCATTCCATTCTTCTACATACCCCTTATTCTCATGAGGGTATTGGGAGAATCGATTCAATGAGATTTCAACCTTTGGAGTTTCTTTTACCCAATCAAGGAGTTCCCCAACAACTTCGTATAGCTCTAAAGGCAAGAACTTGGTTACCCAAGAAATTTACACTTCTTATTGCTGCAATTTGATGACTTATCAAGGAAATTATATAGATAATATTAAGGTTACTTGGAAGCGGGAGCATGGAGCAACATTTTCAAAAGCTTCCAAGTCCGGAGCGAATCAAGAGTAAATTTTTATATAATATATATTTTTATATATTTTGATGCATGTATGTCAACAAAAACATGTAGAATGATGAATTAGATATAAAAAACATAAAAATATGGATTAAATCATATAACATCAATCATCTATAAGTTATAATCTTCATCAACCACGTCCACAAGTTAAAAGTTCTCGTTTATATAGCATGTAAGGGTGCATTTAACCAAAATAGCATCGAGTGCAATCGATCTCTGAATGGAAAATACATCAACAAATAGGCTCTAGATGGCATCTAACATCCAAAAAAATCATGCTACAACAAATAGCTACATATCATCAAAATCATTGCCTATCTTGGGATCTTTGTCATTAATATCACGCTCTAAGAAATTAACATAAGATAGAAAAAATGTAGCATGTCAAGTCAAGATTTTGTTTGAGTGATGCGTACATTTTTATTAGGTCATGATAGAGGAGTACGACAACCAATGTCACTAACATCAAGGTACATAGAGGGGCTTCGTGCTCTTGATTCAATATGTGTCCCATACCCTAGTACATGACAAAATCCAATGGAAGCATTACAATCCACCCAACCTTGAAATCCCGAAAAACTGATAAGTCTGTTGGTTTTTGAGTGAGATCTAAAGTTCTACTTTCTCCATATGAAATCCAATGAGGTCAGAACCACTCTCAAACATCTTGAGTCATTTCATGGTAATGTTAAAAATTTAAGTAAAAGTGACATTCTCCTTTATCTTTCATTTTCATAATAGATAAAGGAGAATGTATGAAAATGAAAGATAAAATAGAATGTCACTTTTACTTTAAGAATTTAACGTTACATGAATTGCATATCAATACTAGGGACATAAGCTTGAATATTAGGCCGCCCTACTAAAAAAATCTTGTTTCTTTGACAGTAATTTGCGTTTAGAACATCTTTGTGACAACAATTTTGTGAAAAAGCTAGGGAGCGATTTTCTTTTTTGTGGGAGCGCACTCTGGGAGTGATTTGGAGGGGGGCGGGTGGAGCCACTCCCCCCGCAACCTTGGATAATATACCCCTAGGAACATTCTTTCACCATACTAGACATGTAACATATGCAAAACCCTCACAAAATCAAATTCACACTTCAATTATGAAAGAAAAATAGATTCCATGAGCGAAAATTCCATACATTATACATGTGACATGAAAATAGAGAATTAGACCATGAAAAGGCACTTACAAGTATAGCAAATATATCCAATCATCAAATAGAGACAAAATTGAAGCTCCACAACCAAGCCAAGATTTCCAAATGACAAAATACATCAAAGATTATCCAATTTGTCCTCCAATAGCTATAGAGAAATTCTCAAGAAGAGATAAAGATCCAAATCCAAGTGATGATAAGAATCAAATGATCCTCTCATCAATATATATCATCCTCTAAGGGTTCTGTTTGCCTAATTAGGCCTAATGATGCTCCAACTAATAAAATAATTTACAAAATAATGTTACATGGTGACAAGCCCATCAAGATAGCTCCATAACATGAAAATAAGCCTCTCAAGAGGGTTAAAATGATAGATACAATGAGTCGAAGGGCCATTGAAAGGTTAGATGGAGTGCAAGATGTGCCAAAATGAGTGGAAGGGCTCCAAATATAGTGATAAAGGGGGTGGCCCTTGATCTCCAAACAAATGACCTATGGTGCTCCCAAGTGGTTGTGGGGGCACAAAAACATCCTCTTGGGTCTCCAAGTAGATCGATCAAGCCCGTATCCCGTATCCCATGGTGAGACAACCCCATCTAGGCCTTGGATCAACTACCAAGTGTGTAGTTGGTTGGGCAAGGTGGTCCAGGTGCATCATCATCAACAAATAGGTGGAACATGAGCAAGCAATGGATGGTACTGATGGATCCCATACAATAGCTGTATGCTTCTACTATAGTGGAGGCCCATGGCTTTCAACGCATACCCTACATATGCCAATATGACCCTCTGGAGGGCTTGGACCCGTATAGGTAGACCAAACTCAAAGATGAAGACCAATCTGTAATCCTGCATAAGATCCAATGCGTCTTCTAACCTGCCAGTACAACAAATCATTAGTGTAATTTGTTGATTTTTGTAGCGTCAGATGTGCTCTAGCCTCAAGATTTTGCAGAGAGGCTTAGACACTGTAGAAATTTCTGAATCTTATATCTTATGCATAAATTATTACGGTTAATCCGGTTAAGCTCCTCCTACTTAGATAAGTTATTAATTGAATAAATTCAAGTTAACATCGAAGCAAAACACATAACAGATCTTTACCAATTTAGATCTAGAATAAGCACATGCACACATTGGCAAAGTGACAGTTATTTCTGGACAAATAGTCCTCGGAAAAACCCTATGTGGGAAAACAGGTCTCTTGCTGCTGGAAGGTTCTATTATTAAGAATATTTCTGAATACACAAATCTGGGTTCCAGATCTGGACAACCCAGCAGAGAAAATACTAGATCTACAACTCATTGGTTGATCTAGGGCCAAAATAATGACTGATCCACACCCTCAAATGGGATTTACAGAACTCAGCCAAGATTAGGGCCTAGAAACCCCAACGCTGTCCCTGAAAGGCTCTGCGTCAGCCTCTGAATCCTCTGAAAGGCTTTGCGTTAGCCTTGGAAATCCTCCAAACCCTCAGCGTTGCTCTGGAAGGGATTGCATTATGCCAGACTGGGTGACGCAGTCACTACACTGCCCCTGAAGGGTCTCTATGTAACCCCTGAGGGTTTCCTGCTGAAAATCACACTGTCCTTGGAGAGACTGCGCTGTTCTTGCTGCTGCCTTCCTCTACGCTGTCCTTGAGCTGATCTCTGCCTCTTGTGTATTCTAGACCTCGGGATTAGATCATCCCCTTGGTCTAAATTCCCCTCTATGCAACTGAAACACTTTTGAGTATTCTTAGCAAACCCTGTCCTAGAATCTCAGCTTAGCTTCAGTGCTCTGCCTCTGTGTGTCTTTACAAATGACCCTAAGCCTTTCCTTTGTACTTTTCTCGTTGACAAATCAACGGGCATGATCAGATCTTGAATCAATGGCTAAGATTAAAAGAAAGCTTGATTCGTGTGACTTAAGACAATTTCATCACATGTTTAATTAAATTCACTTTAATTACCTAAGTTCCTTAAGTTTTAACTTAGGAAATACATTAAAATAATTAATTAATTTAATATCTCCTAAACCAGATGAAATTTCTCAAATCCATTTCTGGGTCTTGTAAATCAGGTGAATTCTAGTCCCTCCACAAAGTTTGAGAGCTAGAGCACAACTGATGCTACCCCAAATATACAAAATCTCAACAGACACATGTATTCCACAATACCTAGAAAGCGTTTTGGGAAATTCCACCCGGAGAGGATTGAATTAAAATAATTAATTATTTTTAATGGATTCCCAAGTGTAAACTTAGGAAAAGGAATTAATTAAAGTGTATTAATTAGATCGGGTGTGAATATTCTAGATAAAGACACGGATCAACTCCCAGTTAATCTTAGCCTTTGGTTATGTTTTAATCTTGGGTGTTGATACGACAACAAGAGATTATAAGGAGCTTGATGGGCATTTGGAAAACACATTGAGTAAGAGATCAAGATATTGATTTCTCAAGAGAGCAGCGCAACAGTTGCCAAAGGAAGATCAAAGTGATTTCTTACAGTGAGGGGCAGGGATAGTTTGCTGGAGGAAGATTTTCTTGATCCATAGAGTGCACGGCAGAGAAGGTAGAGAGAAGTCTAGAAAGGCAGCGCAGAGCTACGCTGTGGCAGCAGAGAGCTTTAGAGGGAGTCTGAAATTTTGCTAGGGAACAATCGAGATCTAGTGCTGGGAACTGGGCTGTGAGACCGGGAGGCTAGAGGGTCAAAATTCTAGCGAGTAGAAGATCAAGAGGAGTTGCAATGCAGTTCCAGCAGCAGTGACACAGTGACTGCGTGGGCAGACGTAGAGACGACGCAGAGGGCTCATCTCCAGTTAGATCAGTGCCGGATTTTCCAGTGACAATGTGAGATCTTCTCACTATCTTTTTGTCCAGTTTTATCTCTGTATCGGATAGCCAGTTTGGGCATCTAGTGACTTGTATTCAGAAACTACTGCATAATAATTAAAGGCCTCAACTGCTGCATTGGTTTTCCCGCATAAGGTTTTTCCGGGGACATTGTCCAAAAATAACAGTGTATATATGTGTTTACTTCATTCCTGTTCAGTACTTGTTTCCATAGTATTTTTTATGTTGTGAAGGCTGTAGTTGTATTTATTTCAATATTTCCTTTGTAACACCGTAAATAACTTGTATCAAAATTAACAAGTAGAAGAAATAACATCAGATTGTTGCAGTAGGGATTCCCATTGTGAAATTTTCACATGGTTTCAGAGCGTAGGTGAAGCAGGAGAGTAAAGCAGGAAGTGGCCGTCGCTGAGCAAAAGGAGAAGTTTGAAGGACTACGTCAGCAATAGATCGAACCCCAGAGGGGTTGCGCAATCCATTGGCCAGGAAGGGTGGATTTCGTGGAAAATTACTTCTCTGAGTGAGTCGATAGAGAGTAGATTTTTCAGATCAAGATCTTGTCAGAGGCAGAGGGAGCAGGACAATAGATTGAACGTTGAACAAATCTTCGGCTAGGACACAGTTTTTTGTAGCAATTTGCTGTTACAGAAAAGTGTAAGAAGAGGAAAGAAGGGCATGTTGATTTTTGTAGCATCTGAAAATGTTCCAAGTCTCAAAATTTGCAGGGAGGCTTGGACAACAGCATTCCAAAGAACCCATAAATAGTTTGTGGAAATTCCACTCGGTTCAAGAATTATTAAAATAATTAATTATTTTAATGGAGGCCCTAAGTCCAAACTTAGGAAAATGAAATAATTAAAAGGCATTAATAATTCAGAGTGTGAATCTTCTAGAAAACAAGGATCAAGTCGAGATTTAATCTTAGCCATTGAATAATCTTTTAATCTGGGCCGTTGGTTATCCAATAGGAAGATTATAAAAGAAGGCTTGAGGGTCACTTGGAAGACAAGCTGGGCACACACTCAGTACCTGAAGGAGATCCATTTTGATGTAGAAGTCGATCTCAGCATGAGAGTTGCAGAAGTAGGAGGAGGTCAGGGGTGATCGAGACCAGGGTTGGAGAGCAGCAGTGGGTCATTGAAGGTAGCTTGAGGCTACAACGCAGAGAGCCCACGCAGTCTCCACGCAGATTCACACAGTCAAGCTCTGGGACTGCGCAGAGAAACACGCAGACTGATGTAGGGGTTGTTAGGGGATGTTCTGGGTGTCAGGAATTTGTCCAAGAGAGCTGGGTATTCAGTCTCAGGTGGTTCAGAATTTATTTGCCGAATATTTCCCTGTAAAGTTATCATTTTCTTAAGAATTAATAAAACCCTCATCTGTTGCATCGGTTTTCCCACATTGGGTTTTTCTCGGGACATTTGTCCAAAATAACTGTGTACATGTGATTGATTCTTGTGCTTATGTTCTCTACTATTTATTTCTCTGCATATATAAGTGTGAATGTTGCAGTAGTATTTATTTCGATATTTGTTGGAAGATTTCTGAATAATAACTTATTGAAATAATTAGGAGAAATAAATCTATCACTGCAATTGGTTGAGAATTTTCACATGGTATCAGAGCTAGAGATGAATACATGAGAGGGGGCATCAATTAGTGAACGAAGATCTACGCAGTTCTCCAGGGCAACAACGTAGAAGGATTCATGCAGTCCTCCAGGAGGGGGGAGGGAGCACGATAGAACGCATGGATCGCGATGGATTTGTATTAGCATCCAGATTAGAGGAAGATTTTGCTTGTGTATCAAGCACTACGTCCTCAGATGTCTGGTATATTGACAATGGAGCATCTGCCCACATGACCGGAGTACGGGACTTTTTTTCCGACTACCAAGAAGAGCAGATGAATTTCAAAATAACCATGGGTAATAAAGCAAAATGCACTCTCATTGGGAAAGGTACCGAAGTTTTTCAGACCGAGGCAGGGAACAGAATCTGGGCCACTAATGTACTACATGTGCCAGGTTTGGGGATGAATCTACTCTTAGTGTCACACCTTCAAAACCGAGGATATGATGTCTACTTTATTGGCAATAGAGTCTATGTCAAGCACCCCAGTTGGAAGAAGAAGGCACAAATTGGGGTAAGAAGCAACAAGCTGTACATGCTACAACTTGATTCCCCAATGGCACTCGTTGGCAGCGCAGATGAAACAGATCTGAATGAGCTATGGCAAATCACCAACTGGAGGAAAATCGACACGTTTGATGATGATGAAACTGATCCTACGCTGTACAGACAGCTCATAGGGTTATTGATGTATCTGGTAAATACAAGGCCAGACATTTCTTATGCTGTAAATACCCTAAGTCAGTTCATGGTGGAACCGAAGAGGGCACATTGGGCAGCAACCAAATATGTTCTCAGGTACCTTCGAGGAACAGTCGAGCTTGGATTGAAGTACACTCGTGACAATGATGTCAGGTTGAGTGGTTTTACTGATGCAGATTGGGCTGGAAGTTCAGTTGATCGAAAGAGTACCGGTGGGTACTGGTTTAGTCTAGGATCAGGAATGACTTCCTGGTGCAATAGGAAGCAAAAGTCCGTGGCACTGAGCTCATCAGAGGTAGAGTATATGGAAGCTAGCATAGCTTCGTGCGAAGCCATATGGCTTAGGAAATTGTTAGTAAATCTACTCAAGGAGAAAATGGAAGCGACCAACATTTTATGTGATAATCAGAGTTGCATAAAGCTCTTTGAAAATCCTGTGTTTCATGATAGGTCGAAACATATTGACATCCGGTGTCACTTCATCAGGGATTGGGTACAACGTGGAGTTGTCCAGTTGCAGTACACTCCAACAGGAGAACAAGTGGCAGACATCCTCACCCAGGCTCTTGGAAAGACAAAGTTTGTCTACTTTAGAAAAAAGATGGGGATGATGAAGAATCCCTTCCAGTAGCAGGAATGGAGGATTCAGTATTTAGAGGGAGCTGTAGTACATATGCAACAAGTGACAGTTGCAGTGTCAAAGGCATCAGTACAGGGGGTAGCAGCGTAGAGGGTGCTTCAGAATCAGAGCAACATGGAGCAAGCATATTGTTGAAACACTTTTCTCGCTAAGAGGGAGTGTTGATTTTTGTAGCGTCCGAAAGTGTTCCAAGTCTCAAAATTTGCAGGGAGGCTTGGAAAACAACATTCCAAAGAACCCAAAAACAGTTTGTGGAAATTCCACTTGGTTCAAGAATTATTAAAATAATTAATTATTTTAATGGAGACCCTAAGTCCAAACTTAGGAAAAGGAAATAATTAAAAGGCATTAATAATTCAGAGTATGAATCTTCTAGAAAACATGGATCAAGTCAAGATTAAATCTTAGCCATTGATTAATCTTTTAATCTAGGTCGTTGGTTCTCCAACAGGAAGATTATAAAAGAAGGCTTGAGGGTCACTTGGAAGACAAGCCGAGCACACATTCAGTACCCAAAGGAGATCCATTTTGATGTAGAATTCAATCTCAGCGAGAGAGTTGCAGGGCAAGAAGTTGCAGAGGCAGGAGGAGGTCGGGGGTGATCAAGATCAGGGTCAGAGAGTAGTAGTGGGTCACTGAAGGTAGATTGAGGCTACAATGCAGAGACCCCATGCAGTCTCCACAGATTCACGTAGTCCAGCGCTGGGACTGCGCAGAGAATCATGCAGGCTGACGCAGGGGCTGTCAGGGGTTGTTCTAGGTGTCAGGAATTTGTCCAAGAGAGCTGGGCATTCAGTCTCAGGTGGTTTAGAATTTATCTGCCGAATATTTTCCTGTAAAGATATCATTTTCTGAAGAATTAATAAAACCCTCATCTGCTGCATCGGTTTTCCCACATTTAGTTTTTTTGAGGACATTTGTTCAAAATAACTGTGTACATGTGATTGATTCTTGTGCTCATGTTCTCTATTGTTTATTTCTCTTCATATATAAGTGTGAATGTTGCAGTAGTATTTATTTCAATACTTGACGAAATATTTTTGAATAATAACTTTTTGAAATAATAAGTAGGAGAAATAAATCTATCACTGCAACTGGTTGAGAATTTTCACAAGGCGCATATTGAGGTAATTTCTTTCTCACAGAATTTCGAGCCAAGGAATTCGATTTCTCACTGCAGAGTAGCAATAGCCAGGAATAGATCTACTTACTCCAGCAGGAAGTGTGTAGAGCCAGTCAGCAACTGCGTAGAGGAGAGAGGAGGCAGTTCGACATTTTATTGGCGAGATGGCATTAGTTGGGTTGCGAGATCAGGATCGGTTGAGGGTGCCTCCAACTATGTTATTTGGAAGGCAAGAGATTCCTTCCTTCTAGACGAGCATGATCTCAAAACTTATATTGTGAATGTGGTAGCTGACCCATAGATGCAGATCAACTTAAGGCCTGCAATATGGAGATGGCGAAGGGCAAGAGGCTGATCGTCGACGGAGTGGGAGATCACATTGTATCTCACATAGCAGGCAAAGACACAACCAAAGAGATGTGGGATGCATTGACGACGTTATATCAGGGGTCTTCTGAGTAGCGGAAGATGTAATTGGAGGAGAAGATTGATGCACGAGGATGCAGAAGGGGGAGCACATAGACCCCTTCCTGACGAGACTTCAGGATACTGGAGATCAACTGGCTGCTGTGGGAGCAACGTCTTAGGGTACTATGTTTGTATGGCTGGTCCTTAATAGTGTTTCCGAGGAGTGGCAAGTCTTTGTCCAGAGTATCCTGGGCAGAGAGAAGTTGCTTGATTAGGAAGGAATTTGGGCTGATCTACAATAAGAGGAGATGAGGGGTGATTTGGTGAAGAGCACCATAAGTGGCAACAACAACAGCGTGGTGAAGATTGAGAAGGAAGAGGAAAATGCAACCCTCACATTGAACAGGCAACAGGAGCAACGTAGGTGAAAGAAGGACATTTCGAAGATCAAGTATTTCCGATGTGGTGAGATGGGCCACTTTAGTTCTCAGTGTCCTCTTCAAAAGAAGGAGAAGGAGAAGGAGAAGGATCAACAAGCGATACTTCAGAAATTGATAGGCTGACCTCTAGATTGGAGGAGGATTTTGCCATGATTGCCGATATACCTCTAGGGGAGAGATGGGGTGATACGATTTTGTAGCCTTAGAGAGCTACAGGATGGGTAGGATCCTTGAGGAGTCCACCTCTTGGATCATCACCTTGCTACAGGAGCCCATAACAGCAGTAGTCAGATGGATCAGTGGCAGTTGGTGCAGTCAGGTGCCAGAGTGACAGATGTGGTGGTTAGCAGCGTGAGGAACTAAGCAGTGCAGATAAGAGTTGGCAACAGTGCAGTTGGCACAAAGCAGAGTCAGCAACAACACAGAGTCTAGCAACAATTAGAACTCGGTGGATAAATGCATCAATCTGTACATAGTTGGTACAATTGATGGGCATCTCTCAGTTGCAGCAGCAGCAGATGAGAGGAAGTTGTAGACATTGCAGTGGCAACAACAACAGAGTTGCAGTGCAGATGCAGTTGACAACAACATGTAGAGTCAACAACAACACAAATGCAACACAGAGAGAGCTACATAGTAGTTGGTTAGCAGCAACAACCAAACATCAGCAACGCAACTTGGATGGTGCAAAAGTCAGAGTGATGCTTGAGGAGGTTGCAACACTTGAGCACATTGCTCGCTAAGAGGAAGTGTTGATTTTTGTAGCATCGAATATGCTCTAGCCTCGAGATTTTGCAGAGAGGCTTAGACACATGTATTCCACAATACTTAAAAAGCGTTTTGGGAAATTCCACCCGGAGAGGATTTAATTAAAATATTTAATTATTTTTATTGAATTCCTATGTCTAAACTTAGGAAAAGGTAATAATTAAAGTGTATAATTAGATCGGGTGTGAATGTTCTAGATAAAGACACAAATCAACTCCCAGTTAATCTTAGCCTTTGATTATGTTTTAATCTTGGCTGTTGATATGTCAACGAGAGATATAAGAAGGAGCTTGATGGGTGTTTGGAAAAAACATCGAGTAAGAGATCAAGAGATCGTTTTCTCAAGAAAGCAACGCAGCAGTTGCCGAAGGAAGATCGAAGTGATTTCTTGTAGTGAGGGGTAGGCTTAGGCACATGTATTCGACAATACCCAAAAAGCGTTTTGGGAAATTCCACCCGGAGAGGATTTAATTAAAATATTTAAGTATTTTTAATAGATTCCTAAGTCTAAACTTAGGAAAAGGAAATAATTAAAGTGTATTAATTAGATTGGGTGTGAATCTTCTAGATAAAGATATAGATCAACTCCCAGTTAATCTTAGCCTTTGATTATGTTTTAATCTTGGTTGTTGATATGTCAATGAGAGATTATAAGAAGGAGCTTGATAGGCATTTGGAAAACACATTGAGTAAGAGATCAAGAGATCGATTTCTCAGGAGAGCAGCGCAACAGTTGCCAAAGGAAGATCGAAGTGATTTCTTGCAGTTAGGTGCAGGGATAGTTTGCTGGAGGAAGTTTTCCCTGATTCGGAGAGCGCAAGGCAGAGAAGGCAGAGAGAATTCCAGAGAGGCAGCACAGTGTGATGCAGAGGCAGCACAGAGTGATGCAGAGGCAGCGCAGAGTGATGCAGAGGCAGCGTAGAGCTACGCTGTGGCAGCACAGAGCTTCAGAGGCAGTGCGAAATTCTGCTGGGTAATAGTCGAGATCTAGTGTCGGGCATCGGGGTGTGAGACTGGGAGGCCTGAGGGTCGAAGTTTCCAGTGAGTAGAAGATCAAAAGGAGGTGCAACACAGTCCCAACAGCAATGATGTAGTGATAGCGTGGGCCTACGTAGAGATTGCATAGAGACAATGCAAAGGGCTTATCTCCAGTCAGATCAGTGCCAGATTTTCCAGTGATAGTGTGAGATCTTCACACTATCTTTTTGTCCAGTTTTATCTTTGTATTGGATGGCCAGTTTGGGCATCCAGTGACTTGTATTCAGAAATTACTGCATAATGATTAAAACCCTCACCTGCTGCAACGATTTAACTGCATTGAGTTTTTTCGGGGACATTGTCCAAAAGCAACGGTGTATATCTGTGTTTATCTCTTTCCTGCTCAGTACTTGTTTCCACAATATTTTTTATGTTGTGAAGGTTGCAGTTGTATTTATTTTATATTTATTGTGTAACACCGTAAATAACTTGTATCAGAATTAAAAAGTAGAAGAAATAACATCAGAATGCTGCTGTAGGGATTCCCATTGTGAAATTTTCACATAATTGAGTAAATAAGCTTACAAATCATGGAACCAAGTTGAGATTTCATGGTGGCATGCCCTTCCATAATGGGCTTTAGAGTGTATATGTGTCTCCAAGTTCAAGAAGGAGGTTAATCAAGGACCCTATTAAGTGTTGAAGAATGTAACTACGTTCGATCTTCATAATTGTATAATGTAATATATTTGTCAAAATAAATTTTTATTATTAATTAAATGACTTATTAAAGCATGGGTTTCATGCTTGAGTGATCATTTTTAGGTCAAAGTCTCCATTGTAGGCTTCTAGGTTTTATAGTGAGTCAATAGAGTCACTGTCAATTTTATTAGACCCTTCTTGGGCTTTGTACCATGTAAAAAGAATTATTTTTTAGTCAAATAGGTCATTTGACACTTCCACACCAAGTCGGCCATATCTTGATGAAATTAGCCTACATTAGGGCAATTCGACCCACAGAAGAGGCTATATATAGAGAAGTAGTTTGATCCATTTTGAACACTCTCAACAAGTTGATACACAAGAAAGAGAAGCAAAAAAATGTGAAGTTGCTAGAGAAGGAAGAAGATTGCAGGTGAAGACAAAATCGAAGTTTTGGGCTATCTATCTTCACACATGCGAAGTTACTAGGAATTTGTTGAGGTCGAAAATCTAAAGTTTACTACAGGTCGAAGTCTTTCGCTAGGAATGTCGAAATTCTGCTGCTGCAAGGTCGAAACTCTAGGTCGAAGCTGCCGTTGGGAAGTCATTATTTGGAGAAGAAGGAAGGGCTGACTTAGTGGTTGGAGGAAGTCTGTGTCTAGGTCAAAGGGTCTTGGATTATCTCATCTTGTTTGATGAATCTACTTAAGGAAGAGTTTTGGCCAGGTTTTCCCATCATTGGGGTTTTTTCTTGGCTGTGCGCCTACATCTTGTGTCTCTTGTTCTTGTGATCTTCATATACACATAATTTGGTAATTGCTTGATGAAAGAGAAGCTAAATAAAAAGTAAAAGAAGCCAACATTATTAACAAGTAATTATCAAGAAAGAAGAATCAAACCCTTAATTGTATTAGCATTGATTTCTCAACATTGTTTTAGAGCTAAGTTCAAGGAAGGTTAGGGATCACTTTGTTGGCTTGAAAGGAAAGGTTACTCCCTCTATGACAAATTACTTGAAGATGGGACTCAATATTATAAGAATTGCAGGAAGTTGGATTGGAAGGATCTTCTACAACTTGTCTAATAAGGTCAAAAGAAAAGGGTTCCTGACTGCACTCACAGGTACACTTGCTGATGAAAATGCATGGATCATTCATAGTTGAGCATCAAGACATATGACAGGAGAAAGTAAACAACTTCACACTCTGTTAAAGGAACCATCATCTCATGCAATGGAGCTAGGAAACAACAATAGTTATGTAGTCAAGGGCCTGGGATCACCAGTTAGTGTCTCCTAGGGCATCACTCAGTTTTGCGCTCTACCTGGGCACAAAAGCAATTCAAGTAGTTCCATTTGATATCAACTATTGAGGGCCAAGGAACTAGAGGATTTACTGTAGTTTCTCTTTATCTTAGCCGAAGGTTTTGCAATGATTTGGGGGGGTCCAATGTGTGAAATTTTTATCTTTTGCAGCAATTGGAAATTGTTCTTCTAACTCGAAATTTAATGATGCAGAGTATTTGCTACGACAAACAACGAATAAAATCACAACTGCAATTTTCACCATAAAAATACTACAGAAAATAAAATATTGAAAGCTCAGAAATAGTAGCACACACAGAAGAATTTTAACACAGTTATTTTCGGAGAATTGTCCTCAGAAAAACCCAATGTGAGAAAACCGGCGCAACAAATGAGGGTTTTATTATAATTCTTCAGCAACTGAGTACAATAATTTTGATGCCCAATTGGCGATCTAATCTGAGGAAAAATACTGGCAAAATTTTTCGTGAGATTTTTCTCTCGCTTCACAACTATTTTCTACCTCCGAAATTTTCTCGCAGCTTCTGCGCCGGGCCTCCTGAGTCAGTCTCTGCGCAGAGCTTATGCTGGCCCTATGAGAATTTTGGCATTCCTCCTTTCGCCTCTTTCAGGGACTGGAAACCTTCCTCCCTGAATACTGCTGCCCTCCTCTTTCACCTGCTACTCACCCTATGGTTCTATCTTCTGTGATGAACAATTGCTACTGAGAAAATCGAACTGCCTGGGCAGCGGAGTATCTACAATGGTGTGTTCTTCATTTATCCTTCGACTTCTTCTTATAATTTTCTGTTGGAGCACCAATGACATAATTGATGGCCTAGATTAATTTCTTGTCGATCTGTGTGGGTTTCTAGATGATTCTCACCTTATCTCAGTTAATAATGATTAATTAATTATATTCCCTACGTTTAGACTTAAAAAATATATAAAAAACGGTTAATAAACTAATTGAGACAATTCTAGGCGTAATTTCCAGAAACGATTTCTGGGTTTTTGAGATCTCATGTATTCTAGCCTCTCCACAAAGTTTCGTGGCTAGAACACATCTGATGCTACAAAAACTAACACTCCCTCTTAGTGAGGAATGCATTGTTGCACACTTGGTAGCAACACCTTTTTTTTGCACCATCTACTATCACGCTGGTGATGTTTGGCTGTTGCCGCCCACCAACCAATGGGCAACTCTGATATGCACTACATTTGTGTTGCTGCTAACACTGCTGTACAACTGCCAACTCTGCATCTGCACTGCAACTACCTCTCATCTGTTGCTACTGCAACTAAGAATCATCCAAAGTAATCTGTCCTTGCTACTAAAATGCGTTCTCCACCATACCCATCTGTTCTCTGAAATAGACGAACTTAGCTCTCCCTAGAGCTTTCGTGAGTATATCTGCAAGCTGCTCTTTTGTGGGTACATACTGTAGCTGGATTTCTCCACGTTGAACACAAATTTTGATGAAATGACATCGAATATCTGTGTTTCGACTTTTCATGAAATATTGTATTCTCAGAGAGCTTTATGCAACTCTGATTATCACAGTAGACACTAGTCACCTCCATCCTCTACCTGAACAAGATTACTAGGAGCTTTTGAAGACATATAGCTTTGCACGTAGCTATGCTGGCTGCCATATGCTCTGCTTTGCGGAGCTTAGTGCTACTGCCTTGTGCTTCCTGTTACACCAAGAAACCATCCCTGATCCAACACTGAAGCAGTACCCAGAGGTACTTTTCCTGTACACTGAACAACTTGCCCAATCTGCATCTGTGAACCCACAAAGTCTGGCGTCATCCCCTCGAGTATATCTCAACCCATACCCGACTGTGCCGCAAACATACCTCAAAATATGCCTCGCTACTGCCCAATGTAGCCTCTTAGACTCTATCATGAATTGACTTAGGGTATTGACTGCGAAGCAAATATTTGGCCTAATGTTGTCCAGATACATTAGAGACCTAATAAGATTCCTACCATGTTGTGGTCGACATCATTGTCATCTGATGCATCTATCTTTTTCCAATTGATGATGATGGGCGTAGACATGGGTATACAATCCCACATTCTGAAGCTCTTGAGAATATCTGTAGCGTATCTTCCTTGCCTAAGGAAGTTCTCCCCATCCTTCTGCCACACTTGCAATCGTAGGAAGTAGTGCATCAACCCGAAATCTTTCATGTCAAAATTTGCTGCCAGGTTCCTCTTGCAGTCCTCTATGAGCCCTCATGATCCTGTCAAAAAAAGATCATCCACATACAAAACTAGGATGAGTGGCTCACCTTCTATCATCAAATAGTAAAGGTTGGGTTCTGCGTCACTCTTGGCGAATCCCATTCTGCTGCAAGTTGTTAGGTCCCTGTAATTTGTTAGATTTGCAAGACCAAATGTACAAGGGTAACATCAAACCAACTTTGGAGCCCTAGGACCTAGCCTTCCTGGACTCAGAGTGGGCTCTTTCTATATTTGTGTAAAAGATGTAACTTGATTGATTTAGGGTATTGATTTTAGGCTAGTTAAAATGATAGGGTTTGTTTGTTTTGTTTTGTTTGGTTGGGTGGGTTGTTAAGGAGAACAGATAGAGTAAGAGAAACTTAAACCATTGGGCTATGGAGTCTGCAGAAGGTCTTGAAAAGTACAACAATAGGTCAAGGGTGTTTCATAGGGCAAGTTAACAAAGCCAAATGGATCTAAATAGGTTAAGTGAGTGTGAAATGAACATTAAAGGGTGAATGTAGTAGGTTTAAAGGGAAATTAAGAATCCTTTAACAAATACTATAACAAGAAAGCCTTTAAGATAATAGCTTGGAAAAACTGAAAAGCAATTAAGGATTCTTCAGCTAGACTTCACTAAATTGACCTTAAGACAACAAACAAGTAATCCTAGAGAGCAGTTAAGAATTCTCTAATCATTACTTTCAGACAAAGAGGACATTTAAGATAGCAGTTCAATGAGACTAAAGAGCATTTAAGAATTCTTTAATCAAACTTCAAAGAAGGAAAACATAAAGATAAAAGATGCAGACAGAAATAGGGTGCCAAGATAACATATCCTACTCTAAAATTTCTGTTCTACTATCAAAGAAGCAATGAACATAATGTAACACAAAGGAAAAAATTGACAAGAGTGGAATAACATCACCATCTAATAGAGTTCATGAATCCTAGGAATGTGCTGGTTCCATTGCTATTCAGTCCAAGAGATTTACAAGGCTCCAAAGACAAACTTCATTACAACTCAGAGTCTATGCTCATCACAACAAAACAACCAACAACCAACAACCAACATGAAGCCTCCATGCAGTATTTAACTTGCAAATGAGGAGCAAAACCCTAGCTAGGGTTCCAAAATGTCATTAATTACACATTTAAGTCATTTTTGTCCTATGAGACCATGCAAGGCCCAAGGCACATATATCCCAAACTCATAAATGCAAAAATAACTTCTAAGCTAACCTTTGAGCTAATTTGGGAATCATTTGACCTTTAAGGCCTCTCAATAACTTTCAAAATAACTCCAAGTGTCTTTTGTTGACTTTCTGGCAAGGGCGCAGCGCCAAATCTGGAAAATGTGCCCTTTTTGTAGCTGAGTTTTGGAGGCCTTCTTGGTGTCCAAATGAGCTCCATGATAGCTCATTGGAAAGTTTGTCCTGTCTAGTTTCCAAATCTGCCTTTAGTTTCCAGATTGGTGCCCATTTGCCTAGTCAAAAACCATTTCTCCCAAGATTGCTTAGGGCGCAGTGCCCGTGCTGAAAAGAGGGCAGAAAGGTGATTTTTTGCTTGTTTTTGGCCCTTTTGGGGGACCAGTTTTGCTCGAAATGACCTGAAAGTTTCTGAGGATGATGTCCTTGGCCTAAGGATCATGAAAATGTAAAGTTTGCCTCAATTGAGTGCGTGTTTGGCCCAATTTTTGCATGTCAAACTATCTTACTAAATGCTGATGTATTTTTGAAAGAAAACATGCTGTAGGAGTCCAAATGTGTCCTTTGAAGAAGTAATTGCTCTGGGTTGAGTTATTCGAATTGGTATTTGTGCTAATCTTTTTTTGAATTGCCTTTTAATCTATGTTTTAGGGCTCTAAACTTGATTTTCTTTTTAACCTCTGTTTTAGGCATTTAACTTGATTTGGGTGATTGGATCACTTAGAAAGCCTCTTTGTCCAAAAGCGTAGCGCCAGTGTTGAGGGCGCAACGCCAATTCCTGAGCGCATAGCGCCTTTTTGCAGAGGGCATTTGGAGGCCTTCTTTGTGTCCATATTGGGCCCATGATAGCTCGTTGGAAAGCTTATCCTGTTTGCTTCTCAAATCTACCTTTTGTTTGCTGATTGGAGTTGATTTGACTTGTCAAAAGTTGATTCTCCCAAGACTGGTCAAAAAGTGCTGAATGATGGTGCAGAAATGTAGAGTGCTAGCGCAAGCAACTTTTGGAGGCCTTCCTCAACTCCAAATTGAGCTCATGATAGCTCATTGTAAAGCTTATCCAGTCTAGTTGTCATTCGACTTATTAGGCAAGTCATATGGACACTCCAACTATGAGAAAACTTGATTTTCCCAAGGTCACTCCAGAAGTGCAGCAAACCTCTTGTAGCACCTGTAAATTTGGAAATTTTCCCAAACCATGACACCTGTGTAAAAACTGAAGGAGGTTTTTCTTCCTTGACCTATGAGGGACAAAACCTCTCTCACTTTTGTTAATTTCATCTCTGTTTGGTCAGAAACATAGTTTGAAGCAAAACCGTCCCTATGAGTTACAAATGGCTTGACTCTTGGGATGAATCCTTGGAAAATGATGGAGGCATGATGTTTATGAGTTGGTATGGCTTCATACTTGCTGATATGACCTACCATATGGATCCTCTGCTCCTATGTCTCTTTTTCATAGCAAACCCTAGGTGTCTGCAGTTCTTTACAACAATCATCAATTTTGTCTTCTAAGTTCTCTATAGCCCTTTCAAGTTCATTCATTTTTGTCCAGTTCACCTCACCTTTTCCATTTTCTTCAATCCATTATGATAAACTTTCTTCATGTTTGGCTTTGTGTGCCTCCTCTAGGTCATTTCTGTAAGTGGTCACTGTTTTGGCACTCGATTGGACCATCGAGTTCAAAACCCTAATTTTCTATAAGACTAAGTGTTTCCCTTTCCTTCGCTGTAAGTGGTTTTCATTGAGGAGTAGACAGTCCACCTTATCAGTACCTTCTGCTAACACAACTTTCAACACTCCTGTAGAAGTGCCAAACTTTGTCCCTTTTTCTCATTTGCAGACTTTGAATTGATGAGGTAATCTTCTTTGGAAACCTTTTAGGTCCTTCTTGAATAACCATGTCTTGACATTCTATTACATCTGAGCCAGATTCTAGCAAACGAAAAGTAGTGCCTGAAATATCCAATGATGACCTCAAAACATGTAAAAACCCTAATGACCTAGTGGGAGGGTCCTTTGACTTGATCTTGACTGAAATTTGACTTGGAGATCTTCAGGTGAAAACAGAGTATTGTTACAACTTATTGTGCCCAAAGGGACATTGAAATGAGTCATCACTAGGAAACCCTAGATGGAGGATGGAGTCTATTGATAGGGAAAAAATGGAGCAATGAGGTCACAGGCAGGGAAGGAGGATGAAAATGAGAGGCATAAGCCTATGATGAGTCTTTTAGGAGCAACATGGTGGCTTTGGGAAGACCAACTGAGGAAAAGTGAAAAAAGTTTTATAAGGATAATGAAGGCAGTGAGATTTCTGAAACTCACAATATTCAATGAATGTTGTTTTCAGAAAACTAGAACCATCCTATAGTGATCTACAAATAGTGAAAAACACTGATGAATAACACAAGTAGCTGTCAATCCTACCATACCATGCCCTGGGAGCCTTCTTGAGTCTGTATAGATCTTTCTTCAGTCTGCTCACATGAGTGCGTCTCTCATGAGTCTCGAAACCCTCTGGTTGTTCTATGTACACTTCTTCCTCTATCACCCCATTCAAGAAGGCTCTCTTGACGTCCATCCGGTGTATCTGCTATACCATTTGAGTTGCTAGGGCTATAATCGACCAGATAGAAGTGTATCTGGGAATTGGAGTGAAGGTATCCTCATAATTTATCCCTTCTTTTTGTGCATATCCCTTTGCCACAAACCTAGGCTTGTACTTTTCCATACTACCGACTGCAACATATTTGATCTTGTAGATCCATCTAGAGCCTACAACTGATCTGTCTTCTGGCCTTGGCACTACGCCCCAAACATCATTCATCATGATAGAACTATACTCTTCTACCATGGCATCTACCCACACTTGACGCTGTGCGGCCTCTTGAACGCTGGAAGGTTTTGCAACTTGAGCCACCAATGCTTGGTACCTGTCAGGTTGTCTGCGCTGTCTTTTATTTGTCCTAGGAGTTCCAATAAATTCCTTTGCATCTCTCAATGTCTGACAAATCTCTTTGTTGGCTCGACCACTAGTCGTGGGAGGTTCAACCAACTCCTCCTCATCCTCCCTTTGTTGCTCCGTCTGTTGTGAACTCCCCGAATTTCCTGCACTTGAGGAAATACTGGTACTAGTCATAGTACTCGATCCTTGTGACTGTCCTCTTACCTGTCCCACTGGACCAAAGGATATTCTGCTGACTGATTCTGCTCACCTGCAGGCATCTCACGAGATCTCTTGAAAGCTCAGTCCTCCCTGAACTTCATGTCTCGCCTCACTACAATCTTCCTATTGCTAGGAATGTAGATCCTGTATGCCTTTGAGGTTTCACTATACCCAACAAAGAACCCCTTTTCTATAGTCTGATCTAGTTTGGTACCTTTCTCATCTGGCACGTGGCAATAAGCAACATTGCCAACAATTATGAAGTGACTAACTTCTGGCTTCTTTCCTGTGAAGACTCCTTCTGGAGTTTTCTTCCCTAATGCTCTATGAGGAGTCTTGTTCTGAATATATACTACCGTGTTACATGCCTTTGCCCATAGAAATCTGGGTAAATCCTAGTCATATAACATAGCCTTTGCAGCTCCAACAATTGTTCTATTTTTCTGCTTTGCTACCCGATTCTGCTGTGGATTATATGAAGCTGTCCATTCTCTCTTGATGCCTTCCTTCACACAGAAATCTGTGAAGTCTTTATCTATATATTCTCCACCATTATCTGAGCGAAGCACCTTGATCCTCTTTCCTGTCGCATTTTCCACGAGAGCTTTAAACTCTCTGAAACAATCAAAGACCTCATCTTTGGTCTTCAAGAAGTAGATCCAGGTTTTCCTGGAATGGTCATCAATAAAGGTGACGAAATATTCAACACCGTTGAGAGTGCTAGTGGACATCTGGCCACAAATATCTGAATGTATGAGTCCTAACATGCCATCAACTCTGCTGCCACTTCTTAGAAATGCCACCTTAGCATACTTTCCAAGTACACTTCCGCTGCACACGTCATCGTGTTCCGTGCTAAGTTCTGGAGCTCCTGTTACTGTTTCTCTGAGCATCTTGAGTGCTCCATGGTGTAAATGTCCCATCCTCCTATCCCATAACTCATTCAACTCCTTCACACTGCTATTGTTACTGCCTATCAATGTCGTTGGAGAATCAATCTGTAACCGATACGATCTGTTACTTCGAACTCTAATCTACCTTACCTTTTTCCAACTCGGGTGCTTGACATACACTTTCTTCCCTACGAAGTGAATATCATACCCCTTATCCTGTAATTGGGATATTGAAATTAGGTTTGTACCCAATCTTGGCACATGCAATACATCTGTAGCGTTGGCTCTTGCTCTGGACTCCCACTGAAAGTCTATGGTACCTCTCCCTACTGGAGTACATTTCGTTTTGTTTCCCATAGTAATCTGGAAGTCCATTTGCTCCTCCTTGTAGCTAGAGAAATATTCTCTAACCCGTGTCATGTGAGTTGATGCTCCACTATCTGTATACCAGACACCTTGTGAAGCTGATCTTGATAAGCAAGTGAATTCGTCCTCTAATCTGGAAGAGAAATCCGAAGTCTCTTGAATGTTATTTATGTCCATGGTTATGCTGAGGAATTTATAGTGTTCTATTCCTCTTTTGCACCCCGACGCTAGCCTGCTCTAGTGAACGATTGTAAAAACCTCTACGTCTAGTTAGAGATCTGCTCAACAAAAATTTTTGAGCTGCTCCCTCTGCATATGGAATCACTCGATCTAGAAAGATCGAATTTTTTTGCCCCTCACTCAGAAAAATCGAACCTCCACAAGTAACTCGGCCTCGTGGCAAAGTGACTGCGTTGCTCCTGGGAATTTTGATTTGCTGCCCACAATGAACATCGCAATTCCTTCTATTCGCCTCTAATCTATTTGAATGATCAACTGTTTTCTAATACCATGTGAAATTTTTATCTATTGCAGCAACTGGAAATTATTCTTTTAACTAAAAGTTTAATTATGAAGTTTATTTGCTACGAAAAACAACAAATAAAATCACTATTGCAATTTTAACCATAAAAATAATGCAGAAAAATAATATACTGAAAATTGAGAAATTCTAGCGCAAAAACAAGAATTTTAACATAGTTTTTTTTGGACAATTGTCCACAGAGAAACCCAATAAAGGAAAACCGGTGCAACAAATGAGGGTTTTATTATAATTCTTCAGCAACAATTTTGAGTACAATAATTTAGTTGCCCCACTGGCGATCTAACCTGAGGAAAAATACTGAAATTTTTTTTCGTGAGAATCTTCTCTCACTTCACAACTATTTTCTGTCTTCGAATTGCCTCCCCAGCTTATGTGCAGAGCCTCCCGTGTCACGCTCTGTGCGGAGCTTACGCTGGCCTTATGAGAATTTCGGCCTTCCTCCTTTTGCCGCTTTCACGGACTGGAAACCTTCCCCACGGAATGCTGCTTCCCTCCTCTTTCACTTGCTACTCACCCTTTGGCTCTATCTTTTGTGCTGAGCAATTGCTACTGACAAAATCGAATTGCCTGGGAAACTGAGTATCTACAATGGTGTGTTCTCCATCTACCCATTGACTTCTTATAATCTTTTGTTGGAGCACCAACTGTCGAGATTAAAACATAATTGATGGCTCAGATTAATTTCTTGTTGTTTCGTGTGAGTTTCTAGATGATTCTCGCCTTATCTCAATTAATACTGATAAATTAACCATATTCCCTAAGTTTAGACTTAGGAAATATATAAATAATGGTTAATAATGTAATTGAGACACTTCTAGGCAAAATTTCCAAAATGATTTCTGGGTTTTGTAGATCTCATGTATTCTAGCCTCTCCACAAAGTTTCGCGGCTAGAACACATCTGGTGCTGCAAAAAGTAATGCGAAGTGTAGGGAATTTGTGCAGTTTTTTTGTTTTGTTTTTGGCAATGCGTAGGGGTTTCTATCTGGGCTTGTAGAGGGGCAAGGAGAAGTGGAGTTTAAGGAGAGATAAGGCCTAAAGGAAGGAGCCATTTTCAGAGGAGGATTTTGCAATGATTTCAATTTTTTTTTTGTGGAGGATCTGGGCTTCATCTATCATTATTATTTTTGTGCATAGAGCTAGACTGACTGAGCGATTCGTGCTTTTTGGGGGCTTTTGGGTTAGTCAAACTTAGTCAAACTCAACCCAAGGGCTTTCTAGGATTTTGTGGGTTTGGTGAGAGGAGTGCAAGGCAATTTTTGTAGATTTTTTTGAGCAAATTTGAGGGTAGAAACTCCAATTCCATTCCAACAACAATCGCATAAATTATGGGCAGTGCGAGTTACCTATTTGGGCCATTTCCAACACTTGTGTCTACACCATTTCTCCCGGGTTTTGAATGCTTGCAGTAGCAAGCCCAAGTTCCATTGCTCTTACTTTTTTGTACCCAATTCCAGTGATATTAATAAAATGGCTTAGATTTCAAACCCAATATATGTGGTTTAGTGATTGTGTATGCATGTTTAAATTTTTTATTGTAGTAGCATAGTACATGTTCTTGATTTTCACTGTTATTTCCTAGTTGGAATATTACAGGAAGATATCTCAATCAGTTTGCATATCTTTATTGGTCAAAACAAAAACAACAAACTTATGTTCTGAAGAAATATTGATTTGTGCATAATCGAGTCTTATGATATGAATTTATCCCAACCATCAAATAATTGGAAGGTTCTATAGAAGATTGATTTAGAATGGTTAGATCCCTTCTTAGTTTGACAATTTTGTTTATCACTCAGAGGATCCTATCATCTTGTATTGACGTAGATGACAACTTGAAGAATTCCAAAAGATGTGAATAGAAATAGATGATTCGCCTTTTCAACAATAAGCTTTGAGGAAAAAGCTTTTTGAAGAGGAAGACAATGTTATATATATATATATATAATCATAGTAATAGTTAAATAATAATTAGTTAATGAAGAGGCATGTCCCTAAGGACGTGACCGTTCATAAAGGGGCACTTGCCTAGGTTTATAATTGGGCCTTCATTTGTAACAATCATCTCATATCAATTCTTTCATACATTATTCAATATATATGTTTCTTTGTGTTCCAAGTGTTTTGAAAATTATTGCGAAGTACATAATTTGTTTGTTTCTCCACGTACCTTGAACACTTGGTAGGTCCTTTGCCTCCTCTTCTGTTGCTGACATGTAATCCTGCACCTCCAAATTTACATGCCTTTCAGCTGGCAAAACTGCCTCTATCAATTGCATTGATTTTCCAATGACACTGAACTTAGGCTCAACAAGACTGCCCCCTAGCAACCCTCCTGCTCCTCCAATATTGCCTGCTCTTAGGGTCTTCAACTAGCTTCCCTCACACCAATGAATCCCTTCGAGAACTCACTCAACTTTGGGCACAATAAGTCTGCCCTCAAACTATCTCTTTGTTGCTCTAAGATAATAGAACTTACGACACATATGACAACCCTCACAAAAACCTCCTTGCTCCACCAAGATGACTGTCCTTAAGGTATCCACATATCAACCCACTCACAATCCCTTAACAACTTATAAGATCACCGACCCTAGTGCTTTTTGGGCAACCCACACAACAATAAATGACCACTTGCTTCACTGTACTTAGGGTTGCCACCAAACTGCTGTCTAATCACTCCTTGATGGACAAATCTATTCTTATCCCCTTGAACACTTGATTCTTCTTGATTCGACGCACTTTACTTCACTTTAAGATATCCCTATCTCCTGTCCCAACGTTGCACACTTCCAATTGTGTTCTGAGGTAGGTTACGACTCCTTTTCCTTTCTGAAACACCTGCACACAAGACTTGAGACCTGCAACGCTTATCACAGGAACATTATAGACCTAACCGTCCATTTTTCAATGGTCTAGACCCTCACATACGTGCTCAGAACATAAGCACATTAACAAAATTCTAGGGATAAATCTTAATGTAACTATACATATGTAGAAGCATCTCTAATCTAGGGCTCGAACCATAGAAGTAGACCTCCAAAACATGCGCAAAAAAAACCTACTTGAGGGCTAAGTATCATTGAGATACACCTCCACAAACTTGAGTAAATGCGACCACTAATTCAAACTTGAACTTGACCACATATGCTGCAACTTGTCCACCTTAAGGCTCTATGGCTCCCTGAGGTATTTGACCTCTTCCTTGGACATAAATCACATGAGAGATGTGCGTTCGTGGATGTGTAGAATGAGCTCAATATTGTCCACCTTTTATAGTGTTCATGGTGGAGTTCATTAGCCACCAAGGGTCATCACATCTATACCACGCCGACCTAAGCAATTTCTTTCATTCATCTTTCACCACTCCATTAAAGCCCTAGGTGCCCCTTACCCTTTCAAGGGTGCCCCTCATGCTTTCAATGAGTAAAATATCAATTTTCCACCTTGGTCTTGCGCCCACAACTTTGGGTACAAAACCCACCACTTGGGTACACTGCGCACGAAGCTCCATTTTTGTGGTCAACTCCACACAAACGCAGTATCCGAGGGGTTTTGGGAGTACCTCCCAAGCTACACATTTCAACAAGAGGAAAGACCTCAAAGCCCCTACCTCGTTAGAGTAGTTGCTTAAAGACTTTGGGCCAACATTATAGCTCAAATCCTATAAGGAGATGAACAAATCCTTCCATGGGAGATCACCAATGCAGTTGGGTGATTTATTGTCCAACAACAATTTTATTAACATGATTATGGGGTTGATTCTTGAATGAAGTTGTGTCATGCTTCTTGGAATGCCAAAGGGATGACTAGAATACTTTTAAACTTGAACTTGTCATTGAAATTGGTTGAGGGTCAACTAGGACTCACATTGACTTAGAACAATTTGATTCAATGACTTAGTCTACAAAAAAGTACATAAAATATTTAAATTTTAATAAAAAATTATTTTTTAAAGATTGAAAACCATGATTTTGAACATTGATTTAAATTTTGAAAGAAAGAATATGAATTAATGAGCACGAACATTCAAATGAAAATCATAAATGACATGCAATGTTCCACCATCACTTATATTTGGATCCTCATCATCACTATCATCCTTTGCCTATTGTCTGGGCCTTTCCTTTATCTTGATCCTCTAGGGCATTAATCAAGACCACCTTATTTTGATGAAGCTACATAATCCAATGCTTATATTATTGTAGAAAAAACTTAACATGCCTAACCAATAATTTCGGTTTTAGTGAAGGGTACATTTTTGCTAAGGCAATGGTTGAGTAGTTGAACAATCAACACCATTAACATCAAGGTAGATAAATTGTTTGGTGCTCTCGATTGAATGCGAATTCCATACCCTTGTACATCGTAGAGTCCAATGAAAATGTTCCTATTCTGAAATCTTGGAATCCGTCTTTTAAATTTTGAGGGGGATATAAAATTTTACTTTCTCCATATGAAGTTTGATAAGGTAGGAGCCTCTCTCAAACATCCTTTGTTCTTATCCTTTTACTTTAGGAATTTAATATTAGCATTAATTGCCAACATTTGGTAGGGTTTATGTGTTAGTTTTCTTGTTTTTATATTAAAAAAATTGAATTTTTCTTGGTTAGTTGACCACTCTGGTGTCTTGCATCTACTTTCCTGACTAGGGCTATTTTGGTTTCGAACTAGTTGAGCATGCTTTGACTCAATCAATTTGGTACTGTTGCCCATGTATATACATAGGTAAGCTTAGTAGAGAAATATTCTCCTAGCATGCCAATTTGCAACCAACAACTTGACATGATCCTCATATAGTAGCTTCTTCGATTCCTCTCTCTCACTCATTGCTCAACTCATCCACTTATTCAACATGCTATTTTGATGAAGGTAGGTCAGTGACCACGAGGTACACTACTTATTGGTCATACCGAGTGGTTACATTTGATGTTTTAGGAATCTAAGTAAGGATCATGGTTTGAAATCAAATAATTCATTGTGATGCTTGGAATTTGTACTTGTCGCCTTATTTCACCTTGGTGCTCAGCCTTTACTCCTAGTCTAGTGTTAAGAGAGGCATGAATAGGAGGCCTTGATAGAGGTATCTTGTCCACATCCCTCGCTACTGTGCATTCACCATTTATCCTTGATCCATTGTCTTTTTTTTGTTTGGTTGTTGTCAGTCACTTGTATTGGTTCCTTATTTGCCTCATCTTATGAGAAGAGGAGCTTGGAAAATGCTTAGAGGTTGATGTAGTTGCAATAAGAAAGAAATTAAAAGCATATGCAAATTTTTCAAAGGAAAAAAAGTCAAAAGGGATGAATGGTGATTAAAAGATAAGTAACTTGAGTTGTAGCCGCTCATGTGAGGCCATTGCTTTAGTCCCATGCATATTGCATATCACACTTATCATTGTAAACTTAAAAAAACATTCCAACCTCTATTAGTGATAAAATACCTATGTTAAAAGGGGATTGAAATGAAATGAAACCTTTCCAAGTAAGCCAAATCAAAGCAAAGAAAAAGGCTAAGCAAAGGATGTAAAAAGTAATACCAAGAAAATGATAACTCAAATAATGCAAGTGCTCCCTCCAGAAAGGCGCTCATTGATGATGGTCCTGCAGAAACCATGTATAGGACTATGACACCTCTCTTGAAATACACAACAAACAATATCATCCATTGATTAAAGGGTTGGCTTAGGAACTATCCTTTCCCCTAGGGTTGGGAGAACCTATAGGGGCAATTAATGATCCCCTCACGCCTAAGTATGGAGACTTGTGAAAGGTCTTGCTACTGCTCTAATTAGTAGGAGTGCTAAGGTCCTAGAAACTTGCTGGAGGGGCTACATGTTCAAGAATGTAACTAGGTTCGGTTTTCATAAATGTATTTGAGTCATAATGTAATATACTTATCAAAAGAATGAAAATAAAATTTTATTATTATTATTATGACTTATTAAAGCATGGGTTTCATGCTTGGGTCATCATGTTTTTAGGTCAAAATCACCATTGAGAACTTCTAGGATGTATTATGAGTCAATAGAGTCATTGTACATTTAAAGAGACCCTTTTTGGGCTTTTGAATCATGTAAAAATGATTATTTTTGAGTTAAATATGAATTATGTCCCCTCCACACCAATTCGGCCTCAAGGAGATCAAGTCGGCCTCAAGTTGGGCAATTCGACCTCACCAGAAGCCTATATATAGAGGCAATTTGAATTCATTTGGAGCACACTCTCTGACACCAGTTTGATATCAAGAAGGAAGCAGAAAAAAGTGCGAGGGGAAGGAAGGCTAATGAAGTGCGAGGTTGGAGAAGAAGGAATATTTTGCCAAACTCGAAGTTTTAAGCCATCTATCTCTCACACACGTGGGCTGTCCATGGAGATCGAAGTTTTTGCTGTACATCGAAGTTGCTGCTGCTAGTTGTTGCCAGTTGCTGCTAGATCGAAGTTTCCACTACTAAGTCAAAGTTGCTGATGCCAGTTTTTGCTTCCTCAAGTGAAGGTGTTGTTCAAAGATCGAAGTCATTGAATCAGGTTTGAAGTTGTTAGGTTGAAGACAAGTGCTACATCATAGTGCTGCTGCTGCAAGGTCAAAATTCTGCATCAAAAAGAGAGCTGACTTGGTGTGGAGGAAGTCTTTGTCTAAGTCTATAGAGTCTTGGATTATCTCAGGAAAACCATTGAAGGAAGAATTCTTGATTGGGTTTTCCCCTAGAGTGGGGTTTTGCCTTGGTTGTCCGCCTATATCTGGTGTACTTGATCCTTGTGCTACTATTTTGGTAATTGCTTGATGAATCAAGATAAAAGAAGAACATAGAACATCACAAGTAAATATAAAAGATAAGAAAATCTTTCGGCCTTTATGATTTTCTAACATGGTTTCAGAGCTTTGGTGAAGAAAGAAGAAAAAGGTAGCTTAAGGATCTAATGAAAGAAAAAGAAACTCAAGAAGTTGATGAAGGAATCATAGAGGGAGACCTTATAGAGGAAGAAGTTTACGATCTTCAAGAACAATGTCTAACACAATAAAGGGAGAGAACAAATTAGGAGGAGCATCAAATTATAGGTCATGGAAAAAGAGAATTGATCTTATTCTTCAAAAGAACAAAGTCTTGGATTTAGTCAAAGGAAGAGTGAAGAAACCTACTGAAGAATCTAGTGAAGCTGAGAAGGTGAAGTTCAGAGAATCTGAAATATTAGCCATGACACTAATTGTAGAAGGCATAAAGGACAATCTAGTCCCATACATATGCAACATAGATTATGCTCGAGAAATGTATGAGGCCTTATCAAAGTTGTTTACTATCAAGAACATTGGTCAAGTAGCAAGTTTGAAGAATGAGCTAAGGACTACAAAAATGACTAAAAATGACTTTGTGGCTTCCTTCTTTGCAAGGATAGTTAGAATTATAGATGACGTTCTACCCATAAATGAAATTGTACTGGACAAAGAGCTAGCGATAACTACATTATTGGGGTTGCCACCTACTTGGAGTGCTTTTGCTTCAAGAAGGAACAGTTGGAAAGAAACTCCCATATTTGAAGAACTATGGAATGCTTGTAGCCAAGAAGAGATGAGAATCACATTGGCATCCAACAATGAAGAAGTTTCAAATGCCTAAACTGCTCCTCAAAAGAAAGGAAACTTCAAGAAGTCAAAAGGACCAAGAAGGAAGGTTGACACGTCCAAAATATAATGCTATCAATGTCATAAAATGGGTCACTACAAACGTGACTATCTTGGAAATCTAAAGAATAAGAAGAGTGACATGACCAAGCCAATGTTGCTGAAGAAGGATCTCCCAAGAAGAATAAAATTGAAGAATCATATATAAGGGACTTGCACTACTAAGTCCTTTGCCTAAGTTTTAGTTCTTTTAGTTTTGTATCTCTTAATTTTTAGTATTTGTAGGTTTAACATATTTTTGGAAAGACATTTTTGAATTATTTTTAGGTATCCCTCGAGTTTGGAGGGAGCTTTCATCGATTTCCAAAGGTAAGTATCTTAGTCCTTTTCAGTTTTTCTTTCCTTACTTACCTAAGGTGGTTTATATTAAATACTAATCACATTTCTACTTCTATTTCCTTGTTTAGGAAAGACGTACTGAATACTAAAGGATTATGAAAGAAGGCCTCAGAAGACAAAGCATTAGGAGTACAAGGTTTGTTAAAAAGGTATGCCTTAGACCATAAGCTTTGTTCTCTGCATGATAAAGGTCTACTCATTCATTTTGGTAATCTATTCTACGTTACTAACATTGTTGTGTCTGGCTCTCTTGAATCTTAAAGATCCTTGATTGGGTGATTCATCATTAGATAAATCCACCCTTCTCATATCTTTGATTATTCTTGTGGAACCCTAAAAGGTCCTCTGTAAAAGCCCAACCTAAGGGTATGTCGATGATAATATGTGAAACCCTAGCCTACTTAGGGTTATTGGTAAAAATGTTGCTTTTGATGTTTAAAGTTTTGATGTTTGGGGTTTTTGTATGGTTATGAAAACCCTAGCCTATTAGGGTTGAATGGTGCTATCTGAAATCCCAAACCTTTGAGGTTTTGATAAACTAGGGTTTGCTATGTTATGTATTGAAACCCTAGATATTTAGGGTTTGGTAGGGTTTTTGAGCAAGACCCTTATTTTGATAATGTCCTAGGAATGAAACCCTAAACATATGTTAGTCCATCTAATCAAATGTGTTAGATGTTTGAATGTGTTTGTGTCATTGGGTTTGACTAACTTATATGCTTGTGCATGAAATCTTAGATACATATATTAACCTAATTATTGGTGTTCATAAGTCCTAGGGTTTGGAACTTGGCCCTAGTCGAAGTTTGATACGCTAGGATGATAATGTTTGTGAATTCTAGGGTTTTGTAACTAAAACCTTAGTAGAAGTTCGCTTCTCTAATAGATGATGAGAATTTATGAAAGATTGTGGAAATATGAAATTGAGTTGTGATTGGCTTTCGTTGTTGAAGCATAAAGACTCATGTATGAAATCTAGGGTTTTCACTAAATGTGAAAATTTCAATTTGGAAATCTACAGTTGCAGTGATAGATTTATTTCTCCTACTTATTACTCCGATAAGTTATTTACAAAAATCTATCAGTAAACCTCAAAATAAATACTACTGCAACATTCACAATTATATATGCAGAGAAGTAAACAGTAAAGAACATAAGCATAAGAACCAATCACATGTACACGCTTCTGTGGCCCTCTGTGTCCCTCTGTCCTCGTGCACAGTCACTGTTGACTCCCTCTTCTCCTTCTGCTTCTGCAACTCTGCCCTGCAACTCTTTCTATGAAATCGAATTCTATTCCTTCAGAATCGATCTCTGTCGGGTACTGAGTGTATGCCTGACTTGCATTCTAAATGATCCTCAAGCCTTCTTTTATAATCTTCTCGTTGATGAATCAATTGTGAAATTCTCAAGAGGAAAATATTTCTGCAATACTTGGTTTATTTCTCCTACTTATGAGATAAGTTATTTACAGATGCTTCAGTAAATTCTGAAATAAACACATTTGCAGATCTTCACTATCATTAAGAGCATAAGAACAGAAAGATAATTTTCACAAGTAGCACAATAGAAACAACCACATGAACACAATTATTTTTGGACAATTGTCCCCAGAAAAACCTAATGTGGGAAAATCGGTGCAGCAGATGAGGGTTTTATATTTATCTTCAGAAATGGAAAGTACATTTACAAGAGTCTGATGAGCAGAGAAAAATTTGCAAACACCTGGCTGAATTTTCTGGACCTTCCAAACAAATTTCAGACCCTCGAGGTGACCTCCTTCACCCTTTGCGTCATCCAACGTGATAGCTCTGCGCAGTCTCTCCTTGGACTGCGTGATTCTGCGTGGAGGGGGTCTCACTGCTGATCAACTCACACTTCCCTTAATCCTCCTGACTTCTGCTTCCCGATAACTGACTCCTCCCTCCTCCTCCTGCTTCTGCAATGCTGCCTCTACAATCTCACCCGCTGAAATCGAATTTTCTTGCTTAAGAATCGATTTCTTTCGGGTACTGAGAGTGTCCCCGGCTTGATATCCAAATGGCCCTTAAGTCTCTTCTTATAGTCTTCTTGTTGATGAATCAACGAATAAGATTATATCGTTAATCAATGGCTCAGATTAAATGATGACTTGATCTTCGTTTTCTAGAAGATTCACACTCCGCTCTATTAATACCCTTTAATTATTTAATTTCCCTAAGTTTAAACTTAGAGTCTGCATTAAAATAATTAATTGTTTTAATAAAGTCATATCTGAGTGGAATTTCCACAAACAATTTCTGGGTTCTCTGGATAACTGATGTCCAAGCCTCTCTACCAAAAATGAGACTTAGAACACTTTCCGATGCTATAGAAATCATAATCAACGACCCAGATTAGAAGTCTAATCAATGGCTAAGATTAAAACTTGACTTGATCTTCGTTCTTTAGAAGATTCACACTTCGTCTTATTAATGCCCTTTAATTATTTAATTTCCCTAAGTTTAGACTTAGGGTCTCCATTAAAATAATTAATTATTTTAATAAGACATGAACCGAGTGGAATTTCCACAAACGATTTCTGGGTTCTTTAGAATACTGATGTCCAAGCCTCCTTACAAAGTTTGAGACTTAGAACACTTTCCGATGCTACAAAATCAACGCTAAATCCTAGTAGGAAGTCTAACATATGAATTCTGAAAATTGTTAGATGCATTGTTTCTAGGGTTTTCTATATGAAAGAACTCGTCATATCATTGATAGTGATATCAAAGCCCTAGATATAATGACACTGTTATTATATTTAGGGTTTCTATCAAAACGTAGGCAAGAAGTATGAAATATAGAAGTATGTGTTTCTTGCTGATTATTTTTGAGTATGTGTAAAAGTCTAAATACTTCCATCATTATATGATTTTGATATGATGAACTTCATTCTTCTATAGATTGGGTTGTACTTGCTATCTAAGTTGTGTAGTTACATATACTTCAAGATGGTGAAGATGCTCGTAAGTAAAATTGATATGCATGAATCTGTTGAGAAGGATGGAGGCCATGGAAGATTCTCCAATAGCATAAGAAGAATTTTATCTCCCTAAGTTGAGAGGGAGCTTGGATAGAAGAAATCCCCTTAAGTTAAGAGGGAGGGCATGTCATGGTCATAATGGATACCTCGAAAGAAATTGGAGAATACATTTTGAAGGGAAAGAAGGATCTGATTGAAGAATATGTTGTTGCATATGAAGTAGGAAAGAAAATTATATGTGTGAAAGAATATTTTGAAAGTCCTACTGGGTTAAAAAGAGAAAAGCAACATCAAGTTGTTTGAAAGACCCCAGAGGTTTGTAATTGTTTATATACATTTGAAAGTTTGTTATTGATTGGTGTTGTGTCTTTATAGGTAAACTCTCGGAGTTTTGATAAGTTTGATTAGGAGAGATTTGTTCGATCAAGAAGGATTTTCTACTGGTTGGAATAATCAGGAGTCTCAAGGCTTTGTAAGTGACACTTGCTGGATGTATGATAGGGAGGGTGGTTTTGGTCATAGAGCTTTGACCTTGGATACACACCTCGATTTTTGGGTTGATGGTTAGTAATTAAGCCTGATGGTACCTAGAGAGGCTAAAATCTTTAGTCCATCTTAGTCCCACCTTGGATAGATTGCCCTGGTCAGGAATCTAGTCCATGGCATTGCGGTGCCTCAACTGACACCTTGGATAAATTGCCCTGGTCAGGAATGTAGTCCATGGCATTGCAGTACCTAAAATTCTTCATAGTTGATATGGTTTGAGATCTTCCTTGAACTTGTTATGAATACCTCCATAGTTAAGATGGAGTGTTGAAGAATGTAACTAGGTTCGGTCTTCATAAATGTATTTTAGTCATTATGTAATATACTTATCAAAAGAATGAAAATAAATTATTATTATTATTATTATTATTATTATGACTTATTAAAGCATGGGTTTCATGCTTGGGTCACCATGTTTTTAGGTCAAAATACCCATTGAGGACTTCTAGGATTTATTCTGAGTCAATAGAGGCATTGTACATTCAAAGAGACCCTTCTTGGGCTTTTGAATCATGTAAAAAGGATTATTTTAGAGTAAAAAATGAATTATATCACCTCCACACCAAGTTGGCCTCAATCTGGGCAATTCGACCCCACCAGGTGTGAAAATTTCCAACCAGTTGCAGTGATAGATTTATTTCTCCTACTTATTAATTCAATAAGTTATTATTCAGAAATCTTCTGGCAAATATCGAAATAAATACTACTGCAACATTCACAATTATATATGCAGAGAAATAAATAGTAGAGAACATAAGCACAAGAATCAATCACATGTACACAAATATTTTTGGACAATTGTCCCCTGAAAAACCCAATGTGCGAAAACCGGTGCAGCAGATGAGGGTTTTATTAATTCTTCAGCAAATGATATCTTTACAGGGAAAATATTCGGCAGATAAATTCTGAACCACCTGAGACTGAATACCCAACTTTCTCGGACAAATTTCTGATGCCCAAAACAACCCCTGCAAGCCCCTGTGTCAGTCTACGTGATTCTTTGTGTAGTCCCAGAGCTGGACTGTGTGACTTTGTGTGGAGACTGCGTGGGGCCTCTGCGCTGTAGCCTCAAGATACCTTTAGTGACCCACTGCTGCTCTCTGACCCTGATCTCGATCACCTCGAACCTCCTCCAGCTTCTGCAACTTCTCGCCCTACAACTCTCCCGCTGAGATCAAATTCTACATCAGCATGGATCTCCTTCGGGTACTGAGTGTGTGCCCGACTTATCTTCCAGGTGACCCTCAAGCCTTCTTTTATAATCTTCCTGTTGGAGAACCGACGGCCTAGATTAAAAGATTAATCAATGGCTAAGATTAAATCTTGACTTGATCCATGTTTTCTAGAAGATTCACACTCTGACTTATTAATGCCCTTTAATTATTTCCTTTTCCTATGTTTGGACTTAGGGTCTCCATTAAAATAATTAATTATTTTAATAAGTCTTGAGCCGAGTGGAATTTCCACACACTGTTTTTGGGTTCTTTGGGATGCTGCTGTCCAAGCCTCCCTGCAAAGTTTGAGACTTGGAACACTTCTAGATGCTACAAAAATCAACACCAGGTGTTGGGGCAACTCAATGAAGTTGCAGGTCCGAAATTTTGATTGGAAGAAGCCTTCACCTTGGTTGACTTGTTTGGAGTTGACTTGGTTGAGGAAGGCTTGAAGGAGGGCTGACTTGTGTCTCGTGGATGATCTTGGCCTTGGTTTTTGGGTCCTGGCTTTCTCACTTTGATTTGATTCTATAAGAAGAGAAGATTTGTTGGGTTTTCCCCCTTGTGGGGTTTCGCCCTGGCTTGGAGCCTATATCTTATGTTCATTGTCTTTTGTGATCTTCATGTTTATGTTTTGATAATTGTTTGATGAGGAGAACGTAATAAAAGTAATAAGAAACCAACATACATTCACAAGCAATTATCTAGTAAGCGAAATCAACCTAATTTGCTGCCCCAGTGGTTTCTCAACATGTTATCAGAGCTAAGGCGAGGAGAAGGAATCTTCATGATCACTTTTGTTGGCTCATTTAAAGGATTAACTTTGGAGGACATCATTTTCAAAAGGCATAAGGAAGGGCATAAATAAGAGGACTCAAAGACCAACATTCATCTTGAAAGAAAGACTGCTACATCAACTATCCATCTCTCTCTCTATTGTTGAACGATCTTGAAGGAGATCATCATCTTACCAATCTCTCTCTTTTGAGAGCTCTTTGATAATCACTCTTATTGGAATATCCATCTATAGAAGACATCTTTGAAGCATCAAGATTCTTGGAAACATCATCTACACTCTTGGAAGCATCAACATTCATCTTTGAAGCAAGTTGAAGATACGATAATGCAATCTATCCTATAAGTCATCATTCAAGGACATCTTTGAAAAACTCTTGGAATCATCAAAATCTTTGGAAGCATCAAGAATGCATCATCTTCATTCAAGCATCTTACAAGTAAGTACTTTATAACAATCCATGTCTCAATATTCAAATCAAATGGCATCATTTTGTAAGGAAGGCAACAAACTCGATGGGTCATCAAACTTTCAAGCATGGAATAAGAGAATTGATTTGGTTCTCATAGAAAATGAAGTGACTGATCACTTTCTAGGCAAAGTTTCAATACTAGGCAAAGATAAGACTCAAGAATTGGCCAAGTACAATAAAGAAGAAGTTAGGGCTCAAGTAATTCTATTGAGTCCATCAAATATCATCTTATCCCCTTGTTGCAGATTTGAGCATATCAAAAGGAATCTATGTTTATGGAAGGTAACTAGTCCGAGGTTGTGATATCTTTGTAACGGATCCAAGGCATCTATGATGACATCGTGCCTCTGTAAAGGAATCAGTAATCCAAGTTCAAGCTCCTCTGTGACATCTGAATTATGCAAGTTGGTAACCTATGTCTACTGAATGAACCAAGATCCTTGAAGTAGTAGTGGTTTCTTTGAAAGATCAAGGTGCGTATTCGGGCCTATATATCTCTGTCAAGTTCGAATCGAGACTTGCATTGGAATATTGACTAATCAATTTTAAAGAGGACAAAGTCCTTCTGTACTATTTGCACTGAGAACCTATCAATGATAAAAGGTTCAATCTCAAAAAGATGAATGATTAAAGAAGCTTGTAACAATATGCTTCAGTTGAACAACCAATAAAAGATAGTATATAGGGATGAATCAGTGAATTACAAGCTATAAGTTTACAATGGAATCATATGGATTTTATGAAAGAAAGACTAGTACCCCCCACCAATGGGTGACCACATAGGTTGATTTTTCTCCTAGATTTGTCTTCTTCCGACAGACGACAACACCGACAACCACTAGTGTAGCCGATATTGAACATGGGCCATCCAATCATAGAGGTATGTTTTTCATTGTGAAATCAAGTGCTTATGCTTGTTTTTCTTGGGCGCCCTTGGGTATGGATTATTAAGTGACTTGGAAGGAAGAATGATTTTGGTTGTAGGCTTGTTCCCTCACCCTAAATGGGGGGTTAATCCTCAACCATAGTCTCGTTGGATTTCCCCTACGGGCTTATAGATTTAGGATGGGCACTACTTGAAAAACCCTGATTTTGGTAGCACGGTCCCATTTTTTTGTTCACATTTTCAATCCCCTCTGCACATTACATGCTCTATTTCATCATCTTCCCTCTCTGGGTCCACATGACCATTGGTTCCACAAGGCTCTGGTACTCCCCTCCCCTTGTCCACATGTCTAGGTCGAGCTTGGAATAATGCCTCAGAGGTTGATGTAGCTTAAAAAATGATAAAAGCATATGATGGCCACATACAAAAAAAAATAATGCCACAAAATGTAAAAGATGGTCGGGACAATAAATTTTAACACATGGCAAAAGTCGAACATGAGCTCTACCCCTTATCATTAAAGCCATCACCCTGTTTCCTAGGGCCCCTATGAATCCATGCATGTGCCAACCATTGGTGGGCAATGAAATGCCTCACCTTAAGGGGATAATCACTGCTATATCATACACAACATGTTCTTATCCCTTGGAGTCACAAGCAGTAAAATAAAAGAAAAATCAATAAAAGGCAAAAGGCAAATGAAGAGGTGTGGAAAAACAAAGGCCGGGGTAACTCATGTACCATGTTTGCTCCCTCCTACATTCATACAAACAAATGTGTGGACATCCCTCATCATTACCACCCTTGAGCCCATAGCATTTTGCCTTGAGACCCATGTTTCCCAATTCACCTCATCACTATCCACTTGAATCCTACCACTTGAAATATTTACCTTGGACATGTCCTTCCCTTTAGTGGTTGGGAACACCTAATAGGGTCGTTTATTAACTGCTCCTACCTAGGGAGGTAACACCGTTACAAGCTCAAAGCCCCAAATTTGGAAGGCAAACCCACTATGAAGTCTCATTTGTGCCCTTGACTAACAAGCTTCATCCACTTAGATGCACTAATGAATTATTGTACCTGAAGGTGAAGACATGCATTGGATCTTATACAGGATTGGTTGGTGGTTTCATCATGGGCTAGGAAACTTAGCTAGGTCCCAAGCCCACCAGAGGATAGTATTGACACTTGTAGGGGAAGTGTTGAGAGCCATGGGTTTCCATCATGTGACAAAGTATTATCTCATGCCATGGGCAACCTCAATACCTTCAACAATTTGTTCATTGCCCCACATTATATGCAAGACAATGCACTTGGACTAGCAGTGCCCCCAACCGAAAAAGCAGTATATATAGGGTTTGGTAGCTGATCCGAAGCCCAGAGGAGGTCTATCTCATCCTTGAGATATGGGAGGCCAAGCAACTTCTTTCGTGCCCTCATTTGGAGTAGTTTACAAGCTTATTTTTCATCAAGAGACCGATGAGACCATTACTTGTGCCCCAAAGCCACTTTGGAGCACGACATGATGATTTAGTTAGAGATCAAGGGGCCACCCGCTTGTCTATCATTCATGGAGCCCTCACTCTCATTGTGGCACCTTGAGGACTCAACAAGGCCCTCTAATGACCCTTCTACACCACGATTACATCATTTCGTCTCACTTTTGGATGGCTTATTCTTCACTTTATGAGCTACTTGGTGGGTTTGTCACCAGGGACGTGTTATTTAGACATTATTTTATGATTGTAGAGACTATTAGGCTAATTTGAATTAGTAGGAGGATCATATAAATAAACACGAGTCTTATTTGTGAGAAGATCATCATCACTTGGGATTTTCGCACTACAAAAAGAATTTAGACTTGCAACTTGGGTTTGTTTCGGATGAGTATAAATGGACATTGATTTTTGGAGTTGGTTTGGCATCGTTTAGGATCCTCTTTTTCATGGTTTAATGGATGGATGTACTTCATATTGTTTAGTAAGTGCTTCCTTTTATTGAATATCTTTATGTAAATTTCTAATGCATGGAATTTGTTCTCATGGTGAAGTTTTATGCCCTAATTTATTTAATATGGTGCAAAATTGTGATCTTGGGAAATTTTGCATGTTTCACTCATTGAAGATATGAAATGAATTTTCGTAGTGGAGAATTATTGTAATTTGTCCATGAAACTCCATTGACCTTGCTTAAAGAAACTAATTGCTGAAAGTGGCTACTAGGACTTCTACTTTTGGCCTCCTTAAGGACTTGATTAGCTCATATAATGCATTTATGACTCCATACACCCAATGGTCTAGGAACTAATCACATCACTTGGTGGTCATCTTTAACCTCTATCCACAAAATTCTTCCCTTCTCTATTCTAAATCTTCGACCCCTCTCCTTTAGGAATCTAGCTAGGGCATCTTGCGAATTGCATTAGAGAGGAAATTTTCGAGTTCCCATGGTGGATTCCCCATAAATTTTGATGCCCTAGGTATGCCGTAGATGGGTATCCTAGTTTGAAGCTATTGAATTGGTGGCTTTCTTTAGGGTCGTATGAGCTTGGTATTCAATGGAATACATCTTAAGAGACTCGTTCTTCTGTCTTTCCTTGACCTAGTGAAGGCTTTGGAGGAATTTCCTCCCACATATATCCTAAACCCTAGGTCTACGACAAGCTCCAATTAGGTCTCTCAGGAATAACGAAAGCCTATTCAAGGTGTCTAAGCATCTTATGAAGCTTCTTGAGAGGTCCTAAATAAATTGAAAGTCTTACCTTTTGGCATACTCATCGCTATTGAGAATTTCAAACCCTACTGCTAGATTTTCCTCCTAGGTCTTTCTCGGAGAGCCTTTAACTTCATTGAAGCATTGAGCTCTTAATTGAGCCTCTCCTTGAATGGGTCTTTGGAATCACTTTATACCTTGTTGTTGATATCACCATTACAAGTGATTTCGTTCATACTAGGACTCCTCCCATTAGTGAAAGTCTGTAAGGAGCAGGGGACACTGACTGAGGTGATAGTGGGTCTTTGCCCCATTCTTGTAACTTGGTCTAGTAGTTGTCCCTCAACTACCCTTGCTAGGACCCTTGCTCGATTGTGTGGCAACATTTTTGGTGTCGTTGTTGGGGAAGAAGCGAGTCTACCTTTATGAAATATTTAGTTTCTTCCTTAACGACAATATAAATATTTATCTGGCAACTCCATTGGAAGAACAAAGCCCTAGTTCTTCATTGAACTTCAAAGTGAAAGCTTGTAGGGTGAAACAAGCATCTCTCAAAGCATTGGAAGTTCACCCTGGTGACTCCATATCTAAAATTTTATGAAAATTTGCATGGAAATAAATGGATGATTGGAGAGGTCTATTTAATATGTTTCAAGAGGATGATCCTCGATCTAATGATCATGTTGTCATTAATAGCTAATAGGAGTTAAATGCCCTTCTTAATGAATCTCTTGGGAACCATGAATTTGCAGAGCCTTCCCAATGCCCTGAAAGGGGGTTGTGGTTCTCAGTTTCTCCCAAGATATGACGATTGTAGTCCACCTTCTTCCTTCCTCAATAATCAGGATGTGATTGTGGATGTGTATGAGCCATCTATCTCTTCATTTCATAAGGAGGATATGCCCGAGCTTGCCCTTCATCGGAAGTTTATGAGCTTGGTCGTTGAGTTTTTCATTCTCTTGTTGCCAGCAAGGTTGCACGAGTTGGATTCATCTTTTCCTTCCTCATCCATGATTCTTGATACATGGTCCTCATATGTTGCCACCTCCTACCCTTGCTATTCATCAAGCAAATATTGCAATGGAAAATGTGATATTTGGGTGCCTTGCTTTATAATGGTTCATAAGGCAAAGTGTTTTTATATTGATCTAATTATATGTTGGTTACATTGGTTTTATGACTCTACTGAGGACTTGCGTAATATGGTATGCATGGTAGTGTAGGATGCATTGCATATTGTTTTTGCATAGCTAATATCATCATATCATGTTCTCATGCTAGAATAGGTGCATTTAGAGTAGATGTGCATCATAGATTAGATTTACTTTTATGTATGGTTTTATTATTTCATGTAAACATGGATGATCAAAGTAAAATCGGGACAGATGCTTTCAACAATTGTTTGTGATGCGTAGGATAACAAGTCTAGTCCCAGAGGATTTTTGGTGTTCTCTTGACCTCCCCATTCGAGTACATGGAGCTCATGTCCTAGTTGGAGCCAGATGTTACCCACCACCAGTGGGTGACCCCATAGGAGAATTTTTCTCCTAGATTTGTCTTCAGCCCTGACAACAAGCAACCTCGACAACCACCACTGTACCCGATATTGTGCAAGTTGATCTCCTCTCCCTGAGCTAGTGATATGTCCCCTTGCCCATTTGTCGAGAGCGTATGTTTGAGGGTGGGTCATCCAAACCTAAAGGTATGTATTTCATTGTATAATCGGGTGCTTATGATTATTTTTCTTGGGCACACTTGGGTATGGATTATTGGGTGACTTGGAAGGAGGAAGGGTTTCGACTATAGTCTTGTTCCCTCATGTTAAAAGAGGGTTAATCCTCAACCCTAGTCTCGTGGGATCTCCCCTACTGGTTTATAGCCTTAGGATGGGAAATACTTGGGAAACCCTGATTTTGGTAGCGAGGTTCTGTTTTCTCATTCACATTTTTCACTCCCCTCATCATATTACGTGCCCTATTTCATCTTCTTCCCTCTTTGGGTCTACATGATCACTGGGTCCACAAGGGTTTGGTACTCCCCTCCCCTTGTCCACATGTTTGGGTCGAGCTTGGAATGGTGCCCCAGAGGTTGATGTGACTAAGGAAAAAAGATAAAAGCATATGATGGCCACATACAAAAGGAAATAATACCACAAAATGCAAAAGATGTTCGGGACAATGAAATTTAGCAAGCAATGGAACACAAGCAGTAGAAACCCCTTTTGAGATGGGGCAGTTCATTTCCCACCAGGGGTTGGGACATTCATGGGTTCCTTAATGATGGAGGGGGCTCATCTAGGGCCCATACGAACCAGGCTGACGACCATGGATAAGGGCTAGAGCTCATACTTGGCTTTTTTCCAGATGCTAAATTTGTATATCCCAACCATCTTTTGCATTTTGTGGTACATTTCCTGTTGAGAGTAATTATGCCTTTTCCTTTCTTTTTAGCTGCATCAACCTCTGGGGCATCATTCCAGGTTCGACCCAAAGTGTGGGCAAGGGGAGCGGTGTGAAAATTCGTACTACTCGAAATCCTACTGCAACAACTGATGGAAAATTTGCTATTTACTTAAAAAATTATTTATTGTGTTCTACAATCAAATATCTAAATCCATTCACTACAACCTTCACAAATAAAACTGTGGAAGAAAAACAAGTGCGGAAACAAGATCTAAGAAACCGAAAATCATAGACACATCTGACACCATTGTTTTTGGACTAATGTCCTTGGAAAAACCCAATGCAGGAAAATCCGGCGCAACAACTGACTATTTATATATTATGCAATAAATTATGAGTACAAATCTATGATTGACAAATCAATCAAATCATGCAGAGCAACTGACAAGTAAAATCTTGTGAGACAAAGCTCACTCCTCCATGGGAACCCGACATTGATCAACACCCAAAACGAGCTGCTGTGCATTACCTCTGTGCAGTGATTGTGTCACTCTATGTTGCCTTTGCGTCATAGTTGTTGCTGCCCTTTGTCTCTGTGCTGGCTAGAAACTGGGGCCTTCTGGCCTACGAAAACTCTCTTCGGGATTTGGCACTGACCTAACGCTGCCTCCTCAACACAAAACATAATCCCTCTTAGGCTCTGCGCAGTGCCTGTTTAGCCTCTGCGTCACTGGCTCTCCGCTACCTCTGTGGCTTCTACTGCCTGCTCTGCTATGCACTCTTCGGATCAGGAATCATTCCAATCAGAATTACTGCCCCTCTCTGCAAACGATCTCTTGATCAATTTTCTCCCTGAGCACTGCTTACTAAAGAATTTCGATCTCTTGATCCTCTGGCTCTCTCAGTGTCATTTCCAAATGACCCTTCAATTCCTTATAATCTTCTTGTTGAAAGTTCAATGACCAAGATTAAATCTCTAATCAACGTCTAAGGTTAACTTTTGACTTGATCTCTGCCTTTTCTAGAATATTCACACTTTGTTTTATTAATACCCTTTAATTATTTTATTTTCCTAAGTTTAGAGTTAGGGTCCCTTCAAATTTAATTAATTATTTTAATAAAACTCATTCTAAGTGGAATTTTCACAAACGGTTTCTGGATTCTCTGGAATACATGTGTCTAAGTCTCCTTGCCAAGTTTGAGATTAGAGCACATCCGATGCTACCCAAATAAACAAGGGGGACGCTAACCCTATTGGGACCTAATGGACACATGTGGTCTTGGATGGGAAAAATGATGAATGGGGTTAAAATGATCAGAAGGGAGTGATGTATATGGTGTCGGGAAGAGGGACCACACAACCAAAATTGAGATTTCCCATGTAGGGCCAACCCTAAAGCTAATGGCCAGTAAAGGAGATTCCACGAGACTAGGGTAGAAGGTTAACCACAAAATCGGGTAGTGGAGACAAGAGTATAGACCTAGCCTACACTTTTCACCGAATCCCCCCACCAATCCATGCCCAAAAGTGCCCATGACAAGTAAGGAAAATTACTCAACTATACCAATGAAAAGCCATACCTTTGGGGTCAGAAGGCCCACCTTCAAACATGCAATCTTAACAAATGGGTGAAGGACCACATGGCCAATTTAGGTGGTGGAGATAACGACACATCCAACTATTTGGTGGCTGGAAAGGACTGCTAGCTGCCGGCTAAGTACCATCTAGGAGAAAAGTTCTCACCTCTGCATACTACCCATAGGTGGTGGGTAACAGGGCTGACTTGACTCAGGCCAAAAAAATTCAATTTCTAACTTGAAAAATTCATATCTCCTCAACTTAGAGGAGTTAGAGAGTGATCCATACCTCATTGGAAAGGTCCCAAGACAATCTTTATGCTTATAATATCATCTTCGGTAGTTGGATAACTTTTGACATTAATAAAAACCAGTTTCTCAACAAAGAAATAGATGCAATATACAAAAGTACTCCATAAAATCATATCTCCACAAGAATCCAAGAAGGTTGAAATCTCTAAGAGGTCAAATTCAAGTTATAATTGATGATGATCCAAAACAATGATCCTCTTTATTTATATGAAGATGACATCTAATTAGCCTACAAAGCCCATAAAAACAAGTTTAATGAAAAAATATGTTTGGGTTACAAGCCAACCCACAAGCTTTTTAAAAATATGCCCTAATTATCCCACACGTGTGAGTCGTAAGCTCTCTAGGGTTGACATCATGTAATGAATGTGCTCCAAAAGGCATGTCCATGGTTGATGAGGTTTCCAAGGTGGTGTAGGCATGTCAAGTCCATGATTTGAGGGTTGGCCCTCAAATCCACCTCGTTGCCTTTTGTGGGGTCCCAAGATTTGACTGGGGCACCACAAAGTGGTCTCCATGGGTCTCCAACTGCCCAAAGTGGCCTCCTCTACTCCAACATTAGCGACTTTTGAGGTGCAACAAGCCCGCCCTAGTCTCTCATGGTGGCACCATCATCATATGGGCTCTAAATTAGTTGACATCCATCAATTGGTGTTAAGCCTAGCTTAGTGGCAAGCTGGGCCCAGTTGTGTCATCCTAAAGAATCATCAAATATGGTACATAGTCATCTAACGTCCTGGGTGAAGGAGGTTCCCTAGGACATGTCATCTAATGTTGCTGCTAGGATGCCCAATTGTCTCAACCCTTTACCTGTTTGTGCCATATTACTCATCTAGAGGACTGGGGTACTTGTGGAATATGTGCCCAAGACATGGGCTATTGAGTCACCTGGCAACAAAAACATGGATTCTAGTGAAAGTAACTAGTCATTACGGACAAAGATCAATAATGTAGCTAAGTGAACCAATGTTGAATGCCATGGGCTATTTAATGCTTCAAACAAGGATCCCATTTCAAAATTAGGACCCTGATCTCGCAATGGTGTTTTTCGCATATGTAGGGGTGGCTAAAGGTCAACCCTATTAGGTCATTCTAGCTCCTAAAGGGAAGAAACAGTTCCTTGGTGCACCTTCAATTGATATGTGTTAGTGGATAAATCATAATAATGAAGGTAATGAAGGGGATAAGACTTAATGGCAAGTGCCATGGTCAATGTGTTGAAAATTGGTAGCTGAAGGAGCAATTTCCCCATTGGAGAAGCCCAACAAACCCTAAAGAAACCGCTCTTCCACTTGGAAAAACCAAATTTGCACATGGAAAAATGTTATTATTTTTGCTGGTCCAAGTCAACCTGAAAAGTACAAGTCGGCCTAGAGAGAGAAATTGATCCTCCAAGATACCATATATATACAAGTTCGTTGACTTCACTTAGAGGCATCACATCACATACACATGTTTTTCTATTGGTCTGTACAATTTTGAAATTGCAGGGTAGAGTTCACACATGCGAAGGAGAGAGAAAATATTTTGTTTGTCTACGTTGAATTTATGTTTCGGGCATACTTTGACAAATGTTGACTTGGGCTAATTTGACATGGTTTGACTACATTTTGGATCTGTTTTGGAAGGCTGAATTCAGGGAGACTTGGACCGAATTGTTTTGGGCATTTTGACTAGTTTGATTGCAGGGCTGAAGCTAGGGTTTGGTTGCAAGTTGACTTTGTCAGTTGACCGACATTGATGGAAAATTTGTGGACTATTTTGATTGGGTTTCACCGATGAAGAGAGACTGAATTTATCGCTGCTTTGACCAAACTTTTCTGAGCACTGTTGTAATGAATAAAATAATGTAAATAATGATTAATTAGTTAATTAGTAATTAGGTTGAAGAGGCATGTCTAATGGGACGCGACTTTCTGTGAAGAGGCACCTGACTAGGTATATAAGCGAGCCTCATTTGTAACATTCAAGCAATCATTATCATTCATACTATTTAATATAATATTTGTATCCTCAATGGATATTCTGGTATTCCAAGTCTTCTAGAGTATTTAATTTGAGAAGGAACTTTGTTCACTTCATTTGGTATCAGAGCAGTTCGAGCCTTTGGCTGCTTAACCACTGCACAGAGCCACGCTCTCCGATCCAGGTCCTTGACCGTCAAATTCGTCAACATTGTTGCCGTTGAAGCGTTTTTCTATACCTTTGGAGTTTCTCCATTTGCTGATTTCATCAGAGGCCCTTGGCCATTTTTAAAGAATTAGAAAAAAAGGGATATAAGAAAAAGTTCAAAATTATTGATTAAATATATATGTATATATTTTAAAAAAACAATTGAAATATATATATTAAAAAAATAAAAAGAAGAAGTATATATATTAAGAAAAAGAAGAAGAAGGCAATATCAAGGAAAAAGTCGAGATAAATAAATAAATAAATAAATATATATATATATATATATATATATATATATATATATATATATATATATATATATATATATATATATATATAAACAAACTAGCCGAAGGAAAAAAAATTGTGACGCAGACTTCAATTCTGAGCCGCCACCCTGAACCGCTGCACCACGCAGCCCACGGTGCTAGACTGCTGCACGCCCACACTGCCGGATGGCTCCGCCTCAACATTTCCGCAGCCATTGCCAAAGACCAAGAGCCGCAATAGTATTCTCTGCTGACCTCGAGTAGTTCCGCCGCACACTATTTCCGTTGCCACAGGTTACGGCTAACGACTGCAACGGGTCATCGTCCACGTTTTCACGCCCACAACCGGCCATCACCATAGCTACCAAACAAAACCACAAACACTTCCTTAACCGCCCGACAACCACTCTACCGACGGACCACACTGTTGCCCTCATTCCCCACCCGTCGTCGCCCCTGTAGCAGGTCCTGTCCAACGTCGGCTGGATTACAGTCGAACTCTTCCTGCTCTTGATCGCCCCACTGTCATTCAACCTCTGCAACCACCGACCCTACCCTACCACTTGGTGACACACACCCCTATGAACCATTGCAACCATACAACCATTGCCGCTGGGCTACGACTCATTGCGCTCCAATGAATCAAGCCAAATCACCGCAACGAAACCATCGTGTCAATTAAAAATTATTTAGACCATACACGATGTCATGATCTCATTTTATTTCGTAAGGTTGTATTATCCAATTTGTACGGTCACGACTCTTCCTAAGAATAAGAATAGGACAGTACATCTTATTCTAAAAATCTTGGCAATTTAAATATAAAAGCTTTTAATATATTTTAAAAAGGAGGAAAGTATATTTAGGAAGAAAACTAAAAAAAAAGAAAAAAATAAGGCATATTAAATTTTGAAGGTTTATAAAAAAGAAAGAGGAAAGGAAGCTTTAGAGAAAAAAAAACTATTAAAGTAAAAGAAGAAGAATAAGAAGGAAATAATAATATTTTGTTATAGAGATTAAGAAGGGGTTATTTTCAAAAATCCTAAGTTTATCTTGACTCAAGCAAAATGGCATTTAATTCAGAATTGAAGAAAGGAAGATTTTTAGAAACCTTACCCACCAACGCTAAAGTGCTATTTAAATTTAAATGAACGCTCAGAGGAAAAGATATTACTATTTCTATCTCTCCCGCTGAAGGTACAAATTTTATAACACCTAAAATCGCAATTCAATTAGTGATCCCAGAGTCAAATATAATAAAAAAAATTAGATTGTTTTGGCAACAAAATATATGACATAACCAATTTACAGTTAAACATTGGGGATTATACATTCATATTGAAATTCTCTATTCAATCCTGACCTTTTAACGATAGTGACATTGTGTTGGGTTCTCCATGGATGGAAACCTTAGGTTCATTTATCTTAAATACGAAAAACAAGTTTTTGACATTCTCCTACAAAAATAAAAAAATAACACTACAGGACGTTAACTTGAAGCTAAATTTAGTGACGCCTGAAGACATACAAGAAATTTCAAAAGTAATTTTTCAAGAAGGTAAAAAGGTGATACAAAATATGCAAAAGGAAATTGACAAAATCACCACTAACGAGAATGAAGGAGTTGCTCACCTCAATGACCACAACGAAAAATTACTAACGCAAATTAAGAAGCTGAAGAAGGACAAGAAGTCATTAGAAAACAAGGTGCAACAACTTGTCGAAAAGGAATCGTCGAAACCTTCAAATGTAGAAATTCAAGTTGAAGAAAAAATGCACATCGATCCAATAAATATTACAACTCAAATAGAAAATAAACTAGTTGAAGTAAAAATGTGCTCAGATGTTGCAGCTCCAGCAACAAAAGGTTCGAGTGAAGATTCAAAAGTCAGCTATTCAACGTCCATAACTAAAGGAAATCAGGTACTTCAAATAAATCAAGGAGATGACATAAACAAGATAAGGGAAAATCGAATTAATAGAATTCCCCATTGACATCCGAATCATGAGAGTAGCCAAGTCGATCAAGCTACGTATTCAGAACATAAACAACAAACAGATGTTTCGAATAATATTGTAGTGTGGACAGTTAAGTCTAGTGATAACAATTCATTGCAAGGTTCCAATAATAAAAAAAGTCACAGAATATTAATTTAGGATGGTCTGATCTCTCATCCGTGCGACAATTTTATACATCACTCCAAGGATCATATCGTCTAGTATCAATGAAGATTTCGAGATAAGAATCAAGGCCTTTCATCATCAAGCTTTGAGGACAAAGATTTTTGAGGAGGAAGGCAATGTAATGAATAAAATAATGTAAATAATGATTAATTAGTTAATTAGTAATTAGGTTGAAGAGGCATGTCTAATGGGACATGACTTTCCGTGAAGGGGCACCTGCCTAGGTATATAAGCGGGCCTCATTTGTAACATTCAATCGATCATTCTCATTCATGCTATTTAATATATTATTTGTATCCTCAATGGATATTCTGGTATTCCAAGTCTTTTGGAGTATTTAACTTGAGAAGGAACTTTGTTCACTTTAACTGTTGACCCTTGACTTTGACTAGTTAGGGTTGTCGTTGATTATTGTTGACTGTACTTGCACAAGGACGGAAATTGGAGACTGGGATTTTGACTAGATTTGACTTTATTGCTCATCATTGATTGGTTATTGGATTGTTGACTTGGATAGTCAAGGATTTGGCCTTTGACTTGTTGATAGATGTACTTGGACTATGTATCTACTAAACATTTGATGAATATCTAATAGAAGAAGAATCTGGTTAGGTTTCTCCCTTGTGTGGTTTGTCCCTAGTCTTTGACCTAAATCTTTGTGTCTCATTGATCTTAGCTGTCTTTGATTATGAATATTATTTATTGTTCAATATATAATTCGTTACCGTTATTGGGTGATTGAAAATAAATTGGAAAAGTGATTGCTACTGAAAGAAGAAATTGATCAAGTGATTGTTACAAGATAGAACATTGTGAAAATTTAACACAAAGGGACCAGCTGATGGGGGTGCTCACATATCGAGTGTATAGATGTGAGGAGGGAGCATTCATGGATGCATGAGTTACCAACTTGGCCTTTGTTTTTTCACCTGTCTTCTGTGCCTTTTACTTCTTCTTTATTTTTCTTTGTATCACTGCTTATAGATGAAGGGTTAGAATTTCCTTTGAATGATACAACTGTTGATTACCCCTTAAGATTAGTCAGTTTATCGTTGATCAAGGCTAAGACATGCAAGGGTTCCTTCTTTTGTTGTGATGGAGTGATATGTGCTCAGGAACCAGGTGATGGCAATATGAGTGAGGTAGAGCTCATGCTAGGCTTTTGCCCACATGCTAATCTTTATGTCCCTATTCATATTTTGCATTTTGATTTTTTTCTTTAGATTTGTTGTGGCCATGATATGCTCTTTTGTTTGTTTTAGCTACATGAACCTCCTAGGGCCAAGTTTTCGGGCCATACCTAGGTATGTGGCCATATGAGTTCGAAATCCTAAAGAACTAATGACAAGTTGAACCCAAAGAATGGAGGTGAGATATGGACTTTTAATGTATGATGGAAGGTGTTAAGTATGATATATGGGAATATAGAACTACGCTATCTCAATCTAGGTTTCCCAAGTAGTGTACCTCCTATACCCGAAGGGCCATAAGGAAGGTGCCATTGGACTAGTGTCAAAGACTAACTCCCCAAGTAAGGTGAGAGAACAAGATGACGAACAACTCCCATCATTCTTCCAGATCACCTCATAATCCATATTAAATGGCCAAAACAAACAAGTATAAGCACCTAATCACAAAATGACCAAAGTATGTTTTGAGTGGAAGCCCAACTGCGTCCATGTGCTCATAATGGATGGGTGAGAAGCAATTGACTGATGCAGGTGGTAGAGATATATGGCATATCATCAACCAATGGTGGATGTCAAGGGCTGCTCGTTCTTTGGATGACTGATTGGTTGTCATGAATAGGAGAAAAGTTTTCTCCATTGGTTTACGCGTTTACGCATTTTGGTAGATAACAATGACCTCTTAGTTGTTATAAGGTCATTTAGTAAGGAGGATATAACTAATATTCTCTTAAAGGGTATAAGAGATATAGCCTCAGTTCAATGTAAATAATAAAATATTATTGCTGTTATGTTATATTTAAGTATTAAAGAATATGTTTCATAAGGAGTACCATTATGAAAAGAAATATATTTATAGAATATGGAGATACTTTGGAGTTTATGAACTTAATCAAGAGTTTAATATCAACAAAATATTAGGAACGTTATTAAGATGTTATGAAACCAACTCCAAAAATAGAAGAAAAGAGAGATCAATGCCTTAGAAATAAGCCACTTCGAGGGGACAACTTCCTTTACTTTACATAAATGAACAATTCTTGGATGATACAAATGACAAAACCTCCTCTATATATAGGAGTCCAAGGTGTCACAATATAATCCTAGCCGACCTAGCAATAATAATGTAAGGGCACAGTAATAACAATATTGGGGTTACAGGGTTACAACAATAACAATAAGGGGGCTACACTAGCAAAAATAAGGGACTACACTAGTAATATGGAGACCTAACATGCCCCTCTGCTTCAAAAAAGTGATGTCCTCAACGCTTGAGTAGCTTTGGGTGCTTCTTTATAAAATTCTCATCCTCCCATGTAGAATCTTCAGTGGGTAAGTTCTTAATTTTGATGAGATACTCTGAAATTGATCGATTTCGTAGCTATCGAGTTCTTGTTTCCGTGACTGTTTCAGGTTCCAATATGATTTTTCCTTCCTCATCAAGTTCTGGCAATATTGTTTGAACTGGAAGTTTTTCACTTATAACGTTATTTAAGCATGAAACATGGAAAACTGGATGCACTCGCGAAGAAGCAAGAAGCTCCAATTTGTATGCCATAGTACCAATCTTTTGCAACACCTTGTAAGGACCATAGTACTTTGGCGATAATTTATTATCCTTCTTAGCTTGCTTGAGGGACGTTTGTCTGTATGGTTGTCGCTATAAAAATACCAGTCTCTTACATCAAAACTTCTCTCGTTGTGATGTTGATCTCCTTGTTGTTTGATTCGATTTTGTGCCAAATTTAGGTTATCCTTTAAGAGTTGGAGAACTTCTTATTGATGCTTGATGTGATCTTCCACTGCTTGAACCTTAGAATTTTCTCTTAAAGATGATGTGATGGACAGTGGATGATATCCATAAAGTGCCATAAATGGGGTCATTTTCGCTGCAGTATGGAAGGAAGTGTTATACCACCATTCAGCGAGAGGTAACCACTTGACCCATTGTGTTTGTTTATCAGATACAAAACAACGAAGATATCCTTCCAAACATTTATTTACTATCTCAGTTTGACCATCAGATTGAGGATGATAAGATGAGCTATGAGCTAATTTAGTGCCCAAACAAGAAAATAACTCTGTCCAAAAATTTCCCGTAAAAATGGGATCTCTGTCGCTCACAATAACCCTTGGGCTTCCATGTAGCTTTTGAATTCTGTCCACAAATGTAGTAGCAACTGTACTTGCTTTAAATGGACGAGATAATGCACAAAAGTGTGCATACTTGGTAAGTCTATCAACTACCACCATGATGACATTCTTGCCTTCGGACTTCGGTAAACCTGTGATAAAATCCATTAAAATCTCCTCCCAACGTTGACTTGGAATGGATAAAGGTTGTAGAAGTCCCGGGGTCTTAATTGTCTCCACTTTATTCTGCTGGCAAACCAAACATTCCGCCACAAACTTTTGAATATCGGATTTAAGGCCATCCCAAAAAAATTCTTTCTTCACCCTGTGGTAAGTTTTTAAAAATCCTGAGTGTCCTCCTAAAGGAGAAGTGTGCAATTCCAGAAGAATCTTTTGTTTTAGTTGAGAATTCTTACAAAGATATAAGCGATCTTTGTACCATAAGGAATCATTTTTCCAATTAAATGTATCAGATGTACTAGGATCTTGCTGCAACTTTTGAATGAGTGTCCATACATCTTTGTCCTTCTTCCATTCATCTCTTGCTTCGGTTATCCAATACGGTTGGATAATAGAAATGGCACAAAGCAATGCTTCCACCTCTTCATTCTTTCTTGAGAGTGCATCTGCAACAACATTAAGCTTTCCTTTTTTGTAGATTATTTCAAAGTCATAACCCAACATCTTTGTGACCCATTTTTGCTACTCTTCCGAAGATAGTCTTTGTTCCAAAAAGTGTTTAAGACTATCATGATCAGTTTTTACCTTGAAGTGTCTTCCCATTAGGTAAGGTCGCCATTTCTTTAGTGCATGTAGTATTGCTAACATTTCCTTCTCATAAATAGCTTTCTATAAATACTTTCCTTGATTGAACGACTTTCAAAAGCAATGGGTCTTCCTTCTTGCATTAAAACAACACCAATTACATTTCCTGAGGCATCACATTCCACAATAAAGGTTTTTGTGAAGTCTAGCGTAGCTAAGACCGGTGCTAGGCACATAGCCTTTTTAAGATGTTCAAAAGTCTTATTTGCTTCAGGAGTCCATGAAAATGCATCTTTCTTCAATAATGTTGTTAGAGGTGCTACTATTCTCCCATAATTCTTAACAACTTGCGATAATACCCTGTTATCTCGAGAAATTCTCGCAACTGCTTTATGGTTGTGGGAACTTTCTATTCCTTAATGGCTTTAATTTTGTTAGGGTCTACCTTATGTAAATTTTTGTAGATGTTCTATGCTTGGAGCAACTTTACTTTTCTTACAGCAATCACACAAATAGTTAAGTAAAATGCAGATAGAACATATAAGTGGATCTTATAGAAGACAAATCAGAAACAGGAAAAATGTGGTGGTGCGTTACGACGGTCAACAGGATGCTTCAACCAGCAAAGTCTCCTTGGTCAGCCAACCCAGAATGTGTCACAACAGTCCTCCAATCAGCAAATGAGTCAACCCAAGTCAACTCCAAAAAAAGTCAACGTTGTCCAGAAAAAGTCAACGCAGGGCAGCAAGCTAAAAGTCAACGCAGCAGCAGATTGGTCAACCCTTTGACCTCGATTTCTGTGCCAAACAGTACGGCCTTCCAAAATCGAACTTCTCACCAAATTTCAACCCTTTCGGACCATGCGTTGACCAAAGTCAACGCTGGTCAAACTTCCTGCAAAACCCTAGCTGCAGAAATTCGTCCTTCAGCTCAGCCGTACAGATTCGTCCTCCTTCTTCTTCACACGTGTGGGCTGAACTCGTCCTCCAAGGAGCTCGTACCAAATCGAGATGAGAAGAAGAGGTGAGTTGTGTTGTGGTGAAATATACTCCAACTTTGCTTGTATTTATGTCCATCTATCCATCATTGGGGTGTGTGACACATCTGCTGGGGGTGTGAAACCTTAAGGCCGACCTGCACATACAATTTGTTATGAATAATAAATTCAAAATAAATGTTCTGCTCATCGGATTAAGACATATTATATATGGATTTTACACCTCTCCGAAAGAGGAATCCAACAAAAATATTAGCCTCTTAATCTGAGCATAATAACATGGAGTTTGGACCTAGTTGTCCAAATTTAACACTCCCACTCAACTAGGGAGAACTCCATCCATCAGTGCAATCAAACATCGTGCGTCATCCCGCCGTAACTTGCTTTGCTGGCCTCTTTATTTCAGAACAGAAGTGGGTCAGTCACAAAGACATCATCCCCCGACTGACATAATCAGTCCAGAGGTTCAAAACCTCTATCACACTCATGAAGAGTATCCAACCAACCCAAAGTTGGTTCATCTGACCCGAAGTCAGGCAGAGGTCCCAGACCTCACTAAACTTGATCCCAGATCAAGTGGTTGGGCCGTGCCATCCTAGATAGAGAGTACGGCAATCTCTGATGCGTCCATCAGTCTTTGCTAATAGTCTCTAGCTTTTCCCACCTCATTGGCCAAATGAGAGGTACTTCCCATGAGCCCTGAACTCAATGGGTAGGATGCATACGGGGCATAGATAAATGAGAGGCGAACCAACTCAATAATCACAAGGGTGGGGCAGAAGCATTATGAGTGCTTATAGCTCCGAGAAGCTATCCCTAAAGCCCCCCAGAGCTCCCAGAGCTCATTGTCCAACAGGACCCACATCATAGGGTCTTTCCACGACACCAAGATTCTCACGGAAGGTTAGGAACTTGACCTTCCCCAGGGGCTTAGTGAGAATATCCGCGAACTGCTCATCAGTTCCTATATGATCGAGCCTTACGGCGCCTCGCTGTACCATATCCCGGATAAGTTGGTACCTGATATCAATATGCTTGGATCGGTCGTGGAACACGGGATTCTCAGTCATACGAATCCCACACTGATTATCACAGAGTATCACAGTGGTATCTAGCACATGTCCAAACAGCTCACTAAAGAGATTTCGCAACCAAACTGCTTCACAACAGGCCATACTAGCAACAATGTATTCGGCCTCGGCGGTGCTCAATTCCACCGACTTCTACTTCCTGCTCATCCATGAGATCGAAGCAGAACCAAGATTGAAGCAGCATCCCGATGTGCTCTTACGATCCACCACACTTCCAGCCCAATCGGCATCAGTATATCCACGGAGTATCACACTCCCGGCAGTGTATCTCAGCCCATGGTTTATCGTGCCCCGAAGATATCTCAGAAGATTCTTGGCACCAACCCAGTGAAAGTGATGAGGCTCAACCATCTGTTGACTCAAAGTGTTCACTGCAAAACATATATCTGGTCGGGTGTTCACTAAGAACATCAAAGCTCCTATGAGTTGACGATACTCGGTAGGATTGGCCAAGATAGGCCCAGCAGCGCTGCCACTCAACTTCTTAAAGTTGAGTTCCATCGGTGTCGACACGGACTTACAGTCCACCATTCCAAATCTTTCCAGAAGCTTCACAATGTATTTTCCTTGAGAAAGGAAAATCTCTCCAGGTCTCTGCCAGACCTCCAGGCCTAGGAAGTAGTGCATCGGTCCTAGGTCCTTCATCTCGAACTCAGCAGCGAGCTCCCTCTTACATTGATGAATGAGAGGGTCAGCACCTGTCAGGAAGAGGTCGTCCACATACAGCACTAGAATGAGAGGCTTCCCCTGCACAACCTTGAAGTAAAGGTTCGGATCAGCATTACTTCGAGTGAAGCCCAGCTTCATCGAGTAACTATCCAGCCTCTCGTACCAAGCTCTGGGTGCTTGCTTTAACCCATAGAGGGCTTTCTTCAACCTGCATACATGAGTGTCTCGATCCTGAACTTCAAATCCCATAGGTTGTTCCACATACACCTCTTCCTTTATTGCACCATGCAGAAAAGCGGTCTTGACATCCATCTGATGAAGACTCCATCCTTGCGTAGCAGCAAGGGCTATGATTGATCGAATGGTGGTATATCGTGCCACGGGTGCAAATATGTCATCATAGTCAATTCCTTCCTTTTGAGAGAAGCCACGGGCAACAAACCTTGCCTTGAACTTTTCAGCACTCCCATCAGATCCATGTTTGATCTTGTAGAGCCATTTTGCGGTGACAACAGATTTGTCCTTCGGTCTCGGGACCACATCCCGGACATCATTCTTCATTATGGACTCATATTCTTCGTGCATAGCATCCTTCCAGACTTGATGCTTTACGGCTTCCTCAAAAGATCCAGGTTCAGATTGTACAATAGTACTCATGGCAGCTAGATACCCTTGGTATCTACACGACTTCTTGCTTTCTCGGAATGTCCCCCTTGGGGCAGCATGACCCTCAGCATCTTCGAGGGTATCCCTGAGCCATGATGGTCTCTTTCCCAGTGAAGGAGATGGATTAATAGGGTCCATTGGTCCTTCAATATCAGGCATTGTCTCATCCTGCGGTTCTTCCAGATTTCTAGGCCTTTCTTCATGATTTTCTCCAGATCTTGGAAGATCTACTACTTTCTTCAGGGAAGCATCTTCGTCAAAAGTGACATCATGGCTTATCTCTACTTCCCTTTGACCAGGTACATAGACTCTATATGCCTTAGAAGTCTCACTGTAGCCCACAAACATTCCTTTCTTCCCGGTAGCATCCGGCTTACTTCTCTTTTCTTTCGGCACATGAAAATAGACAGGACATCCAAAAATTCTAAAATGTGAGACATCAGGTTTCTTACCAGAGAAAACCTCTTCGGGAGTTTTGGAGTCCAAAGCGGAATGAGGGCATCGGTTTTGAATGTACACGGCAGTATTTGCAGCTTCTCCCCACAGAAACTTTGGTAGACCCTGGTCACATAGCATGGCACGGGCAGCTTCCACAATAGTCCTATTCTTGCGTTCAGCAACACCATTCTGCTCAGGAGTATATGCGGTGGTAGTCTCCCTCTTAATGCCAGCTTCTCTGCAAAAGTCTTTGAACTCATTTGACTCATATTCAGTGCCATTGTCGGTCCTCAAAATCTTGATCTTCTTTCCGGTCATATTTTCCACCAAGGCTTTGAAGGTACGGAACCACATGAAAGCCTTATCCTTCTTCTTCAAGAAGTATATCCAGGTTTTGCGAGAGAAGTCATCAGTAAATGTCATGTAGTAAGAACATCCCCCCAGGGATGTCACGGGCAACATACCAGATAGATCAGAATGGACCAGTTGCAATATATCAGATGTCTTTGTGACACTTGAGGGGAAAGGTCCCCTTGTATGTTTTCCTTCAGCACAGCCCTTACATACACCTTCATGATTATTTCCAAAGTCAGGCATCCCTGTCACCACCTTCCTTGCTTCGGGAAGGGCCTTGTAATGAAGGTGTCGAAATCTTCGGTGCCATAGTTCGGTTTGACGGATAGTATGACAAGTCATAGCTCCCAACGGACTCCCTCCAACCTGGTAGAGTGTACCAACTCTAAAACCAATTGAGATAGCTTCCTTGAAGCTCTCCTTCCACATGAGCACCTTTCCATCAGAGAAAGTTACATTGAATCCTTTGTCTTCGATGGCAGATACAGACACAAGGTTCTTCTTTAATTTAGGTACATAGAGTACATCTTGCAAACGTAGTACTTGTCCTTGAGACAAGTGGAGGGTCACAGTCCCTATCCCTTTCACGGGATATGTGGCATTATCCCCAAGGATAATTTCTAGATTAGTATCCCTTTCAACCATGTCAGAGAGTGCTTCCTTGAATTCGGTGATGTGTCTTGAGGCACCACTATCGATTAGCCAGACATCCATAGTGTCGGGCGGAGATGTAGCAGAGAGAGCAGATACAAGAATATACTCATTTCTTTTATCAACAACATTAGACTCCTCATACCTGGTATTTCTAGACCTTTTAGAAGGTTGATTGTTTCCGCCAAAGTGAGCCTTCCTCTTTCCTTTGGATTTGTCATTTCTTCGATTCCCATTCCTTCGGTTGTTGTTGTTATAATCACTATCGGGAAAATCCTTCTTGAAGGGGCATTCTCTAGCATAGTGACTAGGCCTATGGCAAGTGAAACACTTGCCCTTCTTTTCTTGAGCCTTCGATCTTCCTTTGTCCTTAGGACCACCAGAGTTCTTCTTTCGAGAATGAGCACCATAGGCAGCATTTCTGTCATTATCGAATTCCTTCATCCTTGTTTCTTCTTGCATACATCTAGACAGAAGCTCATCAAAGTTAGGAATGGTATTATTGTTGAGAATGGTAGTTGTGAATACCTGCCATTCATATGGGAGTCCTCCAAGTGCGGTGAGAACCATTTCACGATCAGCTATTGTCTCCCCGATAGCCAGCAGATTGTTCCTTGTTTCGGTCAATTTCAGAAAGAAGGTTTGAATAGATTCATCCCGGCCCTTCTTCATATTCTTCAACTTGTTCTTGAGGAATAACACTTGGTTCACATTGTTTACCTTGAACATAAGGATCAATTTGTCATACATCTCCTTGGATGTGCCTAGTTCAGATATATAGGCAACCAGGCTCTTATGTATGGATTCCCTGATCATCAGCTTTGCTTTGATCTCTCCCTTCTTATACTTGTTTCTAACAGCAGCGGTAGCATTGGATGGAGTTTCTTGAATCTTACCCAGCACATGATCCAAGAGATCATGGTCTTCCAATTTGAGATCTAATATCATCTTCCAGGCATGGAAGTCATCCCTTCCAATCAGCTTGTCATTCTCCTTGAATTCAAGACTTGTGGAACCCATTTCTTCCGGTGGTGATTGCTAAAGATAGAGTTTGTCTTCACCTCTCCTCTGATACCATGTAAATTTTTGTAGATGTTCTATGCTTGGAGCAACTTTACTTTTCTTACAGCAATCACACAAATAGTTAAGTAAAATGCAGATAGAACATATAAGTGGATCTTATAGAAGACAAACCAGAAACAGAAAAATGTGGTGGTGCGTTACGGTGGTCAACAGGATGCTTCAACCAGCAAAGTCTCCTTGGTCAGCCAACCCAGAATGTGTCACAACAGTCCTCCAATCAGCAAACGAGTCAACCCAAGTCAACTCCAAAAAAGTCAACGCTGTCCAGAAAAAGTCAACGTAGGGCAGCAAGCTAAAAGTCAACGCAGCAGCAGATTGGTCAACCCTTTGACCTCGATTTCTGTGCCAAACGGTACGGCCTTCCAAAATCGAACTTCTCACCAAATTTCAGCCCTTTCGGACCATGCGTTGACCAAAGTCAACGCTGGTCAAACTTCCTGCAAAACCCTAGCTGCAGAAATTCGTCCTTCAACTCAGCCGTACAGATTCGTCCTCCTTCTTCTTCACACGTGTGGGCTGAACTCGTCCTCCAAGGAGCTCGTACTAAATCAGATGAGAGAAGAAGATGTGAGTTGTGTTGTTATGAAATGCTCTCCAACTTTGCCTGTATTTATATCCATCATTGGGGCGTGTGACACATCTGCTGGGGGTGTGAAACCTTAAGGCCGACCTGCACATATAATTTATTATGAATAATAAATTCAAAATAAATGTTTTGCTCATCGGATTAAGACATATTATATATGGATTTTACACCTCTCCGAAAGAGGAATCCAACAAAAATATTAGCCTCTTAATCTGAGCATCATAACATGGAGTTTGGACCTAGTTGTCCAAATTTAACACCTTAACACCCTCGTGAGATACAATATGACCTAGATATTGCACCTCTTGTAATCCAAAGAAACATTTGGATGTTTTTGCATAGAATTGTTTCTCCTCCAATAGTTTGAGCACCCTGTCAACATGTTGAACATGATCCTTCCAAGACCTGCTGTAGATTAGTATATCATCAAAAAATACTAGCACAAATTTTCTAAGGAAGGGTTTGAAAATGGAATTCATCAACCCTTGAAATGTGAAGGTGCATTGGTAAGGCCAAAAGGCATGACCAAAAATTCATAATGACCCTCATGAGTTCGAAATGTTGTTTTTGGAATATCTTCAGTCTTCATTCTAATTTGATGATATCCTGAACGAAGATCCAACTTGGTAAAATAAATTGCTCCATGTAATTCATCCAATAATTCATCAATCACAGGAATGGGAAATTTATCTTTAATTGTGAGCTTATTGAGCTCCCTATAATCCGGACACATTCGCCATGATCCATCCTTCTTGTGTACCAATACTACAGGAGCAGAGAAAGAACTTTGACTAGGTTGAATTATACCTGCCTCTAACATTTCTGCAATCATACGTTGAATTTCGCTCTTTTGGAAGTAAGGATATCTATAAGGCCTGATGTTTGGAGGAACACTTCCTGGAATCAAATGAATAGCATGATCATGATCACGAATAGGTGGGAGTCCTTTGGGAGTTTCAACCACCTTGGAATGATTGTCCAAGACTTGTTGGAGATCTGCAGAAATAGATGATTTTGATGTTGGAACTTCTAGTGAGCATAATTGTGCAATTACGCCTCGCTGTTCTTTCTTTAGAAGCTTTGTCTTGACATTAGAGCTTATTATCCTTCCTGGCTTCCCTGCGATACCCCGTAATTCGACTTCCTTTCCTTCTGAAAAAAATTTCAAGAAAAGTTCTTGAAAATTAAAAGCTACCGTCCCCAAAGATTGTAACCATTGTACTCCTAGTACAACATCAGCACCTCCCATAGGAATGGCAAGCATTGGACTAGTCAATACATATTCCCACATGGTTAGCTTGATATTATGGCATTTTCCAGAGCAATTTATAGTTCCTCCATTTGCAACCATCACTTGACATTCTGGTGCTGGGTATAGGAAACAATTCAATTCCTTAGCTACCTTACAATGAATAAAATTATGGGTACTACCTGAATCAATCGACACTATTACCTTTTTCTTCTTGATATGTCCTTCTATCTTGAGAGTTTGAGGAGTGGTAATTCCTGCCAATGCATTACACGATATGGTCGGACTCATTTCTTCTTCTTCTAGGGTTGGTTCCTGGTGTATATCCTCTTATTTTGAAGTTTCTTGTTAATTTTCTTCCTCCTCTTCACAATCTATGTAAAATAATTTCTTCTTAGCACACTTATGACCTATAGTGTATCTGCTATCACAACTGTAGGAAAGCCCCTTTGCCCTTTTTTTCTTCCAATTGTTGTGGTGTCAACCTTGTAGGTTGTGGAAGTCTAAGAGTAGCAACACTTCCGTGTTTATAGATGTGAGTGGCAGGCTTCCTCGTCGCCATAATTTTACATTCAATTTTTCTTGCCAACCTAAATGCCTTCTCCAATGAATCAGGTTCCCAAATGCGAACCTCATGTTGGATGTTATCTTTTAAAGTCCCTATGAAGACTTCAATCCTGTGTTCCTGTGAATATCAGTTACCCTTATTTTCAATTTTTTGAAGTCCAATGTGCTCTACCACTAAACCCTTTTGTTTGAGATTTATCAATTGATGGTGTTGCTCTTTGTGTCCTCATAATGTGCTATCATTTCCTCGGTAAAAATTGACCAAGTGACAATTTTTTATGGGAGCAAAGCCATCGATACCATACAAATGTATTTTGTTCTAAATATAAAGTTGCAATGCGTACCTTTTGTGTGTTTTGCACATTATAGATCAAAATATTGCTCCATCTGTAGTATCCATGTTATGGGATCCTTGCCATCAAACTTCCTCATATCGATCTTTGGAATATGGTGGGTCTTCCATCCAACATTAGAGTTTATGAAATCATGGTTAACATTTATTTTGTTCTCATCATGAGTTTCCTCTACTATATTTTCACCATTAGGAAACATTTTTTGTATCAACTTTGTCAAACCTTCCATCTCTGCTTTTAGATCATTCTTCATGTTTTCCATTTTTTTGTCGATCTTAGCTTCCATGTCTTCCATGCCAGCTTCCATGCCATCCATGCCATTCTTCAAATCATCCATCTTAGCTTCCATGCGTTTCTTCAAACCATCCATCTTAGCTTCCACATCTTTCTTCAAAACTTCCATTTCATTTTTTGTTGCTCTTTGCGAGAGCAGAATTTGTTGCACTTGCACTTGTAATTTTGATGTCATGTTGCATTTCTTCGTCGTCATGAGTCATAATAGAGCCTTCTGAAGGCTTAATGGGTGTTGAATTCTTTTTAGGGGGTATTTTAGAACCCAATACTAATATCTATTCTACAATATTCCCTTGAAATCAATTCAAATTGATTCTTTAAACAAGACTTGTCCAATTCGGAAAAAAAATACACACATTTTTCTTGCTTTTGAGGAGCTCGATATTGAAACTGAATTATCTCTGTGATTTAGGATCTTGAATATTTGAAATTTGGTCCTATAGTTGCCCTCTGAATCTTCTTTTGAATGCCACAGCTCTAACCTGATTTTGATTCTTCAAGGCAAAGATATGCCCAATCTCCCACAATGACTTAATTATGGACTGGTTCAGTAGAGCGAACTTGTACGGCGTGCCACATGTCACTATTTCCTCCTTTGGCTTTGAAATTGATACACAGGAAACTACAGTCTGTGTACTTGTGACCACTTTTTATAGAATTCCAATCCGATGCTCAGAGATAGTTATGACGATTTTCCCCAGGTCACCTCTTTTAGATGAAATTCGTGAGCCTGCAAAAACCCTAACTTCCATAGATCATATCTCCGAAAATATTGTGAACCAAGATCTAAAATTTTTACATGAAGTTCTTGGGGATTTCGGCTTCGCGTGATTAAAAATTCAGCTTCTGCACCTTCGTAGAAAAAAAGTTATAGTGAAAATGCCACGATGACCTGTTTTAGATGAAATTCAGGAGCCTGAAAAACCCCTAACTTCCACAGATCATATCTCTGAAAATATTGCGAACCAAGATCAGAAATTTTTACACGAAGTTCCTCATAATTTCGGCTTTGCGTGCTAAAAATTTCATCTTCTGAATCTTTGTAGAAAAAAGTTATAGGGAAAATGCCACGATGACCTGTTTGAAGTAGCGAAACCCTAGAATCCAAAGCTCTGATACCAAATGTTATGAAACCAGCTCCAAAAATAGAAGAAAAGAGAGATCAACACCTTAGAAATAAGCCACTTCGAGGGGGCAACCTCCTTTACATTACATAAATGAACAATTCTTGGATGATACAAATGCCAAAACTTCCTTCTATATATAGGAGTCCAAGGGGTCACAATATAATTCTAGCCAACCTAACAATAATAATGTAAGGGCACAATAATAACAATATTGGGGTTATAGGGTTACAACAATAACAATAAGGGGGCTACACTAACAACAATAAGGGACTACACTAGTAATATAGAGACCTAACATAAGAAAGCGCAATGGTTAGAATGATGACAATACTTTGAGGGTGAATTGTCTTAATGATATATTATAGAAGCTAGGATATTAATGTAATTATTAAAAGCTGTATCATGTAAAAATATAGCTTTACAATAAGGTTCATCAAGAGGCCCATAAATTCTAATGCTACTCACCATTCTAATCATCATATCATTCATATTTTATACATTGATATATTATTAAGCTACCCAATATTGAAAAATCAAAAGTAATTGCGCTTTTATGCTTTAAGACTCTTATTTTGGATCCTGGAAAAGAATTAGAATTTATATATTTTGTAGAGAAGTCTGAGATTTGAAACAAGGTGATGCTTATGCATGTTATGCATGTAAGAAAATTTCCCGTCTATAACTTATTGCCTATATTTGGGTTTTTGCAATATTAAGCATTCTCATGTTAAATAAAATATCTAGTTTTCTTGATTGTGAGAAACAACAATGTTATGTTGTATTATTCTTTAATGAGTTATGAATTACTATAACAAGCATTAGTTGATGTTTTATGTGCTTAATTACATGTGTTTTTTCATTGATCACTTTTGTGTTTAGGTCTTTGGACAATGTGAGATCCTTTTCTACGGAAGTTGTCCATGAACGAGATGAATACAAAGCTTGTGTAAGATGCCTGTACTTGAGTCTTGATATGGTTTATCATTTCAAGTCCTTTAGTCATCAAATACTCTTTACTAAAAATATTTTTGGTTATAATTCATATGGTATAGGTTGAAAAGCTTGAGTTAGAGCTTGAAAAGCAGATGCAAGCACTTCAACAACTTAACCTGAAATTTGAGAATGAGAACACTTTTCTTCTACGTGTGAGTTCTTTTAGCCAACCAGTTTCCATCTGTATTATGTGACTTTCAAAGATGGAATAAATTGCCTATTCTTACCCTTATTGAATGGAAATCAGTGTAATCTTTTCCTTTCATTTCCAATAATCTAGTTTTTGGGTTGGGTCATGGTTTTAACTTCTAAATAGAAATATTTACTCTGGATTATTGTTCTTGGTTGTATGATAAATGTTAATGATTTATCCCCTAAAAGTATATGATGTTATTTCTTTGTTGATTTGGGTTTGGTGTTCGTAAGTTTCTAGAAAATCAAATAATAGATAAATTGAAAAGGGGTTGTCTAAAGACTTTTCTCGTTATCATATAATGAAACATATATTTTAATTATATATTGAGGACTTGTCATATGCTAAATAGAAAATGCATATGTTGCCCGTTGATGTAATGAATAAACATGGTGTTGATTGGCTGATAATTATAAAATAAAAATTAGTTACGAAGTCCAATTTAGCAATACTAACACTAGGTTTGATTATCGATGAATCTTATTTCCAAGTGTTATGACAAGGAGCCTTCTCTAACTAAGATTCTATGTTAAATAAATGATCGCTAGTCCATCAATTATAGAGAAGACCCAAATTTACCAATTTTAGCTATAAAAAGACGTTTCCTGTCTAATTTAGGGTCTATTTTCTTTAGATGTGCCAAGATGTCTTCCATGTTACATGGTGCATTCTCATGCATTTTTCCATTCTTACTAGGTTCAAAGCCTTGTCTAACATGTTTTTCAAGATATCTTACCTTTGCCCTCACACGCGTTGGAAAAACTGAGAGGGGGAATCAATATTTCTTAGCAATTAGTAACTTATTAATCTTTTCAGAGCATTATTTAATCATTAGCAGCAGTTCAAAACATAAATAAACAGTAGACAGTAGAGACAAAACATTTTAGGTGGAAAACCCCCTTCGGGTCATAAACCACCGAACGCTTCTCTAATAATTTATGAGTACATTAATTCTTCATCTCCAATTGAAAAGGGAAAGCCCTAACTTTGATACCATGTTAATTTTTAGGGCTACATTGTTCTTTGCTTTAGATAATTGCATTTACAAACTTTTTCATCATTTGCATATTGCATTCACCTCGTAACAGCATAATATCATTAGCAACTATGTAGAAAGAACAACATCAACATTGCAAAGGAACAATAAAGAACAACAGAAGAAAGGCATACATGATAGAGACAACAGGATTTAGGTCAGAGACCGGGGAAAAACCCCACGAGGGGGAAAATCTAACTAAATTATTCTTCTATTAGATATTCATCAACTGTTCAATTGAGATATGAAGTACTTCCATAATGAGATACATCAATCACACCAGGCCTCCTAGGACCAACCCACGTCAGTTCACAACTATGTTTGTGAACTGAGCAATTTTATCTTTGGAGAGTTGCTGCCATATCACTGCCACAAATGAAGACTGTCAAATGACATCAAATGTGATCAAGAATCATCTCTGTTGAGAGTCATAAGAATAGGTGCCATCATTGATATAAACACATAGTCATACACCAAAGGACTTTTGCCATGTCACTGCATTAAGGACACTGTCAAGATCACTAACATATCACTGCCTTCCATCATTGTCATACTACTACCAAATTACTGTCTTGACATTGTCACATCAAGTCATACTTCACTATACTATCAAGGTATACTGTATGTAACAAAATCACTGTTATATAACTGCAACAGGGTCATGGTTATGGATACTGTCAAGCTAGATCACTGCCATACATTCAAGGTCACCAACTCACATTCTTATAATACTGGTTTACTATTTCACTGACTCACTGTGAACAAAATTACTCTATATAGAGATAATAGTGTGGCCTAGAAATGTAAAGTGAATCATACAATCATTCAACCCATAGGTATATATATGCAATCCTTAGTAAGAATAATGCAACCACATAAAACATAGTGCTATCCTAGAAATTTAGAATACGAGCTTGTTAGATCAAAAGCGAGCCACATAACTGATATAATGAGTCACTAAATATAGTATCATAGATAAGCCATGTAGAGTGAATTACAGAGTTACAATAGCCATGCTACTATAATGATGTTATTGTGTATAATACAATGCTAATATGCGTATGCCGCTGTGTATAAGACGATATCAATGGGTATGCCATTGTGTATAAGACTATGCCACTATACAAAGATCAATGTGCCACAACGAATTGACTTATGTGATGTCAATGTATAGTTGCCAGGAGTGTGATGCCAAAGAATCACGAGCCATGATAAGTATGAATAGATGTGATGTCATGTGTAGTCAATAGAAGTGTGAAACAAGCTCACTGAGTAGTAAACAAAAGACCGATTCACTAGTGTCGAGAGCATATGTTTGAAGGTGGGAAATCCAACCCAAAAGGTATGTTTTTCATTGTCCAACGAGTGCTTATTCTTGTTTTTCCGTGGGCATGGATTATTGGGTGACTTGGAAGAAGGAAGGGTTTTGATTGTAGTTTTGTTCCATCACCTTAATGGGGGGTTAATCCTCAATCCTAGTCCTGTGGGATCTCCTTTGTTGGCCTATGGCTTCAGGCAGGGCCCTTTTTCTGCAAGTAGAAGGCCTGTGGTGCTCCTAGTGGGTGTGGGGGCACATAAATGATCCCATGGGTCTCGAAATAGATTTAAGATGCCTGTAGATGCTCTGTGAAAGCTCAAATGCTATAATAAATATCGTCGGGTCCTCGTACAAGCCCTGAGGCACCCTCCAAGTGTGTGGTGCACTTGTGGGGCTGGTTGGGCATGATGCGTCTTTCTTGTCCAAGAGTGGATCTCTAGTAATCCTTGGGCATCTGAAGGGGTCCATGAAGTGCTGTCTGCTGCTGCGAAGGCCCATACCTCTCGATACACACCCTATGTGTGCCAATGTAGCCCTCAGAGGTCAGGATCCCGTATAGGTAGACCAAATCCAAATGGAAACCACCTGTAATCCTGCATAAGATCCAATGTGCCCCCTAGGTTTCCAGTACAACCAGTCATTAGAATAATCGTGTAATAGAGTTTACAAACCATGGATGACAAAATGGGCACTTCATAATGGCATGCCCTTCCGTAGTGGGCTTTGGCATGTGATAGTTTCTCCATACTCTAAAGGGGGTTAGCCATGTACACATTAAGTGGTTTCAACTATAAGTGGTTTCCATATTAAGTGGGCCTTTCCATATTAAGTGGTTTCAACCATTAAAGGGGATAGTAGTTCCAAGGTACATCCTTTGAATGGGGGTGGCAAATAATAAATAAGTGAAACAGAGTAGGGAATGAGAGGGGCGATCCTTGGCCATATATCGGGGCATAGGGGCAACTAGATAAGGGGATGCCCACAGCAGGGTATATAATGTGTTGGAGGGAGAAGTTGTGGTACATGAGGTGTCCCGATCTTGATTTTTCCACCCTTGTTTATATGCCTTTTTCCTTTTATGAATTCTCTTTAATTAACTTCTCGGGCTTCAAGGATAAGAGCATGATATGTCAGATATAGCAATGATTACCCCTTTAAGGGAGGGTGGTTCATTGCCCTCCAGAGGGTTGGGATAGTCATGGGTTCCTGTATGATAAAGGAGGCTCATCTAGGGCCTATGGAACTAAGGTGATGGCAATGGGTAAGGGGCAGAGCTCATGCTTTTGTTTTTGTCCACGTGTTAATTATTTTTGTCCCGACCATCTTTTGCATTTTATGGTACAATTTCCTGTTAAGTGCGACTGATTATGCTTTTTCTTTTTCTTTTAGTTGCTTCAGCCTCCGGGGCATCATTCTAGGTCTGTTTGTGAAATTTTCTGAACATAGAAACCCTACTGGATGCAGTATCTTGATTTACTTTTCCTAGTTTGATTTAATTAACGAGTTATTTTCTGAAATATTCAGTAAAATATCAAAGTAAACACAACTGCAACCTACACATACATATAGATCATTTACTGAAGCATAACACACATATGACAAAGGACAGTATTTTTTGGACAATGTCCCCGGAGAAACCCAATGCAGGAAAACTGGTGCAACAACTCTTAGAGGGTTTGTTTATTAAGTAGAATATTTGAATACAATCAAGGGCACCAATAATGGTTTTCCCAACAGAGAATTCATGACAGATGTACCTATCACTCAGAGATAGAAAATATGGCTAATTCAGTTGAGGAAGCACTCCTATGGAAATACTAAATACGAGCCATTTCTGGCCCACTGGAACCCCAACGCTGCTCCTCCAACCTTTGCATCATTTTCTCCTGCCTAACGTAGCCATGCGTCACCCCTCTTGGCTCAACACTGTCTCTGTGTCACCCTGAAGGCCCTGCGTTAGCTTCTGTGCTGCCTCTGCGTGAGCCTGGCTGGCCTGCGTTCCTCCTGCTGTACTCCGCGCTGCCTAGTATGGATCTGCCTGTCTGTCTTAGTATTCTCGACCTTGGATCAAAATAATCCCACGTTGATCTACCCCTCACAAGCATTGCAAGCTCACTCGAAAATTCTCAGCAAACCGCGCCCTAGAATTTCGACTTAGCTCAAGTGCTACCGCTCTGTGTGTGTTCTCCAACTGACCCCAAGCCTTCCTTTAATACTTTTCTCGTTGAGAAATCAAAGACCATGATCTAATCTCTAATCAACGACTAAGATTAGAAAAAACTTGATCCTCGTCACTTAGAACATTCTCACCCACATGTTTAAATTAATTCCCTTCAAATATTTTATTTTCCTAAGTTAGACCTAGGGTCTCCATTAAAATAATTAATTTATTGAATAACTTTCACACCGGGTGGAATCTCTCCAAACGATTTCTGGGTCTTGGAGATCTCATGTGTCCTTGCCCCTCCACAAAGTTTCGGAGCTAGAGCACATACGATGCTCCCCAAAATCTCAACACTCCCTCTTAGCGAGGAATGTGCTCTAGCAACACTTCACTCGAGAAGCATTACTTTGATCTCTGGCATCGGTCCACTGCGTCGTTGATGCTTGGCTTACTGCCCTCCTTCCACTGCGCTGTTGCTTTCTGTACTGCTGCCCATGATTCTGCCATAGTCACTGTCACGTTTGTACTATAACTCCCTCTCAAATTGCTGCATCATGTTGCCTATAACATTGCCACTGCTAACTGCTGCACTGCAACTCAGTTGCTTAGAAGTACGCAACTGAAGTACATCACTCAACAACTGACAAACAAGTCAGTTTGGCTGCATCTCATCAATGAAGCACTCTCTTCTGCTGCTCTGTGCTGTCTCTCTTGAGCCTCTGCATTGCTGTTGCTCCAAATTGCGTAAGCACTGCCCCTCTGCGCCGCTGAAATCCCATTAACCTCTGCGCTACTCCTGCCACTACACTACGCTGTTCTAATCTTCAGCAAGCATTGCCTTGTGCCTTTCCATGATCATTTGCATCCATTGACTCTGGTCATCCTACTACTGTCTTTAATGGCTCCTGTAACTCGTATGTGATCCAAGAGTTTGGGCACCTCAAGGATGTTGCCATCACTATCTATAGCTCACTCTATAGATCTATGTCGCTCCACCTCTTCTCTTGAGGTACATGAGCACTCATGGCCACATCATCATCGCTGTCGTCATCCCCTTTCACTGCTGCTGCCTTGGAATCCAAATCTTCCTTGCCTTCTTTTGAGGACATGTGTTGGCAAAGTGTCCCAATTCGCTAGATCTGAAGCACGGGACCTTGGATAGGTCCTTCTTCTTCCCTTGTTGCCTTTGTCCCTTAGATGCTAGGGCTACATCCTCCTCCTCCTCTTTCTTAACCTTGACTCCTCCGCTGCTAAGTTCCCTCTTGGTTATTCTTGTGATCTCCTTCTATCGAAGGATTGTCGACATGTCCCCCAGTGTGGAAGTTGTGCTCTACCCAAGATACTTTGGACAAAGGTCTCCTAATCATCGGTGACTGCATTTAGGGAAGTCCTCACCATGAGTCCATCATCAGGAGTTGCCCCCATGGCAATCAGCTGGTCTCAGATAGTCTACAATCTAAGGAGGAAAGGATCGATCTCCTCTCCCTTCTGCATCTGGAACAACCACATCGGATTCTCCAAAAGTATCTTCCTCTAGACGGAGCTACCTTGATACAACGTGGTTAATGTTGTTCACACCTTGTTTGCCGTCTTCTTCTCGGCAATATGTGGAACTGCGTGATCTTTCACTCCATCCATGATCAAGCGTTTAGCTCGCGCTTGATTTTATTTGAACTTCGCTAGAAGAGCAACATTGGTTGGAACAACCAGGACGTTCTCGGCATGATCTCTGATGCCATATTCTTCAAGGACTGATATGATTCTGGCTTTCCAGATGGAAAAGTTAGACACACTGTCTAAGCTATCCTGATCTCTCAATCCATGCGGGGCCATCTCTGCTCAAATTGTCGAAGCAAGTGCTCTTCTCCCTTCTACTGCTGCTACACTCGACAAAAGACTGGATCTCGGTTTCTTGGCGATAGAAACCCTCTAGAGAATATGCCCCCTTTGATAAATGATTTCCCTCCCAGAAATCCTTCACCAATTCTGTTGAATCAACCCTCTATGATCACTCCACATGATCAAACCTCAGATTTCTTTGCTAAAAAATTTGTTGAGGAACTGTTTCCCCTTACTTTTTCAACCTTGCTAGGCATTGTTCTGCACTGGCAGAAACAATTCCCCATCAGCAACTTCGAAGATCAGAAAATTGCATTTACAACCACTACAACCGACACAACGTCACTCCCTCTTGGACTGTGTCACCCTCTTGGGCTTGCGTCAACTCAGCGTGAGCTTAACAGGCTCCGCGTCAGCCTCTTGGGCCTGCGTCAGCTTTGCGTGAGCAGACTAGCTTTACGTCACCCCTATAGGGCTTGCGTTGTCCTTCTGGTGTTGCGCTGCCTATTTCTGAATCTGTGCAGCTTCAGTTGCCCTCCTGCAGTAAAAATTCTTTAGCCCTATACTGATGGCTTCAGCTTGATCTGCAATCACTATGATACCATGGGAAAATTTCTGAATATAGGAACCCTACTGCAGTGTTTTGATTTACTTCTCCTACTTGTTTTATTTAATTAACAAGTTATTTTCTGAAATATTCAGTAAAATATCAAAGTAAAAACAACTGCAACCTACACATACATACAGATCATTTACTGAAGCATAACGCACATATGAAAAAGGACAATTTTTTGGACAATGTCCCTGGAAAAACCGGTGCAACAACTCTTTGAGGGTTTGTTTATTAAGTAGAATATCTAAATACAATCAAGGGCACCAGTAATGGTTTTCCCAACGGAGAATTCACGACAGATGTACCTATCACTCGGAGACGGAAAATAACGCTGATTCAATCGAGGAAGCACTCCTCTGGAAATACTGAATGCGAGCCATTTCTGGCCCACTGGAACCCCAACGCTGCTCCTCTAGCCTTTGCGTTAGCTTCTCTTGCCTACCGTAGCCACTGCGTCACCCCTTTGGGCTCAACGCTGCCTCTGCGTCACCCTCAAGGCCTTGCGTCAGTTTTTGCACTGCCTCTGCGTGAGCCAGGCTGGGTTGTGTCCCTCCTGCTGGTCTCTGCGCTGCCTGGTACGGATCTGCCTCTTTGCCTTAGTATTCTTGGCCTCGGATCAAAATAATCCCTCGTCGATTTGCCCCTCACAAGCACTGCAAGCTCATTCGAAAATTCTCAGCAAACCGGACCGCAAAATAATTTCGACTTAGCTCAAGTGCTCCCGCTTTGTGTGTTCTCCAATTGACCCCAAACCTTTCTTTAATACTTTTCTCATTGAGAAATCAACGACCGTGATCTAATGTCTTATCAATGCCTAAGATTAGAAAAGACTTGATCCTCGTCACTTAGAACATTCTCAGCCACGTGTTTAAATTAATTCCCTTCAATTATTTTATTTCCCAAAGTTAGACTTAGGGTCTCCATTAAGATAATTAATTGATTGAATAACTTTCACACCGGGTGGAATTTCTCCAAACGATTTCTGGGTCTTGGAGATCTTATGTGTCCTAGCCCCTCCACAAAGTTTCGAAGCTAGAGCACATCCGATGCTACCCAAAATCTCAACACTGTCCCCAGGTGGGGGCGAGGGGATAGCAAAGTTGACCTCATGTGGACCCATGGGGACTATGTTGATTTTTGGGTAGCATCGGATGTTCTCTAGCTCCAAAATTTTGTGGAGTGGCTAGAACATATGAAATCTCCAAGACCCAGAAATTGTTTGGAGAAATTCCACCCGGAGCTTAAGTTATTCAAATAATTAATTATTTTAATGGAGATCATAAGTCCAACCTAGGGAAATTAAATAATTAAAGTGAATTAAGTTAAACATGTGGGTGAGAATGTTCTAAGTGATGAGGAACAAGTCTGTCTAATCTTAGCCGTCGATTAGAGATTAGATCATAGTCGTTGATTTGTCAACTGGAAAATTATTAAAGGAAGGCTTGGGGTCAGTTGGAGAACACACACAAAGTGGCAGCAGTTGAGCTAAGTCGAAATTCTGGGGCGCAGTTTGCTGAGAATTTTCGAGTGAGCTTGCAGTGCAACAAGGGGTAGTTCGGCAGTGAGATTTCTGATCCAAGGGAAAGAATACAATAGTAGAGAGGAAAATCCACACCACAGTAGAGCGCAGGCCCAGTAGGGGTGACTTAGGCCCAACAGGGGTGATGCAGGCCTGACCAGGATCACATAGAGCCAACACAGAGGCTCACGTAGGCCTCGAGGGGTGAGGCATGCCTAGAGGAGCTCACGCGCAGCCAGAAGGGATAATGCTCGGGTTTCAGTGGGCCAGATCGGGCTCGTAATTAGCAGATCAGAAGGGGTGACGCAACCACAGTGAAGGGTGATATAGTCTCAGCTCAGAGCTTGATGGGGACTGCATAGGCACTTGTGGGGTTCTTCATTCTAAGCTGAATCAACAATAATATCTGTGTCAAGAGATAGAGGTACTTTTGTTGGGATTTTCTCTGTTGGGTAAACCACTACTGGTACCCTAGTTTGTATTCAGAATTTTGCATGATAATAAAACCCTCAAGAGCTCCTGCACCAGTTTTCCCGCATTGGGTTTTTTCGGGGACATTTGTCCGGAAATCTTGTGTGTCATTTGTCGAATGTGCTTAATTCTTCAGTACTTGTTATGTATATTTGTGTAGGCAGCAGTGTATTTACTTTGATGTTTTTCTTGTATTATTTAGAAAAATAACTTGTTGAGTTAGTAAGACAACTAGGAGAAGTAAATCAGATCATTGCTGTAGGATTTTTCTTTAGTAAATTACTAAATTCAAAAAATTTCACAGGCTATATGGGCCCAGGTGGGAGAAATGATGAATGGGAGTATAATGAGTGGATGGGGAGTAATATATATGGATAAAGGAGCGGGACCACGCACCCAAATTGGGGTTTTAAAATTAGTACCACCCTAGAACCAAATGGTCAATAAAGGAGATCCCATAGGACTAAAGTGCAAAGGTAACACCCAAAAGAGATCAAGGGGATAGGAGCACAAACTAAGCCCACTCTTGCCGCCAAATCCCCCCATTAATCCATACTCTTAATGTACATGATAAGTAAACCCAATACTCAATTACCAAACGACGTGACATACCTTTAGATTCGGGAGGCCCACCTTCAAATATACAATCAATACAGGTGGGTGAGGGACCACATTGATGGCTCAAGTGGCAGAGAAATGGCACAATGAGCTAGTAGGAGGCTGCAAGGAGCTAGGGGCCACTGGATAAGGTCTATCATGGAGAAAAATTTCTCCTGGGGATATCACCCACAAAGTGGTGGGTAACATCTAGCTCCAACTGGGACATGATCTCTCAAAGAAGTGGATGAGGCTACTCGAATGGGAGGTCACGAGAAATCCAACAATCTCTTGGTCACCGTAGACCTGTTATCTGCACATGTTAAAATCATAGCCATGGGGGAGCATGTTTTCACAGTGTCTAATGATCACCCATGCTTAATGTTAGCCCATAAAATCAACAAGTAATAAAATATGCAAATTTTAATCTAAATGTGGCTACTCTATTGTGATAAATATCATATGCAGTTACTTCTAATGCAAAAATCATCATGCAATGCATCCCACTCTAACATGCATATAGTACAGTGTGAAGTGCCTTCAGGAAAGTACTCCTTCAGGAGTTGTCTGTTTACAGGAATGGGGACCGACTCAGCTTCTTTGGTTTCCAAGTGATATGAATTTATCCCTTCTGTGTCGACTATTTGGAAGGGTCCTATCCATAGATTATCCCATTTTTTATGCATTCTTGGCTTTTCCCTTCTTTTATACCACAAGAGTACAAGTTCCCCAGGTTTAAATGTTCTAGCTTGGGTGTGTTTGTGAAATGCGATTTTCATCTTGTCATGGCTGCAAGCAATTTGATCAAAAGCTTTCCTCCTATTTTCATCTCTTTTAATGATTCGATCAATACAGGATTGTATAACATCCTGTTGTTCGGCGAAGGCTTTCAAGCACTCAAGGACCGATAGTTGAAGCTACATAGGTAGCTTAGCCTTAGACCCATACACCAATTGAAAGGGGTTGAACGCTGTGGAAGCTTTTATCGTGGTTCGGTCAGCCCACAGGGCATATTTGATCTTGCTATCCCAATCCCTCTAATGTTCGCCCATAGTTCTCTTGATAATCCTAATGAGGTTCTTGTTACTTGACTCAACTTGGTCGTTACCCTGGGGGTAGTAATTGGAGGAGTGAGACAATATTATACCATATTTGTTACACAGGGATGTGAGAGCCATAGAGTCAAAAGTTTTAGCATTGTTAGTCACAATCTTAGCGAGAACCCCGAACTTGGTGATGATTTTTCCCTCAAGGAAATCCATAGCCCCCTGATCAGTTGTTGTTTTGGTTGGTATGGCTTCTACCCATTTTGGGAAATAGTCACTTGCCGTGAGGATCTACTTATGGCCATGACTTCAATTTTCTTTGAACTGGGCGATGAAATCCAGGGCCCATTGCTGAAGTGGGGCATCCACCACCACATTTGTAGAAATTTGATAACCCAACCCCGGTTTTCAGTTTCTCCTTATTTCTCCCATAACATTAAATGCCAATTTCCATAGCCATACATTCAACAAGCTGGAAAAATAAATATTTTCTGAAAACACAAATTCTGGAAATTTCACAGTGCTGAAATGCAGAAATAAAAACTCAGAAAAATAAATCAGCCACACACAGAAAATAGACACGCTGATTTTTGGTCAACATGACCCTGGGAAAACCCCCTACAACTCTTGGGGAAAACCAGTTCGAAAGCTTCTTCTTATTTCTGATAAATGCTTTTACAATGAGAGAGAAATACTCAGAAAATTTTTAGCAAGTAATAAATACAACTTATCTCATTTTCCGTTCTTAACTACCGCCTCAAAAAATGTGCAAACAACAAAACAAAAACAACAATAAATGATGTACGACCTTCTTGAATTTTGTGCCCATAAATTACAGCATTAAATGCTGTTGTACGACCTCTATGAAAAGCGTGCAAAAAAGAACATTAATAAATGTTCTTGTACGGATTCGCTAAGCGTAGTGACGAAACAACAATAAATGCGTACGGTTTTTTGCCTCGGTTTCCATGCACGAGGACAACAACTTGCGTACGGACTATCTTGTTGTGGCTCAAAAACCAATGACGTGCTCCCTCGAAATATGCCAGCTGACGCTGTACGGCCTCCTTGGAATGCGTGCCCAAGCTCGCGTACGGTTTTGCCTTGAAACTCGTGTCCAAAAGCACCTTGTTGTGTGCCTCTCCTTGTTGTACGGATTTTCTAAAGTGTTGCCTCGGTATGCGTGCCAGGTTATGACTACTCACTTCTTCTCACTACTAGAAATCTCATTTGCTCTCTCCTTCTCCTTCTCTCAGTACGCTCATGAAAGAATGAATGACCTTTTCTCTCATTTTCCTCCTTTAACCTAACCCTAAGTGACTTTTGGGAAATCCCTAAATCCAATGGCTGAAATAACATTAGATCTAGAGCTGAGATTAAATGCTCATTTAAATCTCACTTTCTATTTTTTAATTCACCCCACTTTAATAAAGACCCACTTAGTCATTTATTTCCAAAGTCACTTTTCCTTTCTAATTACACATTGACTTTATTAAAGTCACTTTAAAATTAGACTTTAGTAACTTTATCACTTAAAGTCACTTTTAAATTAGATTTGACTTTATAACTTTATAAAGTCACTTTGGGAGAAAAATTAAATTCTTTTGGACACTTTTCCCTAGGCCAAAGATCAAAGCCTTAGGGAACCACCTGTCCTCCGGTAACCAAATTTCAACACTCCCTCTTACCGAGGAAGGTGTTCCTCACCACACCCATCTTGTCTCTGAAGTAGACATGCTTGCCCCATTGTAAGGCTTTGGTAAGAATATCTCCAACCTGCTCATCAGTGGGAATATACTCAAGCTTCACAGCGCCCTTCTGAACATAGTCTCTGATGAAGTGATATTTGAGGCCAATATGCTTTGACTTGTCATGAAATACTGAATTCTCCATGAGTTTAATGCAACTCTGATTATCACAGTATATCACTGAAGGTCTCAACGGTTGACCAAATAAGCCAAACAACATCTTGCAAAGACATATGGTCTCACAACCAGCTAGATTGGCTGCCATGTACTCAGCTTCCACTGAACTCAATGCTACTGATTGCTGCTTTCGGTTGAACCACAACATCACTGCCGAACCCAACCCAAAATAGCACCCTGAAGTGCTCTTCCTATCAGAAGCACAACCTGACCAATCAGAATCAGTGTAACCTGCCAATCTCACTCCATCCCCCTGCCTATAATCTAGACCATAATCCATTGTCCCCTGCAAGTACCGCAAAATGTGTTTTGCAACAACCCAATACACCCTCCTGGGCTCACACATGAACTGGCTCATCGTGTTGACAGCAAAACATATATCTGGTCTGGTGTTGACCAAATACATCAAGGAACTAATCAGCTGTCTATACAATGTGGGATCCACCAACTCGAAATCTGAAGCGTGAAGCTTCTTCCAGTTGGTGATCATTGGTGTCGACATGGGTCTACAATCCTCCATGTGGAATTTGCCAAGGATGTGCACAATATACTTCCACTGCCCCAGGAAGAAATGCCCCTCATCCTGCCACACCTCTAAACCCAAAAAATAATGCATCAAGCCAATGTCCTTCATCTCAAACTCCGACGCAAGATCTCTCTTGCAGTGCTCTATGAGTCTCTCTGCACTCGTAATGACCAGGTCATCCACATACAGCACTAGAATGAGGCTCCTCACCTATCACAACGAAGTATAGGTTCGGATCTGCATCACTCTTTGTGAAACCCATCTCTTGCAAGTAAGTATCAATCCTGGAGTACCAAGCTCTGGGAGCTTGCTTCAGGCCATAAAGGGCCTTCTTCAGTCTGCACACATGGGACTCCTTCCCATGCACCTCAAAGCCCTGTGGCTGCTCAATGTACACCTCCTCCTGTATGAAGCCATTGAGAAATGCGGTCTTTACATCCATCTGGTGGATCTTCCAACCCATCTCTGCTACTATCGATATGATGGAGCGAATCGAAGTATATCGAGGCACGGGAGCGAAGGTCTCCTCATAATCAACTCCCTCTACCTGGTAGAACCCTCTAGCCACAAACCTTGCTTTGAATTTCTCAATGTTGCCATCTGCAGCATGCTTTACCTTGTAAAGCCATCTGGAAGTAACCACGGATTTGCCCTCAGGCCTGAGCACCACCTCCCAAACACCATTCTTCATGATAGAAGAATACTCCTCCTGCATGGCCTCTCTCCAGACCTGCTAGCTAGCTACCTACTCATAGCTAGAAGGCTCATAGTCAATGATGTTGGCAACCATTGCCTTATAGCTACAGAACCTATCAGGTGGTCTTCTCTGTCTGATCGGCCTCTTTGGCCCAGCAACAGATGTGGCTTCTCTTAAGGCATCCTGAAGCCACTTGGGCTTCCTCTTCCCTGAGCACACTTCTCCCACCGGAGAATGAAACTCCTCCTCCTCATCATCAGTAGCCTGAACTCTTGACTGTCTGTCTGTTGTCCTCCCGCCTGAACCTGAACCTGTAGACGATGAAGTACCGTGTGAACTGTTCATCAGTGGACTACCTAGTGAACTGCTCTGCATGCTTCTGGAAGCACCACCCCTTTGACTCTGCAAGCCACTACTCACTGATGGACCTGACATCGTAATCGATGTACATCCTGATCCTCCTGATCCTCCTGGTCCTTGCCCACTGGATCCCTGCGACTGACTCAGCTACTCCTGAGGGTCTGGTTGATCTAGATACTCTAACTCTCGTGACCTCTTGAAAGCCCTGTCCTCCTCGAACCTCACATCCCGCCTAACAACAACTCTCCTCTGTGCAGGAATATAAATCCGAAAGGCTTTCGAGGTCTCACTGTAGCCCACAAAGATACCCTTCTCTGCGGTGGGCTCTAGCTTGGTCCTCTTCTCCTTGGGTACGTAGGAGTATGCAATACACCCAAAGATACGAAGATGACCAACATCAGGCTTCTTCCCAGAAAAAGCCTCCTCCGGAGGCACATGCCCCAAGGCACGATGCGAACTCCTATTCGGCAAATAAACAGCAGTGTTGCAGGCCTCTGCCCACAAAAACAATGGTTACCCCTGATCATGTAACATGGCTTTGGCAGCCCCAACGATGGATCTGTTCTTCCTCTCCGCAACCTCGTTCTGTTGGGGGTTGTAAGAAACTGTGAACTCCCTCCTATTGCCTGCCTCTGCACAATACTCAACAAACTCACCAAGGGTGTACTCTTCTCCATTGTTCGACCTTAGGGACTTGATCTTCCGCCCTGTCTGAGTCTCCACAAGGGCTCTGAACTCCTGAAACCGGTTGAAGACCTCACTCTTGGTCGTCAAGAAATAAATCCAGGTTCTCCTAGAGTGATCAACAATGAATAAAACATAATACTAATATCCACTCAAGGAAACATGAGACATTCGACCACTCACATCAGAATGAATCAAATCAAGTATCCCAGTCTATCTGCTGTCACTGTTGGGAAAAGGGGATTTGGCAAACTTGCCCATCACACATCCTCTGCATGTATCGAAGTGATCAGTACTGAAATTTGGCACATCTATAGTGATCTCCCGCAATGTCGTCAAGGCTCCATGATACATGTGCCCCATCCTGCAGTGCCAAATCTCGCACAGCTCTGAACTGCTAGCTCTGTTGTCGATACTACTGCTCAATGCCAAAAGGGGCTAAAATGCAAACTTGTACACCTTTTCACGGCGTACACCACTCACTTTAGCTGACTCAGCTGGAGCGCCCCTGGGATATATCAACACCTGTCCTCTCCTGAACAATATCTCATATCCTCTGTCCTCCAATGCTGAGACGGATATAAGATTCTTCCTCATCCCTGGCACATATAAAACATCAGACACTTTCAAGGGATGTTTGGGTTCCCTATCAAATGTCAATGCCCCCACACCGACTGCTCTAACAACGCTGTCATCTCTGAGTACTACCTCTATATCAGTGCCACTCTCTGAAAGCTCTGAGAAGTACTCATGGACTCCTATCATATGACGTGAAGCCCCACTGTCAACATACCAGATACTTGAAGATGCTCCGCTAGTGGAGGGAAATGCACACTCCCTCTCAACCTCCGTGGCAGGTGATCCTGCACTAGTGAACTCACAAGAAATAAACCCAAAATCCCGGTCAAAGCTATCCATAAAGTCCTCTATCTCTGCTGATGCTGCCATGCTCTGGTTCTTCCCCTTCTTCTTCTTCTCTGGACACACAACTGCATAGTGTCCCATCTTCTGACAATTCCAACACTTCACCTTGGAATAGTCCTTCTGCGTGTTCCCTTGTTTACCTTTACCTTTGCCTTTGCCCCCACCAACACTTGTGGAAGCTTGCTTCTTTCCCTTGCCTTTCTTGCCTCCTGCAAACAGTCCGACATCCTCATCTTGATCAACTGGTTTGGCTGCCTTAAGCTGGTTCTTTCCGATTTCTGTTTGTATGCAATTATCCTAGAACCTCTTCTAAGAAGGAAGGGTCTCATGTGCACAAACCCCATCAGCAAAGTTCAGCCATGAACTGGGAAGGCCATTCACTGCAATCTGCATCAACTCGGTGGAATGACCTCTCCAACTATTGCCAATGCATCTCTCACATTAGTAATCTTTGTGAGATATCTAGCTGCACTATCAGTCTTACCCATCTTAATGGTCTTCAGCTTCTCCCTTAGGATCATTTCTTGTTCTTATTGGTACTCTGGTAGAAATTGGTCAATGTTGTCCACATCTCATGAGCATATCTCTTTCCTCTCACACGAGGAATGCAATGGTCTTTGATTCCATTTAGAATCAGTCTCTTACCTTTGTTATTCTTTTTAATAAAGGCTACCAATTGAACAACATCAGTAGGCACATTAACAGGGTTCTGTGTGGTATGCACCATAATATCCTAGACTTCTGCCTCCTTAATTCTCTCCTTCCATACACTGTAGTTACTATGCCCATCCAACCTATCCTCCACCCTCAAGCGCAAAGACATGCTTGCTGTCCTAATAAACTGAAAATAACACTGCTGTAGTAAAGGCACTGTTTTCTGTGTGAAAAATCAGCTTGCTGTAATTTTTCTTCTTGCTGTCCCAAATTGCACTTTTTCAGCAAAATAGCTTTGATACCATGTAGAAATTTGATAACCCAACTTCGGTTTTCAGTTTCTTCTTATTTCTTCCATAAAGTTAAATGCCAATTCCCATAGCCATACATTCAACAAGCTGGAAAAATAAATATTTTCTGAAAACACAAATTCTAGAAATTTCACAGTGCTGAAATGTAGAAATAAAAACTCAGAAAAATAAATCAGCCACACACGGAAAATAGACACGCTGATTTTTGGTCAACATGACCCTAGAAAAACCCCCTACAACTCTTGGGGAAAACCAGTTCGAAAACTTTTTCTTATTTCTGATAAATGCTTTTACAGTGAGAGAGAAATACTCAAAAAAATTTCAGCAAGTAATAAATACAACTTATCTCGTTTTCCGTGTTTAACCACCGCCTCGGAAAATGTGCAAATAGCAAAACGGAAACAACAATAAATGTTCTATGGCTTCCTTGAATTCCTGCCCAGAAATTATAGCATTAAATGCTACTGTATGGCCTCCTTGAAAAGCATGCAAACAACAATAAATGTTGATGTATAGATTCCTCAAACTGCGTGCAAAGAAACAACAATAAATGTTGTACAGTGTTCTTCCTCGGTTTCTGTGCATAGGGACAACAACTTACTGTACGAACTATCTTGAAAACCTTGCTCGAAAAACCAGCAAACTGTGCCTCGAAATTTGTGCCAAATTGCTGTACGACCTCCTTGGAATACGTGCCCAAGCTGCTGTACAGTTTGCCTTGAAACTCATGCCCAAAATTGTCTTGAACTGTGTGCCTCTCCTTGCTGTACCGATTTGCTGAAGTGTTGCCTCGGTATGCGTGCCAAGGTTTTGTTCTCCTTCTCCTCATTGCTCAGAAATCCACTGTGCTCTCTCCTTCTCCTTCTCTCAATCTGCTCATGAAAGAATGAATGACCTTTTCCCTCCTTTTCTTCCTTTAACCTAACCCTAAGTGACTTTTGGGAAATCCCTAAATCCAATGGTTGAGATAGCTTTAGATCTAGGGTTGAGATTAAATGCTCATTTAAATATCACTTTCTATTTTTTAATTCACCCCACTTTAATAAAGACCCACTTAGTCATTTATTTCCAAAGTCACTTTTCACTTTCTAATTTCACATTGACTTTATTAAAGTCACTTTAAATTTAAACTTTAGTAACTTTATCACTTAAAGTCACTTTTAAATTAGATTTGGCTTTATAACTTTATAAAGTCACTTTAGGAGAAAAATTAAATTCTTTTGGACACTTTTCCCTAGGCCAAAGATCAAAGCCTTAGGGAACCACCTGTCCTCTGGTAACCAAATTTCAACAACATTTTCCAAGGGCATGGCAGCGAAATTCTTTTTTCCAGCAAATAATTGGGAAGGTTGGCATTGTTTTAGAAAGTTCAAGGTATTGGCAAAGATGGTGGGCCAATAGTAACCTGCCCTCGAAATTTTGTGAGTGGTGGTTCGAGTAGCATAATGTCCCTCGCAAAACCCAACATGAAACTCTTTTAGTAACTTTTCACATTCTTCCTTATTGACGCACCTAAGGATCATCCCATCGGAGCTCAATGATCTTTTCTTGTGTTTGGTTAGGTGAGGAGGGGCGAATATGTTGCGCAGGTAATAGATTATGTCCTTGTAACATTTATCCTCCTCAATTTCGACAGTGGTGGCGCATAGTCGCTCCTTCTCTCCTTCTCTAATGGCGTCGTTATTGCCTTTGGTCATCATTTCAGCCAAGCCTTGCCCCCATATAATTTTCTTTGGACAAATGTCAATGTCATATTCCTTGATTTTGGACACCTAGATCAGATTGGGACAACACATCTTTGACAGCAGGGTATGGTACATATGCATATATCTTGTTATACCCAACATAAGTCCTAAAATGCTTGACATATTTGAAAAGGGCATATGCTTGTTTTTCAATGATGGTATATCTTGCTTCATCATCACACAACGGTTTGCTCATAAAAGTTGTAGGTCTTTCATACCCATCATTATCCTTTTGCATAAGTATCCCAGCAATAGTGTATCTCTAGAGGCAAAGGAATAGATGATAAAATCCTTAGCGTAATCAGGGCTAGCTAGGACGGGAGTGGAGGCAATCCTCTTTTTTATTTCCTCAAAGGCTTCATTCTTTATAGGATCCCACGTGTATGGGGTTTTTTTCTTCAAGAGGTCGCTCATCGTTTTGACGATTTCAACAAAGTTTGGTATGAATCTCCTCACAAAATTGATTTTGTCAAAGAGTGACCTTAAGGCATCTTGATTTTTGGGATAGGGAATATTTCTAATAACTTGGATTCTCTCGAGGTCAATGGTAATCCCATATTTGGAGACTATGTGTCCGAGCAATTTACCTTTGTGCACACCAAATATTGATTTTTTAGGGTTTAGAGATATATTGTGTTGTCTACATTTCTCAAATACCTTCCTCAGATGTTTTAAATGGTCTTTTCTCTCCTTAAAGGCCATAGTCAAATCATCTTGATAGATCTCCATGATCTTTCCTATGAGGTTCCTGAAGGAAAAGTCCATGGCCGTCTGAAAGGTGGACCGAGCATTAAGGAGGCCAAAGGACATTCTGAGGTACATGTGTGTTCCCCATGGTGTAGTAAAAGCAACTTTCCAGAGAAGCCATCCAAGAATGATAACATTTGAGACCCAATTATTCTTTGCAATAGGTTTTCCATGTTGGGCAGAGGGTAATTGTCTTTTAAGCATCCATGATTAAGGTCTCTAAAGTCAATGCACATCCTGATATTACTAGTCTTTTTGTGGGTGATCACAGGGTTGGAGATCCATGATGAATGTCGAATTGGTGCAATGATCCCTACGTCAGCCATATTTTGGAGCTCTTCCTTTACATGTGGAGCGAGTTTCAGATTCATTCATCTTAGTTTTTTCCTAACAGGCTTCACCCCTTCCTTGAGAGGAATGGTGTGTTGGATAATCTCAGGGCTATATGCTTTTAAATCATCATATGACTAGGCTAAAACATCCTTAAACTCTCTTAATATATTTTCAAGCTCATCCTTTTCTTCTTTAGAGAGGTTGTTTCTAATCTTGATGATTTGGGGAGTCGTCACAGATCCCGGGTTTAGGTCAAGCATGTCAGGGTTTTCTTGGTTATCATTGTTAGTAATGCTAGCATCATCCTTGTTGAAGTGTTGCTCATTGATGACATCCTTATCTCTTGAGTGGGAGCTCTCATGGTCTTGTAGGAAGATATTTATGTCTTGGTTATCCTAAAAAATGGGCCAGTGTTCTTCATAATCAGGGATGGAAGGCCTATGGATTGTATCAATGATGCATCTGCCTTTTCTTGCAACATCATGACAGATTAGTGTGGAAGTGGAAGTAGGCACTACCGAGGTATTAGCCATGTTGTTCAAAAATCGATCAAATGCTCGAAAAGATAAATCATCAAACCTTTTGAGCAGGTGAGTGATCCTTTCTTTCTAAGGTTTCAATTTTTCTTTCTTTGTGTTAAAAGTTCCCCTGACTTGGGAGATAACTAGGTCGGAATCTCCTATTATGATCAATTTTTGAATGCCTCTTGATTTGACTGCTTCAAGACCTAACAAAAGGGCTTCATACTGAGCAATGTTATTAGTGTAGATGAATTGTAGTCTTATGGAAAACGAGAGATATTCTTTGTATGGGGAGATGATACCAATGCCAACCCCGACCCAAATTTGGAATGCGCTCCATCAAAGTACATTACCATAATCATGGAAGAGGCAGGGAAGCAACATCTTCATTTTTGAAAAGTCTGCATTTTCTGATTTTGTCATTTTCTTCTTCTAGGTTACTTTCATCTTTGTGAGATGATGCAATCATAGGGGCAAAAAATTCATGTCTAGGTATTGACACATAAGAATTTTCTTTCCATGGGAGATAAATGACAGAGCCATCTTCATTAATGGATAAGTTGAGAACTTGGATCAACATTTTGGACACAATCATTCTCCACGTTGGGGGTTTTTCTACTGCAACTTTTTTCCATAGAAAAAATGAAACTTTTTATAAAATTTACAAAAAGTTACGTCGTAGATGCCACAACATTCCATAAGAGGGCATCACCCTATGAAGAGTAGGGCTTGGGCAGAGTGACGAAAACACTACTAAACTTACACAATGCCAGAAACACTGAACTTATCTTTTTTGCCTTTTTTCTTTTGAACTTTTTGCCAACCATCCAGTGAAGAAGCAGAGGAGATAATTTCCAACTCCATGTTGGTAGAGAGTTGAACATCTTTTTCGGAATCTGAACTCTCAGATACATGTGCGCGTTTAGTGCCCACCACACCTCGCTCACCGACCTGTTCATTCTGTTGGGATTCAACGTCTGTAGGAAGAGATGTCTTCCCCACATTATCCTTTTTTTCTTCCATCTTTCCTACTACCTTCTCTTGTGTATCTTGCTGATTTTTTGTTTCTGTTTGCTTCTGGTTTTCTTTCATTTCTTCTTCCTCCTCATTTGAAAGTTGCAGATCCTGAAATAGCCAACCTTTCTTCTTTTGTGGTTTCTTGGTTGTTTTTTTCTTCAATAGTGTGCAGGTGTTCTGTAGGTGCCCAGTTTGGTGGCACACCCTACATCTAAAGGTAGTGTTCTCGAAATCTAATGTTTGTGCCCACTTAAGGTCTTTGTGTATCAGATGTATGCAATTTGGCAGGCCTTTGCTTAAGTCCATCTCCACACAGATTCTCGCAAATGTGAATATCCCTATGTCCATTCTCTCTCGGTCCAGCTTTATGAACTTTCCTAGAGAGTTCCCAATGCTTTCTAGGACCTGGTGATGCCAGAAAGGGAGAGGCAGATTGTACAGCCTCACCCAAACAGGCATTTTAGTAACCACTATTGAGTTTGCATCAAAACTTGGGAACCATGAGGTTACAAAGAGGCCTGCTTTTCCCTAGAACCATGGTCTGTCATTTGTTGCAAAGATGCAGTCCTCTATGATAAATATCATAATCTCTGGTCCAATTTTGGTGTATCCATGCATGTAACTCTTATGTTTTTGGCCAGTAACCATTAAAACAGTAGATCACTGCTTTTGATTGTAGCGCATCAAAAAGCCAAGTTACCTTTGGTATTTCTATTGCCAAATCTAGAATGTTATCTGTCTTTTCTACAATATATGGTCTTGGTAATGACAGGTCGAGTGATTGTTTTTTCCGCTGTGTGGAGGCTTTCCCTCTTAGAATATCCTTGAAAGAGGGTTTGCCCTTTCCTGTTGGTGCAGGTCTAGCTGATGTGGTTGTTCCTGGTGCACCTCCTTTTAGTCTTAAGTTTAGAAAAACATTGGTGTTTCTTTGAATTTGGTATTCATATAATTGTAATTTTTCCTGAGTATATCAGGCTCTGTTTTTGAGCCGGGATGCCTGTAGTGAATTGGATTTTCTCTTTCACCTCTGGGACCAGCTCCGAATCCCGCACCCACAGTAAGATTGTCTTGCCGTCTATAGCTTTTATAAAAGTTTGATATTGGGATTTCAGAGCATAGTCCCCTCTGCTTAAATCACAGCTTGGGAGTCTAGAGCATATCCCTCGAGGGCTAAGAGCATCTACAGGTGAGGAAGAAAGACCAAGGGATGGAAGTCCCACAGACATGTGTGACGGACGAAAGGCTTGTCCTCGTGAATTGGCCGTGGTGGAAACAGAGCGAGAGGGGGCGGCCCCCAAGTCATCCTCTGCAGCGAGAAACCCCATTATTCAAAAATCCTGAGATATAAAGGAATAACAGAGAGGTTTTTGAGGATTATCGAGATTTGTGTGCGCGTCACCTGGAATGTGCTAGCCGTTTCCAAATGTGCCGAGGATGAAGAGGCCCTGTGTCGGGAGGGAGCGAAACACGGGAGGAAACCTCCTTCAAACGACAGGCTCCGGAGCCGTCTTGCGACGCGTGTGGGGAGAGCATCCCCTGTGTTAAAACCTTGCAGTCGCTGAAAAAGTTTTTACCCCTTCCATGATTCCACATACTTTGAGCTCTTCAGAGTTCAAAATGATCTTAGCAAAACACTTCCTTGAAAGCTTCAGTCCTAGCTTTCTCATAGCAATTGAAGACATGATGTTGATAAGGCTACTAGAGTTCAGGATGCAATTCCTTAAGGTGATGTCATTAAATCTGTGAAAATTCTACTGCAGTGTATTGGTTTATTTGTCCTACTTTTTAAAATTAATACAAGTTATTTTCAGAAATTAGATTCAGAAAGTATCGATATAAATGCAACTAACACCTACACATGGAGATCATTTACTGAATAATAGGCTCATGCAACAAAGTGACACATGGATTTTTGGACATAAGTTCCTAGAAAAACCCAAAGTGGGAAAACCAGTGTAGCAGATATGAGGGTTTATTATTAAGTAGTTTTGAGTACAGTAAATCTGGGTTCCAAATTTGGAAAACGCAACAGAGAATAAAAGAAATCAAATCTGCAACTAACCTAAAGTTCTAGTGCCAAATATCTGACAGATCCACACCCTCAAACTAGATTTACAGAACTCAGCCCGGATCTGGCCCTAGAAACCCTCAGTGCTGCCCCTGGAGCCCTAGCATCAACCATGGTAGCCTCAGAATGCCACTGCGCTACCCAGAAAGGGACTGCATAACCCTTGGAAGAGTGACGCACGCATTATGTTGGCCTAGAAGCCCTCCTGCGTAATTCTGAAACCCTCTGAAGCCTCTGTGCTGTCCTGCGTAGCACTTGCATAGTTGCTGCTCTGCTTCTCTGCGCTATCCTTGTTGCTGCTCCTCTGCCTCTTACTAACTCTTGGCTCTTGGGATCAGATCATCCCCTCAGCCAATACTGCCCCTTGCTGCAGGAAATTCCTTCAGAAATTCTTAGCAAACCCGCCCTAGAATTCTAGATCTATTCCTCAGCTTTTGAACTGTGTGTCCTTCCAACTGACGCTCAAGCCTTTCTCTTATACTTTTCATTGAACCCTTCAACGACTAAGATTAAATCATTCATCAATGGCTGAGATTAAAAGACCGCTTGATCCATGTGATTTAAGACAATTTCAGCACATGTGTTAATTAATTCACTTTAGTTATTTTATTTTCCTAAGTTTAGACATAGGAAATCCATTAAAATAATTAATTATTTGAATAACTTAGAAGACCAACTGAAATTTCTCAAATCCCTTTCTGGGTTTTGGAGATCAAGTGTGTCCTAGCCCCTCCACAAAATTTCGGGGCTAGAGCACACTTGATGCTACACCAACTATACAAGATCTCAGCACTCCCTCTTAGCACAGAGTGTGCTCTAGGAAAGTGTACTCAAACAATGCATCCACACCATGCACTACAAGATCTTGAAGCTGGATTCTGTGTTGCTGATGCTTGGCTTGCTGCTGTCCATTCACTGCACTGCTGCTCTCTGTACTGCTGCCCGTGCCACTACCATTGACACTACCACATCTGTACTGCAGCTCCCTCTCAAATTGCTTCTTCATGCTGCCCATAGCACTACCACTGCTAACTACTGCACTGCAACTCAGTTGCTGGGAAGTAAGAAACTAAAAGACTCTGCCCAACTATGTGACAGATAAGTCAAGTTTCACTCCACCATTGAAGCTCCCTGGATGTTGATTCACGCTATCCTCCTGGAGACACTATCATGCTGCAACACTGCACTGCGTGAGCATAGCTTCTCTGCGTTGCTACAGTCCCATCAACCCCTCTGCGTTGCTGCCTCCCCGCTGTTGCTGCCTCTGCATTACGCTGCTCCCTCTTCAGCTCTTCAACTCCCTCTTCCGCTTCAATGTGGCCTTTTGCAACCATCTCCCAACTCATCCCACTACCGTCTTAAGGCTCCCGTAGCTCGTATGTGATCCAAGAGTAGGTCTGACTCAAGGATCTCGCCGGTGTCTGTAAATGCTCTACATATCCATGTCACCCCACCTCTTCTCTCGAGGCACATGAGCAATCATGGCTGCATCATCATCAGAGTCATCATCCTTTGTTGCTGCAACCTTGGAATCAGAAGAGCCTTTGTCCTTCTTCTTAGGACAACTATTGGTGAAATGTCCAAGATCACCACAGTTAAAGCATCTGACCTTGGAAAGGTCCTTCTTCGTCCCTTGCTGTTTGCTTTCCCTTGATGCAAGGGTTGCATCCTCCTCCTCTTCCTTGACTTTTGCCTTTCCGCTTCCTCCACTGATATTCTGACGCTTGGTGACCCTCTTGATCTCCTCTTGGTGGAGGATAGCCCACATGTTAGCCCAAGATGGTAACACTGCCCTTCCTAGAATGCTCTGGACAAACGTTTCCCAATCTTCTGAGACTGCATTCAAAGCAGTCCTCACTAAGAGCCCCTCATCCGGAGTAGCACTGATGCCAACCAGCTGATCTCGGATGGCTTGAAGCCTGAAGAGGAATGGATCTATCTCTTCACCCTTCATCATTTGGAACAACCGCATCTGGTTCTCAAGAAGCATTCTTCTTTGCACGAAGCCTCCTTGGTACATCGTGTCCAAGGCTACTCACATGTCATTTGTTGTAGTCTTCCCAACAATATGAAGTATAACATGGTCCTTGACTTCGTTATGATCAAAAGCTTCGTCTGTGCTTGATTTTCTTTACACTTCTTGAGAGGATCTGCATCGGTTGGTACAGTAAGGACCTTCTTTGCATGCTCTTTGAGACCATACTCATCCAGAACTGAGAGAAGTCTGGCCCTCCAGATAACATAGTTGGACATGCCGTCCAATCTATCTTGATCCCTCAGTCCATATCGTGCCATCTTTGCTCAGATCTGACAGAAACAATACTTCTCCCTCTGGATATGGGTTTCTTGGTGACTAGAAACCCTCTAGTAGCTGCTTCTGCTGAAGACTGATTTCCCTCCTGGAAATCTTCCACCAAAAACACAAACGGACAGTACTCTTCGATCCTCCTGACCGAATCTCAGATCTGTTTGGCTGAGACCTGCTGAGTAACTATTTTCCTCCTGTCTTTGTTGCCTTAGCTAGGCACAATTCTTCACTTGCAGAATGTCTACCCCACCAGTGCTGTTGAAGATCTGAAGCACTGCTTCCGGATGTTGGCAAAATTATTCTACAACCGGAGAAGTGACTGGACTGCTTCTTCTTGATTGGCCCAATGCAGTCTCACCGCTGCTTAGAAGTGGACTGCGTAACCCCAGATTGGGTGATGCAGTCCTTACGCTTCCCTGGGAAGGGTCTGCGTAAATCTGAAGGCCTTCTGCAGCTTTAGCGTTGACCTCTTCTAGATCTGCGTTCTCCTGCTGTCAAGATGCCCTTTCCGGATCTGCTGCTTCTTCTGCCACCTTGCAGAAAAATATTTCTTCAACTGATTGCTGGAGATTCAGCTTGATCTGCTATCACTTTGATACCATGTGAAAATTCTACTACAGTGTATTGGTTTATTTCTCCTACTTGATTTAAATTAATATAAGTTATTTTCAGAAATTAGATTCAGAAAATATCAAAATAAACACAACTACAACCTACACATGCAGATCATTTACTGAATAATACACTTGTGCAACAAAGTGATACATGGATTTTTGGACATAAGTCGCCGGAAAAACCCAAAGCGGGAAAACTGATGCAGTAGATATGAGGGTTTATTATTAAGTAGTTCTGAGTACAGTAAATCTGGGTTTCAGTTCTGGAAAACTGGACATAGAATAAAAGAAATCAAATCTGCAGCTAACTTGAAGTTCTAGTGCCAAATATTTGATTGATCCACACCCTCAAATGGGATTTATAGAACTTAGACCGTATCTAGCCCTAGAAACCCTCAGCGCTACCCTGAAGCCCCAGCGTCAGCCCTGGTAGCCTTAGAATGCCACTGCGCTGCCCAAAGAGGGACTGCGTAACCCCTGGAAGGGTGACGTAGGCCTTACGCTGGCCTAAAAGCCCTCTTGTGTAATTCTGAAACCCTCTGAAGCCTCTGCGTTGTCCTGCATAGCGGCTGCAGAACACCTGCATAGTTGATGCTCTGCCTCTCTGCGTTGTCCTTGTTGTTGCTCCTTTGCCTCTTACTGACTCTTGGCTCTTGGGATCAGATCATCCCCTCAGCCAATACTACCCCTCGCTGCAGAAAATTCCTCCGAAAATTCTTAGCAAACCCGCCCTAGAATTCCAAATCTATTCCTCAGCTCTGCAACTGTGTGCCCTTCCAACTGACCCTCAAGCCTTTCTCTTATACTTTTCGTTGTACCCTTCAACGACCGAGATTAAATCATTCATCAACGATTGAGATTAAAAGACTGCTTGATCCATGTGACTTAAAACAATTTCAGCACATGTGTTAATTAATTCACTTTGATTATTTTATTTTCCTAAGTTTAGACATAGGAAATCCATTAAAATAATTAATTATTTGAATAACTTGAACACCAACTAAAATTTCTCAAATTCCTTTCTGGGTTTTGGAGATCAAGTGTGTCCTAGTCCTTGCACAAAATTTCAGGGCTAGACCACACCCGATGCTACACCAACTATACAAAATCTCAACAAAATCCAAAGGTGATGTAGAATGGATTGCTTATATCCAAGGTTGTCTTTAATAGGATCTTTAGGATAGGATCAGGGGGCTTCTCCTTTACTTTGGAGGTGTCTTGAGGCAGGGCAACTTCTTCATTTGGGGAAGACTCCTAATCATCAGGTGAGCTACCTTCCTCGACTTGGAGCATATTGATAGATGTTTGCCTTATAGATTGGTCAAGGTCAAATATGATATTTTGGGCTTAGAAGAGGTTATTAGGTTCCTTATTTCGGGCATCAAAAGCTAGCCTCCCAGTGAAGGAATTTAGGTATATAGCCAAGGTTATTTCTTTTGGAGAGATTAAGCTACATGGGAAGGCACGAATGATAGAATTGAACTTGTGATTGAATTCGACAATGGATTCATCATTCTTCTTCTCGGTAGATAGAAACCCTTTGTACAATTGAACCAAATCCCTTTTATGGTACCATCTCCTTTCAAATGTTTCAAGCAATTCTTCCCATGAAGATATAGATGAGGTCGGGAGGGAGAAGTACCACTCACGAGCCTTTCTTATGAAGCTGTTGGCAAAGACAATTATGCGGTTGAACTCATTGTAAGGTTCCCCAAATGTCAGACCTTCAACTTTTAGAAGATGTTCCCAAGGATCCACCTCCCCACTAAATGTAGGTATGTTAGAATCTTCAGGCACGCGGGTGAGTAGTGCCCCAATCGCCTTTGAAAGGTTGAGAGGTCCAAATATTTTATGCTTGTGTTTGAGCCTCTCAATCTTCCTATCAAAGAATGGGGTATGGGATTCCTGGTTCTTTCTGCGATGATAGGTTAAGGTCTTAGGGCCTTCCATCTTGAAATGGAAATTGTGGAGTCACCAGAGGAATATTAATAAATGTCGTTAGTGAATCAATTCCCCAATGATTCACTAGGGAGGCAGACCTGCTTCCTCCCCGGCAACAACGCTGGAAATGTTACTACTCAAACTAGCAGGGGACCTAGAGAGGTTCCCAATAGGGCAATTGCTAGACCAAGGGCAACGACAGAGGCTTAGCCCACTGTCACTATGGCTAAGGTTCAATGCTTTGTGCTAGTTGTCATCAATATACCTTCATCACAACTTACACAGGGGTCCATAGAGCAGTGGGTGTTGCACTGATAACGTCAACTTAAGCGGACATAATCTTGTTGTGCATTCACTAGGGGATTGTTCTTGAGCCGTGCGGATCCAAGGAGCTGATGGGAAGATTGACAAACTAGTGAAGTCAGTTTTACTGACCACGAGCACTCAAAAATTGTTGGTGCTTAATCCTTGCATGAGCTTCCTCAGTCTCTTGAGGAGCGATAACTGTACCAGGTCATATTGATATTATGTGCAGAAAGCAGTGTAAGCAGAAGGTTTATAAATATGTGTTGTTGATGATGGAGTTGGGTTGGTATGTCTATATTCTTGTCCTTAAAGGTGACTGTGCATTCCAATGTCTCGCGAGCTGATTGTTGCTGGTATAAAAGGACTATTTTTGCACCAGAGATTGAGCACATATCTGAGGCTAAGCAGGAATTAAAAGAGAACGAGTTCATGACTCTAGAAGAGGTTTAAGGAAAAGAAACAAAGATCGATTGCCTTAAGTCTCTTGTTGCAACGATCTACGAGAAGCTGTCATCCATGCTGAGGAAATGTCGTTATATCAGGGTTCTCTATTGGGCCCATTATGATGCATTCTCCTTTATCAGATTTATTATGGTAGCTTCTAGATTTTTGTAATTTATGTTAGCTGTGCATGACATTTTCTGAATATTATTTGCTATCAAAATTTATGGTCTGGATCTGGTTTCACACTTATATCACTTAAAAGACTACACCTACAACACTATAAAAACTTACGAAAGCAGTGGCCTCATCTAAACCATGGAGGAACTCCTAAACCAATTAAGAAGATTAACCACAGAAATTGGCTCCTTGAACCACCATACATTAGTAGACCAGAAAACAAAATGGAACAACAAACCATTCTCAAAAGGGATCTACACTCTTCTACAACAAGAACCACCGAAAGATTTGTAGAAAGAACATGAGTTGGGACACAAGATCATTAAACTTGGGTCAGATTTGAAGCACATGAAGATCACATGGAGAGTTCTTTCCAAACTTGATGAACTTAATGAACTCCTTTCCAAAGTAAGCCAGTTAGAAGGAATGAAACTGATTTGGGCCCTAAAACCTGCTACGCTTTCTCTTATACAACCCAAGTTCTTGGAAGAACCTTGTGAAGGGTTCATACTTCCAGTTGCATCATGCCTCAGTAACATTATGAGGTTGACCACACCTATAGCTCCTTTCAATGATGATGTTATGAAGGGAGTTTTCAAGTTAGTAGTGGGGACTTTTCAAGACTTGGACAATAATTCAAGCTCTACGTTTGGGAAGAAGCTTGAGATTTTAGGAGGTATGGCCATGTTCAGAACATATGACATCATGCTTGATTTGGGGTGTGATGACTTGGTCTGTCAGATGTTCCAATGTTTCTTTAACATTAGGAAAGATCACCCTGATACAGTCGGAGCAAACATGCTGTCCATTTTGTCTTCAGCCATGGGAGATCGTGATGTTGTTTGCAGGGAGTTGCAGGCTAGACTGTTGACCATTTGGAGGAGAGAACTGTTGGTGTCACCTGCTGCTTATGAGCTAGCCGAAAGGTTGGCTGAGAAAAATATTAGAATGTTCCATAAACAGTTGACCAGGGAGGAGGTGCTTAGGATTGATGGACCATGTAGCAGGAATGAGTTAAGGAGGAGGGGTCTCTACTTCATCTACAAAGAACCTTGGGGACTTGATCACTCATGCGTGAGAGATGCAGATGAGGGGGAAGAGGTAAAGCTAGAGGACATTCCTTTTGTATGTCAAGATGAGGACTCTTCTTTGGATGAGTCCATGGGGTCATATGAGGATGCTTTTGGGGAGCATGAATAGCCATGCAAAGTTGATGACAATTGGCCGGATTTGTATTCCGGTGTGCATGATGAGCAATGAGGGGAATCTATGGGAGATATTCAAGATGATGAGTCACTTGTGATGATTCAGTCGGAGCAGCATATGGTGGAGCATGAGTCAGCTGAGGAGGAGGATATGCATAGTATGCATGATAGTCCTTTTGGGGAGAGCCAGATGGAGGTTCACATTGAGTCTGTGATGGATGTGCGGCTACCCTTGGGGTTAGCCAATGATGAGGAGTAGACAAATGTACAAACATCTAGCAGGGTAACATTAGTTGCAGATACTTATACTTGGGAGATGTTGGAGGTCAATAGGGTAGTTCTGCGTGAGGCTAGTAGACAACAGGAGTATGACATTCCTGATCAGGAGAGAAAGGAGCTGTTGGAGATGGTGGAGTATCTATCTTTGGGCCGACCCATTGATGAGGTGCAGGTAGATGCACATGCTGTTAGCAGAGCTGCAGTACTTTCAGGGAGAAACACTCTTTAGGAGTGTATCGATGGGGCTTGCAACATATCTTGTCCACTTTGGCCTATTATAGAGAGAGGGGCCTTCTTCTTCAGGCAAATCTCGTTGACAGACAGGACAGAGCATCATAAGTTGAGTATGGACTAGCGACAACACACCAGACTTGTTCTATATGCAGGTGTCACTTCATTTGATTCTTCTTCCGGGATAGATTGGCAGGAGATCATGAGTTGGCATCCTATTGATGGTACGGTCTTCTTAGTTAGGAGCATAGTGGAGCAAGGACCCTTAGACATGACATATACTACAGTTTCTGGTTGGCAGTGGGACACAGGTCGACAAACCTTCAGTATTCCATCTCGACTTCAGGAGAGTTCAGTTAGCATTGGATCGAGTCAGGAGTTGGGTTGGAGAGAGGGGATGAGTTGGTACACAGTTGGTGGGGCAGCTTACATAGTCAAAGCTATAGCACGGCAGGAGCCATGGAGCACTAATGCTGGTTGGCATTGGGATCCAGGTTGGTTTGTTGATGATATATTTAGTCAGAGATTGGTCTGGGATCCAAGCATTGAGCGATCCGTTTCTGGGGGGCTGATATAGAGGCCTCGCATCTCCCAACGGTTTGTATGGTCTCAGTTGCATTGGGCCAACAAACTTGTCCACATATTTGGATTTCTTGAGGGCAAGCAATCTTGGGGTGGAGGTTTTGTAATATCCCCTTTTCTGGTGTTCCTTATGACATGGTTAGGATGGACTCTCAGGGTCAGGGGCAGACAGGTCACAGGTGCAGGTTGGTGTCATTGGCGGGCCCAGGGGATTTGTGGAGGAGTTTTGAGGAGTTTCTATGAGGATTAGTGGCATTCGCTTGGTATATTCCATCATTCACACAGTTTTCCTTTCGTTCCGGTGCATTCAGACAACTTTTGGAAAACTGAGTTATTTTTGAGCTTAACTCAATTAATTATGCTAAAGGTGGCATTCCAGGAGGGACACATGATAGAACACCTTAGTGTAATAGCTCGTTGGAACCAGAACGAGAATACTTACATGATGGGATGGTTGGACATGAGTTTCAGTGACCTGATGAGACATGGTGGCCAAACTACTCTTTTTCCGCATTAAAAAGAATATTTTAATTGGAAAAGAAGAGGGAAAAGTGCTCCATGATTAAAATAATAATAAAATAGAAAGATCGAGAGGGGTCCATGAAATCTATAAAAGAAGAGGAGGAGGCCATTGGGAGAACATCTTGGATTTGATATCTTTTCTTGTATGTGAGGTTGAGAACCCAATTCTCTACTCCATTGGTAGCCCCAAGACGGAAACCCTCGTGTGATTGAGAGAGATTAGGCAAGTGCCCAACTCCCCTTGGTGAATTCATCCTGAATTCACAGGTGAGCTTAGCAGTGGCAGTTTTGTGCAGTTTTGGTGGAGTGCCCATGCAACAAATCCTTGAGGCCAGATTTTATCTCAGTTATGTCAGCTATTTATCTTTCCAACATGTAAACCGCAGTCTATGTTATAATAAAGCTGAGATTATTTACTGCATCATTATGTTATGGAATTGCATGAACTTTATTTGTTTTATTTTACATGGCAATCTTATGTTAGATGGATGATAATTTTATGGGAAATTTGTGGTTAAGCGAATTTTTGCAAATTTAGTCAAAATATCCATTTGGGGATGTTACATACAATTATGATTTATTATCTTTTATCTATATTTATTCAATTTTATATAAATTATATTCGTAACACTTGCATAACCACAAAATAGTGCCATAGAGAAGGCTCGTATAACCACAAAACAATGCCATAGAGAAGGCTTGCATAACCACATAACAGTGCCACAAATGCACAATGTTTCACAATATATAATGAATCTCAGAGCCGCACCAAACAAAGACACATAAAATATGATCTGAATCTTCCCAAAAATGATGTAGGAGGGGCAGGCCAACATGATCTAGGAGGGGTCGACTTGGGCAAATTTAGGCCAACTTGGTTAAGACATAGATTTATAATTTCTCCTTCGTTTTGCCAATGAAAATACTGACCAAAGCTACCAAATTTTCAACATTTCCCCTTGATGATATTTATCCCCCCTTCCTTCATTGTTCATCCTTCCACGTCCTCTTCTACGACCTCTTCCTCTAGAAGAGTCTTGTGACTGATTCTTCTCTTTTTGTGCAAAGCACACAACTTCTTCAGGGGATTGGGACGCTGCTTCTTCTTCCCAAAAACTTTCTCCCATGCTACAAACTTCTCCACAAGAGTGTCAAATGTAATGTCCTTGAGTTGAACGCTAGCTTGTAAGGATTCAAGATAGTGAGAATATGTTGGATAGAGGGGCTTGGAAATGGTTGTGAGAGGGATGTCCATTTTAATTCTAGTGGCTTGTACATTATGCATGATAGCTCTAATTTGTGAGGCTAGGGCCAGGAGGTCATCATCCTTCAACTCTATTTTGAAGAGCTTGTTCATCAATTGAACTACTTTGAATTCTAATTGCGAGCCATATAAATTTTTCAATTTCTTTACTGCATCATAAGCATTTGTAATTGGAATAATATAACAACTCACCTCTTCACTTATAGGAGCAACAATCAACACATAATCTTTGTTATTCTTATTTGCCCATATGCCTCATTCTTTATCTAAAGTGGGCTTCATAGGTGCATTGTCACCTTCTCCTTCACAAACACCTTTCTATAGGTTATTGAAGTTAAGGTTGTGCTTGATCTTTCTGGACCATTCATGGTAATTCTCCTGGCCAATGAGCACTACACAAACTATGGAGATGAGAGAGTGCATCTTTTATAATCAAAGTCACTGCAAAATACTCTAACTTAGTTCTCCCAAGCACCTACAACACTTGAGTGGTATTCTTCCTTGTGGAATGAACCAAAAGCAGAACTTGACTCTACAAAAATCGTTTATTCTTTAAGTCCACACATAAACAAAAGGTTGGTTGCATTCAGACACAAGGCAACGTATATTGCACAATTCCCAATTGGTGGGACCAAAAATAAGAAACATGTTGGTGTTAAATCAAATCTGGTTACATAGACCTTGCCCCAAGAACATCAAGTATTTATTCATGTCCTGAAAAAACTGGGAATGCATAGCAGTTGTTTGAAAAAAATGTTGGAAATACTGAGAAGGGGGGGAGGGGGGTGAATTAGTATTTCTTTTACAACTGTTATTTTTTATGCCAGTTAAGATCACTTATAAAACAGAACACAAAATGAACAATAAATAATTTTATTAATAAGATCGACGAGGATTCCAATCCTCTTTACGACGAATCGAGTACAATAATGCTTCGGGGCTCCAACCCTAGATGAAGACTCCAATCTTCAATCTACCAGGCTCCAACCTATACTTTTCCAAGCACCAACTTGGTCTTCTTGTGGATTCCAATCCTTTAGGGCACAAACCCTCTCAACTTAACCAAGCTCCAACCTGGTGTTCTATTAGGGCTCCAACCCACCCAACTTACCCAGGGTCCAATCTGGTCTTCTATTAGGGCTCCAACCCACTCAACTTACCCAAGCTCCAACCTGGTCTTCTATTAGGCCTCCAACCCACTCAACTTCAAGACAATATGAGGTTTTTAGTGAGACTTCCAAATTACCTCAACGAGTCTCTGGCATAATTTTACAAGCTTCCAAGAGTGTATATCCCAACAATGTCCCCAAGAAGATCTTCAAGAATGCCTCCAATCATCAATGACAACTTTAACAAAACACATCTCCAGTACTCTTCATTTTACCCATACACCTATTTTATTAAATCTTCATTCTAGCCTTAAGATCTTCAAGACAACTTTCAGTACTAGCAAGATTTCAAATCTGCCAAGATACTCTCCCAAGGTCAAGTGATAGATCTGCTCCCAAGGACTTCAATTGGTGATCTTCAATATGGTCTCTAATAAATTGCTAAGAAGTCTTCCAACAATTCAACAATGCTCTAGCAAGGTATCTTCAAATCGTCTTCGATAAGGTCTTCAAAAAATGCTACAGCTTCATCCAAGGTTAAATATCAATCTAAGGCTGCTTCAGGTATGTTCACAGACTCTACCACGGTCACTAGACTTCTCCAATGATTAGCTTCAGGTCCAAGTACTGCTTCTGCAAGAGTAAAGACTGCTACAAAGTGTTCTTCAAGATGCCCTATCAAAACTTCAAGGAAATCTTCAACAATTCCATGAATGACAGTACTAAGTGCCCTTAGGAATACTTCAATGAGTCGGCTCCTCAGTCCAATTCGAACCCCTTCTCTACAGTCCATAGTCCACCTTAATACAGAGGGATATGCTTCAGGATATGAAACAACTAAAGTATGCTTAATAGCTCCTGAGTTTAATTTGAAATATGAAACACAGAAGTCTGTCAAGGTCTATTCTGCTGTATCATATTAAGATATATGTGGTGTTAAAATTGCAAAATAGAGCCCACCGAAATTTGCACAGAGAACCAGAGTTAAGCCACTGAGATGCACTGTAGTAATCCGAAATTCTTCAGAGGTAGCCTGAATTTCACCACAGAAGTGATCCAAAATTCTCCACATAAATTCGTTCTTTCTTGACTCTGTTTCTGCTTCAGATGTGAGTTCCTTTTTTTGTTTTCTGCTGGACTGAGATGATCAAATGGGAAGATACTTACGTCAATATATAGTGGTTTGTTTCTATGTGAAACGACATCTCTTTTGGGCAAGGAGAGAGTTGTCCGCTTATTTATCTAGCGCGGAGTTGTTATATATGGTGTTTCTTTTTCATGACCCGAATTGTCATGTATAGAGAGGAGTTGACTTGTAGGTTCTTAATAAGTGCTGTCATTCGCAAGGGAAGTGTTCAGATTTTGTGTAGTGGGGGTAGCATCGGATGTGCTCTAGCTTGCAAAATTTGTGGAGGGACTAGAGTACACATGATCTACAAGACCCAGAAAGGGATATGGGAAATTTCATCTGGTTTGGGAGATATTTAATTAATTAATTATTTTAATGTATTTCCGAAGTCTAAACTTAGGAAAATTAAATAATTAAAGTTAATTAAATTAAGCATGTGATGAAATTGTCCTAAGTCACACGGATGAAGCTTGCTTAACCATTGATTCAAGATTTGATCATGGTCGTTGGTTTCCCAACAAGAAAAGTATAAAGGAAAGGCTTGGGGTCATTTGTAAAGACACACAGAGGCAGAGCACTGAAGCTAAGCTGAGATTTTAGGGCAGGGTTTGCTAAGAATTCTTAGAAGTGTTTTAGCCGCAGAGAGGATGGTTTGATCCCAGTGCCTAGAATCAGCAAGAGACAAAGAGCAGCTTCCAGAGGCAACGCAGAGAAGCAGGACCAGCAGCAGCAGAGAGGGCACAGATGCGTAGCGCAGAGGCAACTTCAACTACGCAGGTGCTGCGCAGTCTCTCTCAAGGCAACGTTAGGCAGTAGGAGACCCTCAAAGGTTACGTAGAGACCCTTAAGGGCAGCGTAGGGACTGCGTCACGCAGTCTAGGGTTACACAACCCTTTCTAGGCTAGTGCATATAGACGTAGAGGTGTAGAGGCTGACACAGGGGCTTCAAGGGCGACGTTGGGGCTTCTAGGGCCTAGATTTGGCTGAGTCTTGTAAATCTCGTTTGAGGGTGAGGATGTGTCAATATTTTGGCTTCAGAACAACAGGGGAGCTGTAGATCTATATTTTCTCTGTTGGGTTTTCCAGATCTGGAACTCAGATTTGTTGTATTCAGAAATACTCTTAATAATAAAACCCTCCAGCAGCCAGCAGACTGGTTTTCCCGCATTGGGTTTTTCTGGGGACTATTGTCTTGAAAATCCTTGTGTCACTTTGTCTATGTGTGCATGTACTTTTTCTAGATCTGAATTGGTGAAAGTCTGTTATGTGTTTTGCTTTGATATTAATCTGAATTTTAAGCTTAATAACTTAATTAAGTAGGAGGAGCATAACTAGATCTAACGGTAGATTTCTGCATAAAGTAACATTCAAAATTTTTCACATGGTATCAAAGCAATTGCAAATTTAGGAGGGTCACTAGCAGAACACTGAAGGATCTTGGTGCAGAAAGTAGCAAGAATAACAGCAGTAGCAGCAGAAGGCCAGATCTGAAGGGACAACGCAGTTTCAGAGGAAGCAGACTCGCGCAGAGGGCAGGGTGACGCAGTCTTACGCTGTCTCCCAGTAGGCCCACGCACTTACAGCGCAGAGAAAACACTAGGATTGTCTGAAACTAGCTAGGGTGACACAGATCTGAAGTTGTCAAATCCAGAAGTGCTTGAAGCAGAGCTGTAGAACTTCAGAAAGTGTTGGTGGGGTTAAATTTCTGAAGTTTTCAGAATTTTAGCCTAAGCACTAGTGAGAAAGAGTGGGAGGAGATCAACTTCTCAGAGAGTTTCTAGCCAAAGAAACTTGCAAATTGATCTGAGGATCGAAGAGAGTTGAATCATTGTTTGATTGGCAGATTTCCAAGAAGGGAAATCAGTTGTCAGAGGGAGCAGAATGTGCCTGTTTCGCCAAGGACCTTAGATACAGATCTCTAGCATAGAGAAATGGAGCTCTGACAGATTTCTGAGCAGATGACTCCTCATGGATTGCATGATCAGGACAGATTGGATGTCCTATCCAACTTTTTAGTTTGGAAGACTAGAATCCTGATAGTCCTAGAGGCATATCATCTGAGAGACCATGTAGAACAAGTCCTGGCCACGTTGACCAATGCAAATCTCCTAAGGAATCATAATGAAGTTGCGGGACATCCCAAGCGGCTGATAATGAATGGAATTAAGGGCCATATTGTCCCACATATAGCTGAGAAGAAAACAACTAATGAGATGTGGAAGGCCTTAACGCTCCTATATGAAGGAAAGTCTATCTTGAGGAAGATGCTTCTGGAGACTCAGATGCGGTCATTCATGATGACCAAGGGGGAAGACATGGAACATTTTCTCTTCAGATTATAGTTGATCATAGACCAATCGATTGCCATGGGTGCAAAGGTGGAGGATGATGTGATGGTCAAGACTGCTCCCAATGCAGTCATATATGAGTTGGAAACCTTTGTCCAAAATATCTTGGGCAGAGCAGACCTTACCGACTGTGACAACTTGTGGCATTCATGCGTCAAGAAGGACTCCACAGAATCACCAAGTAGCAGTACAACACGAGATCAAGGTGAAGAAGATGCAACCTTGGCATCAAGGGGGCAGCAGGGAAAGAAGAAGAAGGATCTATCAAAGATCAAGTGCTTCCTGTGTGGCAAACTTGGACATTTCGTCAACATTTGTCCCTAGAAGAAAAAGGACAAGGAAGCTTTTTTTTCCAAGGCTGTTGTGGTATGATGGGTCAGAAGATGATGCAGCCATGAGTGCTCATGAACCACGAAAGTGGGGTGACATGGATCTGTAGAGGAGCTAGAGAAAGTTGTCGGGATCCTTGAGCAGCTCATCTCTTGGATCACATCCGAACTACGTGAGCCTTAAGACAATGGTGGGACAAGTGGAGCAGTAGGGGCATAGCTCATGGATGAAGCAAAGGAAAATCTGAAGGTTGGAAGGAGCAGTGCAGTGCAGATGCAACAACAACATAGAGGCAACAACAATGTAGGGGTTGATGTGACTTTAGCAGTGCAGAGCAGAGCTTCTTACGCAGACTAGAGCTGCAGCGGCGTGGAGGCTTCAGGACGACAGCGTAGTGTAGTAGCAGCATGAGAGATTTCAACACAAGGGGTTGATGTGACTTTAGCAATGTAGAGGGAGTCTGCTTACGCAGTGCAAGGCTGTAGTTGTGCATCATTCTCCAGATGACAATAAAAATCAGCAACCAATGGAGTTTCAGTGATGAGGTTGCAACCCAACTGACTTGTCTATCAAAGATTGGGCAAGAGATTCAGTTGTTTCTCTCAGCAATTGAAGCTGCAATGCAGCAGGTAGTAGCACGAATGCAATAGATTGAGAGGGAGCTATAGTACAGATGTGGCAGTGGCAGTGACAGTGTCATGGGAAGAAGTACAGAATGGCAGCAACAATGCAGAGTTGAGTGGCAGCAGGCCAAGCATCAACAACACAAAAACCAGTGCCCAAAATCTTGTGATACATGGTGTGATTTATTTCTAGAGCACACTCCATGCTAAGAGGGAGTGTTGAGATTTTGTGTAGTGGGGGTAGCATCGGATGTGCTCTAGCTCCCAAAATTTGTGGAGGGACTAGGGTACACATGATCTGCAAGACCCAGAAAAGGATTTGGGAAATTTCATATGGTTTGGGTGATATTTAATTAATCAATTATTTTAATGTATTTCCTAAGTCTAAACTTAGGAAAATTAAATAATTAAAGTTAATTAAATTAAACATGTGATGAAATTGTCTTAAGTCATACGGATCAAGCTTTCTTTTAATCTTAGCCATTGATTCAAGATCTGATCATGGTCATTGGTTTCACAATGAGAAAAGTATAAAGGAAAGGCTTGGGGTCATTTGTAAAGACACACAGAGGCAGAGTATTGAAGCTAAGCTGAGATTCTAGGGCAGGGTTTGCTAAGAATTCTCAGAAGTGTTTCAGCTGCGGAGAGGGGAGTTTAGGCAAAGGGGATGGTCTGATCCCAGTGCCTAGAATCAGCAGGGAGCAGAGAGCAGCTTCCAGAGGCAACGTAGAGAAGCAGGAGCAGCAGCAGCAGAGAGGGCAGCAAGTGCGCAGTGCAAAGGCAACTTCAGCTACACAGGTGTTGCACAATCTCTCTCAGGACAGCGTTAGGCAGCAGGAGACCCTCAGGGGTTATGCAGAGACCCTCAAGGGCAGCTTAGGGACTGCGTCACCTAGTCTGGTGTTACGCAGCGCTTTCCAGGCTAGCGCAGAGGGACGTAGAGGCTGCAGAGGCTGACACAGGGGCTTCAGGGGCAGCGCTGGGGTTTCTAGGGCCTAGATTTGGTTGAGTCCTGTAAATCCTATTTGAGGGTGTGGATCAATCAATATTTTGGCTTCAGAACAATAGGGGAGCTGCAGATCTAGATTTTCTCTGTCTGGTTTTCCTGATCTGAAACCCAGATTTGCTCTATTAAGAAATACTCTTAATAATAAAACCTTCCAACATCCAGTGGAACGGTTTTCCCGCATTGGGTTTTTCCAAGGACTATTGTCCAGAAAATCCTTGTGTCACTTTGTCTTTGTGTGCATGTACTTTTTCTAGATCTAAATTGGTGAAAGTCTGTTATGTGTTTTGCTTTGATATTAATTTGAATTTTCAGCTTAATAACTTAATTAAGTAGGAGGAGCATAACAAGATCTAACAGTAGATTTTTGCATAAAGTAACATTAAGAAATTTTCATAGGAATTCGTATAATAATGTTTGTAATGTAATATGTAAAGTGAAGGTGCATGTAATATGTAAAGTAAAAAGTAATGTAATGTGTAGGATAAGTAACTTTTTTTGTAATTAAATTATTTGTTATAATGTAAAGTTAATATTTTTATTAAAATTTTTAATTAAATATTTAAGGTATCATCGCATATTAAGTAGGGATAAGTTAATTAGGATTTTATTGTTCATTATTTTTTATAAGTAGGGATTTAATAATATTTAGAATTTGGTCATGTTGTTAGGGTTTGCATTTTACGGATTTATTTATACATACATAGCTTATGTTGATAGCATGCTAGGGTTTTAATAATGCATTTAGGATTTTGGTATTCAAGATAAGGTTTAGGGTTTTGTTCATGTATTTAGGATGTAGGGTTTGCTCACCTAAGGTTTTCACATGTACATCTAGGATTAGGGTTTTGTGTGGTCAGGGTTAAGTCATTTAAGATTTATACTTAAGGATAGGATTTTGTGCTAGGCTTAGGGTTTCAAGTAGTCTAGGGTTTTATCCTTAATAAGAAAAAATAGGATTAGGCTATGTTGCCCGGAAACGTGGGGACAGAGACGGAAATGGGGACGAAGACGGGGACGGGTGTGTGGGTTTGTCAAGGGTATATGTGTGTGTGTTAATTTGTATATTTTCAAACTTTAAACATGAAAACTAAAATATTTATCATTTAAACTTTAAATATTTAAACATGCACATCATTGAACATTGAACATTTACATTGAAATTTCAAAATTTCTAGTTTGATATCAAGTGAAAATTGGAGTTTACACATACTTGTAAATCTGGCCTCCACCCAATTTCGCCCAAAACTTTGGTAGGGAAAGAGAAGGCCAAAAGTTACATTCTTGACAAAAAATGTAAAAAAAAAAAACACAGTTAAAAGAGTGATTAGAAAAGAAAGTGATGTCGGTTGGCCATGATAGAATGTGGATATTACAATAGAAAAATAAGAGTTCAGAATCACAGTTTATGACAATAGAATGTTGGTTGTGGTTGCTTCAATATTCTCATACTCATCATAAGGAAGCTTTCCCATCTTTGACATCATGGGTCGATTTACTATTTAGAACTAAATTTTAATCTACTAACTTTGTTATGCAAACAATGAAGTTTAAACACACAGAAATTAGAATTAATTCATGCCGCACTATGAATCTTCAAGGGCTACCTGTGAATCTTTAAGCAGGGATTGCATCTTTGGGAACCTCCAATCACCTGCACACGCACCACTGAATGCCCCAAACACACCAGAGAATGCTTGTCGTCTCAATAGTCAAACCAAATGGTTGTTGTCTCAAATGGAATGTCGTCGTCGAAGAGTGAAGCAATTTTAGGTTTTACAGGTTATGTATTCACCTTTTGAGTTTCCATGATTTTTTATATTTAAATTTTTATTTCGAAAATCGTTCAATAAAGAACCCTAAAGAACCCGATTTTGGGGTTCCAAGTACCCTAAAGGTCAAAAGCACCCAAATTTTTTTAACGAAGAATCTGGTTCTTGGTAGAAGAACCTGGTTCTTATGGGTTCGTTTTAGAAGAATGCGTACTTGAATCCAGTTCTTGGGTTCGAGAACCCCACCCCTGTGTTTGGGAATCCATGCAACATAGGGATTTGGGTTTCTTTATTAGGTAAGGAACAAGGACTTGTGTTTCAATAGGACAAGGGGTTATCTATCATAGGCCTAGGGCTGGTCAAGGTAAGGGCCTAGAGTTTGCATTAACTAGGACAAGGGTTTCTCCGTAGGTCAAGGCTAGGGTTTCCATCTTCAACAATGCTATATTGACATCAATGACAACTTTGACCAACAAAAAATAAGTGCAATAAATTGATCGAGAATGAAAGATAGAAGACTATTGTTAGTTATTATCTGAATGACCTGAGTAAGTGGATCGAGCTCGTTATCAATATCTTGCTCACCAATAAAAATTGTGTGATACGATGGAGGCACTCAAGTCTGACCAATCACTTCTCCATAGCAAACTATCCTGGTGTGCTTGGAGTTTCATCAATGACCACCCGAAAAAATCACTCTAGAGGATTAACCCCTCTAGCCAGACTCAATTGTAGAATCTCTTGTCACTATAGATTGGATACATCACCACATGCTCCCCTCGGGCAACATTAAGAGCATATGCCTTAGAAGCAAGCATTGTCAAATTATAGGCTTAGGAATGGAGTGCCCAAATCCATGAACTCATAACATGAATGCAGAACAACATAGAAGAGACTCGCAGTCAAGAAGATATTAGCTAGAAAAAATTAAGTGAGATATAGCGTGCATTTTGGTTAAGGGAAACAACTTCTCTCTGGAGTTCCTTGACAATGGTAGTAAGAGCCTTAGTATTAATGTCATGCTTGTAAAGAGAGATGAGAATGGAGAGGGTGTGGCAATGTCAGGCTCTATTAATGCATGTGCACCTTTGATAGTGCATGAGAGGATGTGGCGGTCGAGAGACAAGGTAGAAGGTGGGGTTTCATATGGCACGGGGTTAGACTAATGGACACACAATGCTACGAGCATGAATAAGGAGTAATGGTTTTGCAAAGACAGTAGGGGAATGCAAAGCAAGGAAATGGTTGAGCAGATATGAGGTCAGATAGGTAGGTGCAGAGCCGATTGACGAGATAGGGACAATTTTAAGACGTTTGTGGGATTCTTGAGCAAGAGCAGAATCAACTGGTGGGACAGAGAAACGATTAAACTAACATTGTCTAGCACACTGAGTGTGTTGTATGTAAATTCCTTCGACCACTTGAGAATGCCTGGCGACCACAATGGGAGGTTAAGAAATGTCGGAGGCAGAGCGCAAGCAAAGTCATGCCTAAACAAAGCACCGGTGGCTTTGATACCATGTTAGGCCAAGAAATCACAAATTAAACCGTCCACTCTTTATTTCCATTAATCAGAGCATCATTATATATGTCAGAGTTGTTGAGAAATCTAAGGGTAGCTAAATTAGGTGATTTTTGTTACTTTGATAATTTCTAGTGATGCCTTTTTACTTAAATTGATTAGCTTCTTCTTCAATTTGATTATTATTGTGTTTTATATCATCAAACAACTACCAAACAATGAATAACAATAACACAAGAGGACACAAGATGTAGGCTATAAGCTAGGGCCAAAACCTCTCCTCTTGAGAAGAAAACCGACAAGAACTCTTATTTTTTTTATAGAACTTCAAATGATGAATTCCAAGACCCAAGACCCTTGTCATAGACCCCTCCAATACCAAGTCAACCTCTCTTCTTGATGAGCTTTCTTTCCATCAACTTCGACCCCAACAACTTTTCCAACAACTTTGACCCCAACAGTTTCTTCTGCAACTTCGACCCCAATATTTTTTTTGCAACTTCGATTACTGCAGAAATCCTAGCTCTTGCATGAGTGACAAAGATGGCGATTTCTTTCTTCCCTTTCCTTCGCTTAACTTGGTTCGTTCTTCTATGGAACTCGGCTTGCAAAGTGTGCCCTAATTGGACTTCTTTTACCAAGTCTGCAATTTGGTCTAGCTGCTGCAATAGGTGCCCTAATTCTCTTGCATGTGTGAAGGAAAATAGCCCAAAGACAGTTCAAAAAATTCGCTTCCTTCTTCCTCTCCTAGTGCTCCTCTTCTTTGCACTTTTTGGTCTCTTTCTCTTCCTTGATCAAATATTTTGTGAAATGAGTGAGTGCTCTTCAAATGTGGTCGAAGTCTTTTATTATGGGCTTCACAAGGTGGTCAAATAGCCCTTCATGAGGTCGACTTGCTCTTCCATGTAGGCCGACTTGTTGCTGCTTGTTTGATAAGGTTTGGAAGGGTCTTTATGATACTTTGGAGTCTGGACTATACATAAATTTTCTTTACAAGATACAACATGCCCAAAGGGGTCTGACATTTATGGAAATGACTCTTTTGACATCATAATTCTATGACAAACCTAGAAGCACTCAATGGGTGCTTGATCTACAAATAAATTTACCTTGAGCATGAAACCCATGCATCAAGAATGACAATAATAAATTTCTTTTTCTCTTTTCATCGAATACATAAAATCATGATTACAATAGACATTATGAAGACCGAACCTAGTTACACATTTTAACAAGAGTGGTGACCTTTGGGATTCCAGTTCCAAGGTCTGTTAAAATTACTCTATTTACTCTATTTACATATTTACATATTTGACCCAATCCATAAGGATTAGGTGTCTAACACTGTCTGTGAGGTATTAATAAATGTCCTAAAACAACAAAGTAGAGTAATTACTTAAAACAGCCCTGCAATTGACGACTTTTGGCATTCAATGCATGAAATACATGGACACTGCCAGCTAATGGACTTATAGCTGTGTGAGGTAAGCACAGTATAAATTCTTTTGTTTAATTTACATGAAAAATTCATCCAGAAATTTAGCTACATGTCAAACAACAGTTTTGAAATGTCTGTCATCTACAGCTAGTCATAGTTTGAAGGTGACAAAGCCCATTTGGAGGATAATTCCTCACCTGTAAGGGCCCCATGCTTGTAGGTTTTGTCAAGCACAAGCTTTAAGGAGTTAACTATTTTCTTTCAAAAAATGTTTATTTTGTTCGGGTGGAGAAACTGTGTACTGGATGTCTCCAGCAGAGTGCCGGATATGTTTCCACTGGCAGGTCTTGGATATATTGAAGATTCATAGGAGTTTCATGGCTGATCTGGATCCTGATTTATATCAGATCCGGGAACCAATTTTTCCAGCATGCTAGATTGGCAGATCCAGTAACATACGAATCTGCATTTAGAAAAAAACCATAATTATTGACCAAGTGGCACTACAAGAAGTGATACAATATAAATTTAGCATGACTTGTATTCTATGAAATTAATGATGCACTAAAATGATTGACCACACCATATAAAGAATTCATAATGAACGTGCACCATGGTTCGGAAAAACATTTAATATTAGATTGTAAGTCAATTTCATTTTCTGTCAAGTGTTTATTTTCACTTTTTGATGATGCAGGAAATTGCAGAAAGGAAAGCAACAGCAGATAGGCTTCTTACAGAACTAGGCATCACCAAGGTTTGCACTTTGGACCATGTAGCTTTTGGACTCAACAATGAGTTTTATTTGGATAGGAAATGTGGCATGTATCCCTTTTCACTTTCATGAATATTATGTTTGTCCTCTTATTCCTGATGAGTGTAGCCAAAATGCTGTAACATTTTCCTAACAATCCTTCAATTTGATTTTTCTCATTTGCTTGAAGCTTCCTATTACTATCAAATCATCACTTACTGCACCTTGCTGACCTAGTGTCTGTAGGTTGTTCTCTTGTTACTGACAAATAAAAAATGTTTATTTTGCAGGAGTTTTACAAACCCTCTTATGACATTATATGTGTTACAAGTGAAGCTTATTCTTAGCTCCCAAAATATTGCAAACTTTCAATAACTTTGGTTAGGACAATGCATTCATCTTCATGTGCTGACTTGTTTCCAAATATTTCTTTCTAATCCTTTTGGAAGAAAACTAGATTATTCCCATTTAGTAACAATCTGTGTCATTTCCTTATTTTTTTGTTTAGTTTGGGCATATTGGACAGGTTATGGCTATTTCCAAATGGTTGACGTGTAAGTGATTGAACTCTGAAATAGAAAACTGATTTTTAACTATCTAATGTTGCGAGAACGTGACAAAGAGGTTGGATATTTGCCATCATGATTCAATATGACTACCTAAGACTCTAGAATGGTCATTGAACAGGATTAAAATTCTATTGCGGGAAGTATCTAAGCACCATAAGTTGTATGTCAAGAGATATTGAAGACATATAGGAACCCACTTTTAATTATTATGAAATGTTGGCAACTGAGAAGAGAAAATAGATAACCACAACTTGTTGCATATCATAAGAAGCAGAGATAAAATTTATTCCAGATGAATTTCTGATCTGAGCCTGTATGTTAGTTTTTCTGTGCTAATTACAAGTTCAGAATTATATTTTATTTGCTTCTTGTTTGCTTATGGTGCTTTAGTTTCCTTGGTGCAGGTTAGTGTCAAAATAGGAAATTGTCTTGTGTTTTATTTTGAAATTAATGACAAATAAAAACATAAGTAAGAACTGAACAACAACATAAACATGTACAACAAACCATAAACAGAGCCATCAACACAAGTTTTTGATGAAGGAGTTCCACCCTCTTGGGCTACATCTCCTTGGTTCAGCTCTATAGCTTGGGCGTCTTGTAATAGCTCAAATTTGGCAAAAGTGTTGTGTACGTTTTTCAATTTCTCCTGAAACCTATTCTATTGTCTTCAGAACATACAAATCATCTAAAAATGACTGTCCAATTACTGAAAATTGACTCTGGCTGGTCTAGACTTGACCTCCATCCCTGGTGGCTTTGGGCTCCCTTGAACTTCCTTGTAGCAAAATCACATGTAGAAGTCGTTTTCAGCCTTTGAAACTTGTACCATTGTCTCTGGAATGCCAAAATCATTTAAAATGGACTATTCATTTTTCCAGTTTGGTCGAATATTGCCTCCATTATGGAAAAAGCAAATTTCCCTAGGACACTGCCTCCAAATCTAGAAATTTCGCCCGTTAGCACTGCTAGAATTAGAAATCCGCTGCATTTGGCGTGCTCCGCCAAAAAGACCGCCAAGTTAATCTTTGTGTTTAATTTAAGATAAGTCTAGTTAATTAACTTAATCCCAGCGCTAAACACGCTTAACAATTGGCGCTGGCGCTGGGTTATGTGGCGAGGTCGCATGGGATAGGGCGCTGGCCCCCTCCTCTGTCCATTTGGCACAGACTGCAAATTCAAATATCGGTGCATAGGCTTTCGTTTCAAGTTAAAGTGGAATGGTCCATTGGTTAAGAGAGTTGGTTTGTGGGGCGGAGGTCCGGGGTTCAAACTCGACCCTGCCCCGTTATATATCTTTTACCATAACATATCATAATAGACATGGCTTTGATATTTGAATACGGACCTTTGATATACGCGAATTGCATTGATTTATACTATAGCCCATCGACTATGGTTTTGAATGCGGACTTGGCTTTGAATGTGGAATTGACATTTGATAATGGTTTAATTAAAATATAAAATTAAAATATAATCTAATATATAATATATAATATGTCTAACATATATATATATATATATCATAATTAAATAAATAATAAAAAATACAATTCCACCTCAGAACCATTAGGAAAATTTCACCCACATAGACCAAACTGGCGAATTAGAAAGTACCACTTATCGTAGTCTCATTGGCAGAAACCTGAAGAATATTCCCAGCAGATTCTTTTTTGCAGAAGAATATTTTTTTAGCTATTTGAGAAAACAGACAGTAGACCATAACTTACTCATACGAACTCAGATTTTGGTGAAACGAGTTGTGTTGGAATCTTGGTGACGAGCTCTACGTTGTCGTCCTTGTTTCAAGCAATTTTGAAAACTTTGATTTTTGAGCTAAATACTGAGCACCTGATCATTCCTCCTCACTAGAAGCCTTTTGGACCCCAAAATCTCTCTTGATTACTAATTATGTGGATGAGGGGGTTGTTCCCTCACCCTTCCAGTCTCTATCCATTGAAATTATCTCAATTTCATAATTTGGAGCTTTTCATAAAATGTCAACTTTTTCCTCGATTCTTGTGACCTTCTCTTGTTGTCATTGACAACGTCATGCTGCAATATTTTTGAATTTGCAGAACATCAATCTATTTTGGCAGAAATCATCTTGTTCCTACCTTGGTCAACAATCAAATAAAACTTAGAAACTTTCTCACCTTGCACACTATCACCATGGCAATTTTTAGCTGATCTCACTTTGTACTTGCGTCGAATCTTGACCAAGTTTCTTCGCCATTGCCATGTACCTTTTGGAAACCATAAACCAGCATATGTGGAACCCATGCGTTCTTTGCCAAGCTGCTTTGTCACTTTCTCTTTGACCTTTTCACCCTCTTGCACCGGCATCTTGTTTCCAACACCACTCAACAGTTCTGTTGACTGCTGCAAATGTTTTTCACCTTCTTTCAAAGGCAACCTGTTAACATCCTGAAACAACTCATTACAAGGATAACCATCCTTATGAAAAGTGTGATTCAATACATGTCTTTGTTTGATTATCAACAATGTCAAGTTCTAACTTGCATTCACTATCCTCTTCATTTCACTTGCATGCATAAGAGATAAACCTATCTTCTTTTTATGTGCTCTAATTATGTACTCAATACCATCCTTAAACAAGTGATACTTGTTCTCATGGCGATGAAATACAACTTTCCTATCATACAGATAAGGACTTCCCAATACAATACCTGATATCTCAAGCGGCACCACATCAAGCTCAACTTCCTCAAGAAAGTTTGAGTTAATGGTGAATCTTAGTAAGCACTTCCTTGTAACCTGCAAGTTTGCATTCTTACAAATCCAACCCGAAGGATATGGTCTTGGATGTCTAATTGTTTCAAGGCCTAATTTCTTAACCAAATCTTTGGAAATCAAGTTAGCTTGTGACAGACTATCAAAAAGTGTATCTATCTTGGTATGTTTAGAGACAACTCTAATATGGAAAAGTTTTATTCTTGTATCTTCATTATGAGTATCATTTGAACAATTTGAAGAACTAGTGCTTGCAACATGTTTACCTTTCAAACCCATGGCTGTAATTTGTCTCATCCCCTGAATCTAACCCTAAGTCTTGTTCAGCTATAGCAACAATTTTGCCTTTCTCTTTTGCTTTCAGTCTATTTGGTTTCAATTCTGGGTGAAGTTGCCAACAATGGTCTTCATCATGGCGAGTCTTTGAACAGTTCTTGCATGTGAGTTTTTCCGTCTCTTTTTTTACAAAACTACTTCTTTTTCCTCTTCCATAAAACTTTCCTTTCCCTTTATCGTCACTTTCCTCTTTCTCCTCTATGCCTTGTTTTCCCCTTGCCTCTAAGTGTGTGGCGTGTACACAAACTCCATCTAAATTGTTTGGGTTAAACATAAGAATAGCATGCTTCAAATAGGTACGTAAACCTCAATATATTTCGAGAGTGTATCTTGGGAATTCAAATTTACTCCTAACAAGAAAGCTCTCTTTCTAAACTCCTGGGTATACTCTTGAACCGTTTGACCCTTGAGCTGCCTAAAATTTTTCCAACTGATAATAGCTTTTTGCATGTAAGCTAAAGGATAAAACTGTCTTTTAATGGCAGAAATAAACTCAACCGAAGAAATGGATATCTTACCATGAATTCACATTTCCTCTTGAGTCTTTGCTTGCCATGAAACTAGTGTTGCTCCTTCTAGCCTCAATGAAGCCAACTGGATCTTTGTTTCATCATCTTGTAGGTTTTGAATTCTGCAATGCGCCTCCAATTGACGAATCCAATTGTCCAACTTCTATGCATTTACCTCGCCATTGTACATGGGTAATTCAAACTTTATGTCCAATTTAGGTAATGGAGTTTTTCCTCTTGTGGCTTTTGAGTGAGTGAGTGGCCTTTGTGGTGGAAGTGGAAGATGATGCAAATGAGGATGATGAAGATGGTGGAGACGGAGGTGACTTTCATGCACTTCACTTTGAACTCTTCTCTTCATCCTTTTTATCATTTGAAGTTCCTTCTCCATGTGGGAACTTAGAACCTCCTCCTACCATTCCAGCAGTGAATGCATCAAACATAATCTTGACCATCCTCTTCATGTCATTGAAGTCTTTCTTAACATCCTCCTCTTCTGAGTGTCCTTCATTACCTCCAACACCTGACATGATGGCTTTAGATTCAACTTCAGTTTCTTGTGCAATTTGTACCTCTTCAATCTCAATTGATGGAGATGGAACTTGAGGTGCTTCGTGTGTAGCTTTGAGTGGAATATTGGGTGAAGATGATGCTTTCTCAGGTCTCTTTCTTCTTGTCCTAATCTCAGGACTAGCTACCAATAACTTCCCTTCTCCTCTCTGCAATCTTAACCTTGTAAGCATCACAAAATTGCAACCGTTAAAACTCTTTTGCACAAACTCTAGCAAAGCAAGCAAATAACCTTAAGCAACTTGATGGTCAGATACCACTTGTTTTGAACCTGTATGTTAGTTTTGTTGTGCTAATTACAAGTTTAGAATTATATTTTATTTGCTTCTTGTTTGCTTATGGTGCTTTAGTTTCCTTGCTGCAGGTGAGTGTCAAAACAGGAAATTGTCTTGTGTTTTATGTTGAAATTAATGACAAATAAACAACATAAGTAAGAACTGAACATGAACATAAACATGTACGTCAAACCATAAACAGAGCCATCAACACAAGTTTTTGATGAAGGAGTTCACCCCTCCTGGGCTACATCTCCTTGGTCCAGCTCCATAGCTTGGGCCTCTTGTATTAGCTCAAATTTGACAAAAGTGCTATGTACATTTTTCAATTGCTCTTGAAACTTGTTCTATTGTCTTTAAAACATACAAATCATCTAAAAATGACTGTCTAATTACTGAAAACTGACTCTGGCTGGTCTAGAATTTACCTCCATCCTTAGTGGATCTAGGTTCCCCTGAACTTCCCTGTAACAAAATCACATGTAGAATTCGTTTCCAGCCTTTGAAACTTGTACCATTATCTCTGGAATGCCAAAATTATCTAAAATTGACTATTCATTTTTCCAATTTGATCGAATATTGCCTCCATTATGGAAAAAACAAATCTCCCTAGGAAACTGCCTCCAAATCTGGAAATTCCGTCAGCTAGCATTGCTAAAATTAGAAATCCGCCGCATTTGGCACGCTTCGCCAAAAATACTGCCAAGTTAATCTCTGTGTTTAATTTAAGATAACTGCAGTTAATTAACTTAAGCTTGGCGCTAAACACGCTTAGCAGTTGGTGTTGGCGCTGGGTTATGTGGCAAGGTTGCATGGGATAGGGGGCTGGCTTGCAAGGCTGGCCCCCTCCTCCGTCCATTTGGCGCAGACTACAAATTCAAATATCAGTGCATAGGCTTCCCTTTTAAGTCAGAGGGGAATGGTCCATTGGTTAAGAGAGTTGGCTTGTGGGGTGGAGGTCCGGGGTTCAAACCAGACCCCGCCCCGTTATATATCTTTTACCATAACATATCATAACGAACATGGCTTTGATATTTGAATACGGACCTTTGATATACACGGATTACATTGATTTATAATATAGCCTATCGACTATGGTTTTGAATGTGGACTTGGCTTTGAATGCGGAATTGACATTTAATAATGGTTTAATTAAAATTTAAATGTAATCTAATATATAATATATATAATATATATTATATTATATAATATATAATATGTCTAACATATATATATATATATATATATATATATATATATATTAAATCATAACTAATAAAAAAATACAATTCCACCTTAGAACCATTAGGAAAATTTCACCCACATGAACCAAACTGGTGAATTAGAAAGTGTCACTTGTCGCAGCTTCATTGGCAGAAACCTGAAGAATATTCTCAGAAGATTTCTTTTTGCTGACTGGGCTACCATGTCACCAACTTGTCCAATTTGCAATTTTTTTAGCTGTTTGAGAAAACGGCAACAGACCATAACTTACTCATACGAACTCAGATTTTGATGAAACGAATTGCATTGGAATCATGGTGACGAGCTCTACGTTGTCGTCCTGGTTTCGAGCAATTTTGAAAACTTTGATTTTTCAGCAAAATACTAAGTACCTGATCAATTTCAATGCTTAAGTTATTTATAATTCAAATATTGATGACCATTTTTGGTATAACAATAGAAAACTATATCATTTCAGTCACCAAAAGATTCTACTAGGAGCATCTTGAATGCAAGGTGGACTTCATCTGAGACTAGAGTTTTGATGGATTACTAGGCTCAACGATGTTTGGTATTGTTATCGTTTGCCACCTACACCTACCTACAGTTAGTGGGAAAAGCTTTTAACCCCACAAGGTGTGGTTGGTGGCAAGGAACTCATAGAAGGGGTTGTCACACTGATTTCGACTCTCTCCGTTTTAGCTCTCTCCTAGGTCAGCTAAGGGGGGTAGTCCCTAAAGGAAAACTAAGTTAAAGATGTGAGTTTCTAAGAGAATATTAGAGTGAAATTGGAGTACTTTTAAAGATTCATGAGCATTTATGAGCAGCTTTGAAATAATAATATCAAACCATTCAACTAGTACCTTAAATAACATGCTCAAGAATAATGCTCAAATAGATGAGAACACAATAATCCTGAAACGGAAACAAAAGATGTTAGCACAAGATATTTGCAGGATAAAAATGATTACAAGATAACCAAATCATAACATTTAAACATATCTTGTTATTGTTAGAAGCAACCAAAAATTTAGATGTTGAAGATGAAATTAAACTTTGGAAATATAGAAAGTAAGCATCACATTACTCGCATGAGATCAACAACCATAAAAAGGGAATGTGATGAAGAGTGCTCTTGGTTCATTTTAGTTAAACTTACACTAAAACAAAAACAAATATGTCAAATCAACTCTTCAATCCCCAGACCTCACCCTCGCCCAAATTATGTGGATCTCACAGTGAGGAGTTAATAGGGGAGTAGAGGATCCCTAGAGGTCTATACAACCAATTTATGTTGGAGATAAGTTTTAATGAGTTGCTTGTGTGAAATGATTGTTGATTAATCTCATTTAAATGATACATCAAATTTTTTACAAGAGATGGTGCTTACTTGCAATAATAAACCAAAATTTGAGAGAAACATTAGACTTATGTGTGTTGTAGCATTTAATGACAAGTGGAATGAGATAAGTTCTTATAAAAGATGTGCTTCAATGGTTCTTCAGCATGCATGAAGCATAAACATTAAATCAATGGAATTTTGCCAACCATGCGAATTGCTCACACATAAAAAGAGATTTTGCTCAAGTTTGTGGCATTGGGGCTCATGCATGTAAGTTTAATTTAATCGAAATTTAGCTAGATGGTTGTAGAGTGCATTAGTTGTTAGTTCATTAACATGCATAAAACGAAAATTAGAAAATGGATCAATCCACCCAAGAAATTCTTTCCTCTTCAACCAAGGAAGGGGGATACCATGGGAAAAATATCTGAAGCTTCCTCAAGCAACAAATGTCATTTTATTATTGATTACAAGTGAGGAAAACAACCTTTAAGAAAGCTACTCAAAAGGAGGTCTTTCTATGAATAAAGAGCTTGGAAAAAAGGCTTAATCTCTTCAAAAATTGAACTTATGGAGAAAACCTTCAAAATATAAATTTCTCAAGGCTCCAAGGCCCATGGAAAATATCGAGTTTGTTGTTGTCCCAAAGGTGCGTACGACCTCCCTAAAATCAGATTTTGAAGTAATGGAAGCCTTCGCAAGCAAAGAGGATCAATTGTCTCTTACTGTTTTTTCCTCAAGCTCCTTGCTTTTCACGCTCAAGCTTGCGGGTTGTGAAAGAAAATCAAACGTTAGGCTGAAATAAAGAGGATTTAGAATACAAATTAATGTACAAAGGCACTAGCCCAAGGAATGGGAGCGAACCCCCATTCTTGCCTAGTTTAAAGAAACGCTCTTGAAGTAACAAATATGACTTTAAGACGCTCTACAAATGGAAATTTTTAGATTTTAAAAGTGGAAATAGATGATCGAGTAGCTAGAGAACGAGAAACTCCCTCTTTGTCTTCCTCTGATGCAAAACTTGGGGTTGAAAGTAGTCGAGTCTTGGATCGCTTTGAATCTAGGAGTGAGTTGATCTATTTGAGACTTCTCCCATGCCTGGATGGATTTTCTGCACACAATACGAATAGATCTTCCCTGCACACTTAAACAAATATCAGTCTGCAAAAAGATTAGAGCATCATAATGAAATAGATAAACCAAACATTCCTCTGAAAATGACATGGCACGCTAATTCCTAGAATAATACTCTAAATCAATGATGCATGCAAGATAGCTTGCACGCATCAATCCAGGCAAGATGGAAAATATAAGCTAATATTGATCAAGCATATAAATGAATTCAAATACAATAGCAATAGTATGGAAAGAAATCACCTCATAACACCAAGAGAACATCCGCTAAATAGCTCCAAAGTCTTGATTTTATTGATATACAAAAATGGCAGAGTTTTCTCAAGCCCAATAGCTCATAACATGATACAATATAAGAGCCCATGGCTCCATTATATAGAAGTTGGGAGCAAATCCCAATGAAGAACCATATGCCAAATGGTGAGAGGGAGGAGATCACAAGGCAAATTCGAATTCGATATGTGGAACTCTATTGCCAAGTGTAAAAATCAGATTCTGGCAAATGGACATCATTTTCTTCTTCCTTTATGTGCCAAATTCGAATTTTATGATGGAATGACAAGTGTATATGGTTGGTAACCCATGTGGGGCCAATTTTCCACAAAAATATCAACCAAATATTCTCCCAAATCCTCTCAAATATGCACTAACTTCACAAATACGAATTTTCAAGTAAGCAACTCTCATTTAATGTCAGAAATTCAATTCTATTTGAGAACATGTCTTTTCCTTGATTTTAGGAGTCCACATCACCTTGAGACTTCACTTTAACTCCTCCATACTTTTCCATCTCATTTAGCATGTGTGGATATTTATTTTCCTCCATTTATTTAATTTCTGGCTTAATAAATTGCTAGATTTCCCACTAAACTTAGGAAAAGTGGGTTTTGAGGGTTCAAAACACATTTTTAACCCCTCAAAGTGTGTCATAGTAGAAAGTTGAAGGTGAGAGGTGTAATTTTGATTACTCATACCCCATACAACTTCTGTAGGCAACACTTATTACAATTCAATTACATCTTTTATTGCAATTTTCAACTTGCGGGAAATCTAAAAAATTAAAAAACCACTACCTAGACGTAACCAAATTCCACGAATTTTTTTGTGTGATCTAGTATGGTAATATACATTGACTCTAGACACTAGGACTCACCCAAGGCCTCACCATCAACCATACTCCGGATTTGGGGTAAAATTGAAGGAAAAAACTCAATTAATTATTAAGTCATGGTAGGGAGATGATAATTAAACGAGTGAAAAAAACCTCCCAAAGTAATACTCACTTGTTGGCAAGGTCCCTGTAAAAATTTCTGTTTTCCCACTCCGGTTTTCAGTTTCACCCTATTTCTCCTTTTAGTTAAATACCCTTTCCCATAGCCTTACATTCAACAAACTGAAAACTAAATAATTAATGAAAACACAAATTCTGGAAAATTTTCACAGTGCTAGAAATTGCAGAAATAAAAATCAGCAGACTAAAACAGTCACACAAAACATTTTAACACAGTGATTTTTGGTCAACATGACCCTGGAAAAACCCCCTACAACTCTTCGGGAAAACCAGTTCGAAAGCTCCTTATTTTTGGAAAAATGTTTTTTACAGTGAGAAATATTCAAAAAAAATTAGCAAGTAAACATTACAACTTATCTCGTTTTCCATGCTTCACAACCACCTCGAAAAACGTGCACACAACAAAACTGAACTAGTAATAAATGTTGTACGAATTTCCGTGAAAAACATGCCTAGAAATTACAGCGTTAATTTCTACTGTACGGCCTCCTCTTTTTGCATGTAGAACAGAAATAAATGTTGCTATACGGCCTACTTGGAAAGCGTGCAGGTTGTATTAAATGCTGTTGTATGGAAATCTGCTTCGATTTTTGTGCCAGCAATCAGCAACAGGTTGTACGACCTGCTTCGATTTTCGTGCCACAAAAACAACAAACTTCTCCCTCGAAATTTGTGCCAGAAAAGTGTAGGGCTGCCTAGGAAAGCATACCCAAAGCTGCTGTATGGATTCTGCCTTGGAAATCGTACCAAATCTTCCTTGAACTATGTGCCAACTCTGCTGTACGGACTTGCTGAAAGGCTGCCTCAGTTTGTTTGCCAAAGTGCTCCCTCTTTCTCCTCACTGCCCAGAAATCTCCCTTGCTCTCTTTCTTTCCTTATCCCAATCTGCTCATGAAAGAATGAATGACCTTTTCCTCCTTTTCCTCCTTTAACCTAACCCTAAGTGACTTTTGGGGAATCCCTAAATCCAATGGCTGAAAAAGCTTTAGATCTAGGGCTGAGATTAAATGCTCATTTAAATCTCCCTTTCTATTTTTTAATTCACCCCACTTTAGTAAAGACCCACTTAGTCATTTATTTCCAAAATCACTTTTCCTTTCTAATTTTACATTGACTTTATTAAAGTCACTTTAAAATTAGATTTTAGTAACTTTATCACTAAAGTCACTTTTAAATTAGATTTAACTTTATAAAGTCACTTTAGGAGAAAAATTAAATTCTTTTGGACACTTTTCCCTAGGCCAAAGATCAAAGCCTTAGGGAACCACCTGTCCTCCGGTAACTAAATTTCAACACTCCCTCTTACCGAGGAAGGTGTTCCTCACCACACCCATCTTGTCTCTGAAGTAGACATGCTTGCCCCGTGGTAAGGCTTTGGTAAGAATATCTGCAACCTGCTCATCAATGGGAATATACTCAAGCTTCACAGCTCCCTTCTGAACATAGTCTCTGATGAAGTGATATCTGATGCCGATATGCTTTGACCTGTCATGAAATACTGGATTCTCCGTGAGTTTAATGCAACTCTGATTATCACAGTAAATCACTGAAGGTCTCAATGGTTGACCAAATAAGCCAAACAACATCTTGCGAAGCCAAATGGCCTCACAACTAGCTAGACTGGCTGCCATATACTCTGCTTCCGCTGAACTCAATGCTACTGACTGCTGCTTTCGGCTGAACCATGACACAACTGCCGAACCCAACCCAAAATAGCACCCTGAAGTGCTCTTCCTATCAGAAGCACAACCTGCCCAATCAGAATTAGTGTAACCTGCCAATCTCACTCCATCCCCCTGCCTGTAGTCCAGACCATAATCCACTGTCCCCTGCAAGTACCGCAAAATGTGTTTTGCAGCCACCCAGTGAACCTTCCTAGGCTCACACATAAACTGACTCATCGTGTTGATTGCAAAACAAATATCTGGTCTAGTGTTGACCAGATACATCAAGGAACCAATCAGCTGTCTGTACAATGTGGGATCCACCAACTCGGAATCCGAAGCATGAAGCTTCTTCCAGTTGGTGATCATCGGTGTCGACATGGGTCTACAATCCTCCATGTGGAATCTGCCAAGGATGTCCACAATATACTTCCCTTGCCCCAAGAAGAAATGCCCCTCCTCCTGCCACACCTCCAAACCCAAAAAGTAATGCATCAAGCCGATGTCCTTCATCTCAAACTCCGCCGCAAGATCTCTCTTGCAGTGCTCTATGAGTCTCTCTGCACTCGTAATGACCAAGTCATCCACATACAGCACCAGAATGAGAGGCTCCTCACCTATCACAATATAGTAAAGGTTCGGATCTGCCTCACTCTTTGTGAAACCCATCCCCTGCAAGTATGTATCTATCCCGGAGTACCAAGCTCTGGGAGCTTGCTTCAGGCCATAAAGGGCCTTCTTCAGTCTGCACACATGGGACTCCTTCCCATGCACCTCAAAGCCCTGTGGCTGCTCAATGTACACCTCCTCCCGTATGAAGCCATTGAGAAATGCGGTCTTCACATCCATCTGGTGGATCTTCCAACCCATCTCTGCTGCTATTGATATAATGGAGCGGATCGAAGCATATCGAGCCACGGGAGCGAAGGTCTCCTCATAATCAACTCCCTCTACCTGGGAGAACCCTCTAGCCACAAACCTCGCTTTGAATTTCTCAATGCTGCCATCTGCAGCATGCTTTACCTTGTAAAGCCATTTGGAAGTAACCACGGATTTGCCCTCAGGCCTCGGCACACCTCCCAAACATCATTCTTCATGATAGAGAATACTCCTTCTGCATGGCCTCTCTTCAGACTTGCTGGCTAGCTGCCTCCTCATAGCTAGAAGGCTTAGAGTCAAGGATGCTGGTAGCCATTGCCATATAGCTACAAAACCTCTCAGGTGGTCTGCTCTCTCTGACCGGCCTCTTAGGCCCAGCAACAGATGTGGCCTCTCTCAAGGTATCCTGAAGCCACTTGGGCTTCCTCTTCCCTGAGCACACTTCTCCCATTGGAGAATGAAACTCCTCCTCATCATCAGGAGCCTGAACTCCTGATTGTCTGTCTGCTGTCCTCTTGCTGCACCTGAACCTGTAGATGTTGAAGTACCATGTGAACTGTCCATCAGTGGACTCCCTAGTGAACTGCTCTGCGGACTGCTCTGCGCGTTGCCCGAAGCACCACCCCTCTGACTCTGCGAGCCATTGCTCACTGACGGACCTAATACCTAATTGATGTACCTTCGGATCCTCCTGATCCCTACCCACTGGATCCCTGCAACTGACTTAGCTGCTGTTGAGGGTCTGGCTGATCCAGATACTCTAACTCCCGTGACCTCCTGAAGGCCCTGTCCTCCTCGAATTTCACATCCCGCCTGACAACAACTCTCCTCTGTGTGGGAATATAAATCCGAAAGGCCTTCAAGGTTTCACTGTAGCCCACAAACACACCCTTCTCTGCGGTGGGCTCTAGTTTGGTCCTCTTCTCCTTGGGTACGTAGGAGTATGCAATACACCCAAAGATACGAAGATGACGAATATCAGGCTTCTTCCCAGAAAAAGCCTCCTCCAGAGTCATATGCCCCAAGGCACAATGTGGACTCCTGTTCTGCAAATATACAACAGTGTTGCAAGCCTCTGCCCACAAAAACAATGGCAACCCCTGATCATGTAACATGGCTTTGGCAGCCCCTCCGATGGATCTATTCTTCCTCTCTGCAACCCTGTATTGCTGGGAGTTGTAAGGAACAGTGAACTCCCTCCTAATGCCTGCCTCCACACAATAGTCAACAAACTCTCCAAGGGTGTACTCTCCTCCATTGTCCGACCTCAGAGACTTGATCTTCCGACCTGTCTGAGTCTCCACAAGAGCTTTGAACTCCTGAAACCGCTTGAAGACCTCACTCTTGGTCTTCAATAAATAAATCCAGGTCCTCCTGGAGTGATCATCAATGAATAATACATAATACTCATATCCACTCAAGGAAACATGAGACATACGACCGCTCACATCAGAATGAATCAAATCAAGTATCCCAGTCGCTCTACTGTCACTGCTGGGAAAAGGGGATTTGGCAAACTTGCCCATCTCACATCCTCTGCAAGTATCAAAGTGATCAGTACTGAAATCTGGCACACCTGTAGTGATCTCCTGCAAAGTCCTCAAGGCTCCATGATACATGTGCCCCATCCTGCGGTGCCAAATCTCACATAGCTCAGAACTGCTAGCTCTGTTGTCCGTACTACTGCTCAATGCCAAAAGGGGCTGAAATTCAAACTTGTACACCTTTGCATGGCGTACTCCTATCACTCTAGCTGAATCAGCTGGAGCGCCCCTGGGATATATCAGCACCTGTCCTCTCCTGAAAAATATCTCATATCCTCTGTCCTCGAAAGCTGAGACGGATATGAGGTTCTTCCAAATCCCTGGCACATAAAGAACATCTGACACCTTCAAGGGAGGTTTGGGTTCCCTATCAAATGTCAGTGTCCTGACACCGACTGCTCTAACAACTCTGTCATCACTGAGTACTACCTCTATATCAGTGCCACTCTCTGAAAGCTCTGAGAAATACTCACGGACTCTTGTCATATGACATGAAGCCCCACTGTCCACATACCAGATACCCGAAGATGCTCCGCTAGTCAAGGGAAATGCATGCTCCCTCTGAACCTCCGTGGCAAGTGATCCTACACTAGTGGACTCACATGCAATAAACCCAAACTGCCGGTCAAAGCGATCTGTGAAGTCCTCTACCTCTGCTGATGCTGCCATGTTTTGGTTCTTCCCCTTTTTCTTCTTCTCCGGACACACAACTGCATAGTGTCCCATCTTTTGACAATTCCAACACTTCACCTTGGAATAGTCCTTCTGCGTGTTACCCTGTTTACCTTTACCTTTGCCTTTGCCCTCACCACTGCTTGTGGAAGCTTGTTTCTTTCCCTTGCCTCTCTTGCCTCCTGCCAACAATGCTACATCCTCATCCTGCTCAACTGGCTTGGCTGCCGCAAGCTGACCCTTCCTGATTTCTGTTTGAACGCAATCATCCCAAAACCTCTCCCATGTGAGAAGGGTCTCACGTGCACAAACCCCATCAGCAAAGTTCAGCCATGAACTGGGGAGGCCATTCACTGCAATCCGCACCAACTTAGTGAGTGGAATGACGTAACCAAATTCCACGAAATTTTTTGTATGATCTAGTATGGTAATATACATTGACTCTAGACACTAGGACTCACCCAAGGCCTTACCATCAAACCGTACTCCGGATTTGGGGTAAAATTGAAGGGAAAAACTCAATTAATTATTAAGTCATGGTAGGGAGATGATAATTAAACGAGTAAAAAAAACCTCCCAAAGTAATACTCACTTGTTGGCAAGGTCCCTGTAAAAATTTCTGTTTTCCCACCTCGGTTTTCAGTTTCACCCTATTTCTCCTTTTAGTTAAATACCCTTTTCCATAGCCTTACATTCAACAAGCTGAAAACTAGATATTTAATGAAAACACAAATTCTGGAAAATTTTCACAGTGCTGGAAATTGCAGAAATAAAAATCAGCAGACTAAAACAGTCACACAAAACATTTTAACACAGTGATTTTTGGTCAACATGACCCTAGAAAAACCCCCTACAACTCTTGGGGAAAACCAGTTCGAAAGCTCCTCCTTATTTTTGGAAAAATGTTTTTTACAGTGAGAAATATTCAAAAAAAATCAGCAAGTAAACATTACAACTTATCTTGTTTTCCGTGCTTCACAACCACCTCGAAAAACGTGCACACAACAAAACTGAACTAGTAATAAATGTTGTACGAATTTCCGTGAAAAACATGCCTAGAAATTACAGCATTAATTTCTGCTGTACGGCCTCCTCTTTTTGCATGTAGAACATAAATAAATGCTGCTATACGACCTACTTGGAAAGCGTGCAGGTTGTATTAAATGCTGTTGTACGAAAATCTGCTTCGATTTTTGTGCCAGCAATCAGCAACATGTTGTACGACCTGCTTCGATTTTCGTGCCACAAAAACAACAAACTTCTCCCTCGAAATTTGTGCCAGAAAAGTGTAGGGCTGCCTAGGAAAGCATACCCAAAGCTGCTGTACGGATTCTGCCTTGGAAATCGTACCAAAGCTTCCTTGAACTATGTGCCAACTCTGCTGTACGGACTTGCTGAAAGGCTGCCTCAGTTTGTTTGCCAAAGTGCTCCCTCTTTCTCCTCACTGCCCAGAAATCTCCCTTGCTCTCTTTCTTTCTTTCTCCCAATCTGCTCATGAAAGAATGAATGACCTTTTCCTTCTTTTCCTCCTTTAACCTAACCCTAAGTGACTTTTGGGGAATCCCTAAATCCAATGGCTGAGATTAAATGCTCATTTAAATCTCACTTTCTATTTTTTAATTCATCCCACTTTAATAAAGACCCACTTAGTCATTTATTTCCAAAATCACTTTTCCTTTCTAATTTTACTTTGACTTTATTAAAGTCACTTTAAAATTAGATTTTAGTAACTTTATCACTAAAGTCACTTTTAAATTAGATTTGACTTTATAACTTTATAAAGTCACTTTAGGAGAAAAATGAAATTCTTTTGGACACTTTTCCCTAGGCCAAAGATCAAAGCCTTAGGGAACCACCTGTCCTCCGGTAACCAAATTTCAACACTCCCTCTTACCGAGGAAGGTGTTCCTCACCACACCCATCTCGTCTCTGAAGTAGACATGCTTTCCCCGTGGTAAGGCTTTAGTAAGAATATCCGCCACCTGCTCATCAGTGGGAATATACTCAAGCTTCACAGCTCCTTTCTGCACACAGTCTCTGATGAAGTGATATCTGATGCCAATATGCTTTGACCTGTCATGAAATATTGGATTCTCCGTGAGTTTAATGCAACTCTGATTATCACAGTATATCATTGAAGGTCTCAATGGCTGACCAAATAAGCCAAACAACATCTTGCGAAGCCAAATGGCCTCACAACTAGCTAGACTGGCTGCCATGTACTCTGCTTCTCCTGAACTCAAAGCTACTGACTGCTGCTTCCGGTTGAACTAAGACCACTGCCGAACCCAACCCAAAATAGCTCCCTGAAGTGCTCTTCCTATCAGAAGCACAACCTGCCCAATCAGAATTAGTGTAACCTGCCAATCTCACTCCATCCCCCTGCTTGTAGTGTAGACCATACTCCATTGCCCCCTGCAAGTATCGCAAAATGTGTTTTGTAGCCACCCAGTGAACCTTCCTAGGCTCACACATAAACTGGCTCATCGTGTTGACTGCAAAACATATATCTAGTCTGGTGTTGACCAAATACATCAAAGAACCAATCAGCTGTCTGTACAATGTGGGATCCACCAACTCGGAATCCGAAGCATGAAGTTTCTTCTAGTTGGTGATCATCGGTGTTGACATGGGTCTACAATCCTCCATGTGGAATCTGCCAAGGATGTCCACAATATACTTCCCCTGCCCCAAGAAGAAATGCCCCTCCTCCTGCCACACCTCCAAACCCAAAAAGTAATGCATCAAGCTGATGTCCTTCATCTCAAACTCCGCCGCAAGATCTCTCTTGCAGTGCTCTATGAGTCTCTCTGCACCCGTAATGACCAAGTCATGCACATACAACACCAGAATAAGAGGCTCCTCACCTATCACAATATAGTAAAGGTTTGGATCTGCCTCACTCTTTGTGAAACCCATCTCCTGCAAGTATGTATTTATCCTGGAGTACCAAGCTCTGGGAGCTTGCTTCAGGCCATAAAGGGCCTTTTTCAGTCTGCACACATGGTACTCCTTCCCATGCACCTCAAAGCCCTGTGGCTGCTCAATGTACACCTTCTCTGTAGAAAATTCTAGTTTCCCACCCCGGTTTTCAGTTTTCGCCTTATTACTCCAAAATAATTAAATGCCCTTTCCCATATCCATACATTTAATAAACTGGAAAATAAATTTTGCTGAAAACACAAATTCTGGAAATTTGTTTTCAGAATGTTGAAAATGCAGAAATAAAATAACAGCAGTAACAAACAGTCATTCAACACATCATAACTCAGTATTTTTGGTCAAGGTGACCCTGGAAAAACCCCCTACAACTCTTGGGGAAAACCAGTTCGAAAGCTCCTTCTTATTTCTGGAAAAATGCTTTTTACAGTGATAGAAATATTCAGCAAAATAAATAATCAGCAAATAGACTTTTACAACTTATCTCTTTTTCCGTGCTTAACCACCGCCTCGGAAAATGCACAAATAGAAAAACAGGAACAGCAATAAATGCTGTACGGATTTCTCGATTTTCGTGCCAAATAACAGCCTTAAATGCTGCTGTATGGCCTGCCTAGAAAAGCGTGCAAGCTGTCCAAAAATCTGTTGTACGATTTCTGCCTTGAAATGCGTGCCAAAGGTACAGCCACTTGCTGTACGGCCTCCCTCAAATCTGCTCCTCGAAATCTGTGCAAATCTGCAGTGCAAATCTGCTGTACGGCCTAGCTGTACGGCCCTTCTTCCTCAAAAATCGTGCCAAAAATCTGCCTTGCTGTGTGCTAAAGCTGCTGAACTGTCTTGCTGAAAATGTCTTGCTGAAATGCTGCCTTGGAATGTGTGCCAAGCCGCTGCCTCCTTCTCCTCACTGCCCAGAAATCTCCCTTGCTCTCTTTCTCTCCTTCTCCCAATCTGCTCATGAAAGAATGAATGACCTTTTCCTCCTTTTCCTCCTTTAACCTAACCCTAAGTGACTTTTGGGGAATCCCTAAATCCAATGGCTGAGATAGATTGAGATCTAGGGCCGAGATTAAATGCTCATTTAAATCTCACTTTCTATTTTTTAATTCACCCCACTTTAATAAAGACCCACTTAGTCTTTTATTTCCAAAGTCACTTTTTCCTTTCTAATTTTACATTGACTTTATTAAAAGTCACTTTAAAATTAGACTTTAGTAACTTTATCACTTAAGTCACTTTAAATTAGATTTGACTTTATAAAAATTATAAAGTCACTTTAGGAGAAAAATTAAATTCTTTTGGACACTTTTCCCTAGGCCAAAGATCAAAGCCTTAGGGAACCACCTGTCCTCCGGCACCAAATTTCAACACTCCCTCTTACCGAGGAAGGTGTTCCTCACCACACCCATCTTGTCTCTGAAGTAGACATGCTTGCCCCGTGGTAAGGCTTTGGTAAGAATATCCGCAACCTGCTCATCAGTGGGAATATACTCAAGCTTCACAGCTCCCTTCTGAACATAGTCTCTGATGAAATGATATTTGATCCCGATATGCTTTGACCTGTCATGAAATACCGGATTCTCCGTGAGTTTAATGCAACTCTGATTATCACAGTAAATCACTGAAGGTCTCAACGGCTGACCAAATAAGCCAAACAACATCTTGCGAAGCCAGATGGCTTCACAACTAGCTAGACTGGCTGCCATATACTCTGCTTCCGCTGAACTCAATGCTACTGACTGCTGCTTCCGGCTGAACCATGACACCACTGCTGAACCCAACCCAAAACAGCACCCTGAAGTGCTCTTCCTATCAGAAGCACAACCTGCCCAATCAGAATCAGTGTAACCTGCCAATCTCACTCCATCCCCCTGCCTGTAGTCCATACCATAATCCACTGTCCCCTGCAAGTACCGCAAAATGTGTTTTGCAGCCACCCAGTGAACCTTCCTAGGCTCACACATAAACTGACTCATCGTGTTGACTGCAAAACAAATATCTGGCCTAGTGTTGACCAAATACATCAAGGAACCAATTAGCTGTCTGTACAATGTGGGATCCACCAACTCGGAATCCGAAGCATGAAGCTTCTTCCAGTTGGTGATCATCGGTGTCGACATGGGTCTATAATCCTCCATGTGGAATCTGCCAAGGATGTCCACAATATACTTCCCCTGTCCCAGGAAGAAATGCCCCTCCTCCTGCCACACCTCCAAACCCAAAAAGTAATGCATCAAGTCGATGTCCTTCATCTCAAACTCCGCCGCAAGATCTCTCTTGCAGTGCTCTATGAGTCTCTCTGCACCTGTAATGACTAAGTCATCCACATACAGCACCAGAATGAGAGGCTCCTCACCTATCACAATATAGTAAAGGTTCGGATCTCCCTCACTCTTTGTGAAACCCATCTTCTGCAAGTAAGTATCTATCTTGGAGTACCAAGCTCTGGGAGCTTGCTTCAGGCCATAAAGGGCCTTCTTCAGTCTGCACACATGGGACTCCTTCCCATGCACCTCAAAGCCCTGTGGCTGCTCAATGTACAGCTCCTCCTGTATGAAGCCATTGAGAAATGCGGTCTTCACATCCATCTGGTGGATCTTCCAACCCATCTTTGCTGCTATCGATATAATGGAGCGGATCGAAGTATATCAAGCCACGGGAGCGAAGGTCTCCTCATAATCAACTCCCTCTACCTGGGAGAACCTCTAGCCACAAACCTCGCTTTGAATTTCTCAATGCTGCCATCTGCAGCATGCTTTACCTTGTAAATCCATCTGGAAGTAACCATGGATTTTCCCTCAGGCCTCGGCACCACCTCCCAAACACCTTCATGAGTGTAGCTAACATCACCCTCCCGCATGGCCTCTCACCACCGCCAGCCGGCCTCCTCATAAAGCAGAAGGCTCGTAGGTCCCATAGACCTTGGAAGCTGGCTGATGAGCAGGTTGATAAAACCTCTTCTGTGTGGTCTCATTTTTTATCGGTTTTTCTTAGGCTCAAACAAGATGGGCATCTTCACGGTGTCCGAAGCTACCAGCCTTCTTCCTGAGTGGCCCGCCGGAGAATAAAACTCCTCCTCCTCAACATCAGGAGCCTGAACTCCTGACTGTCTGTCTGCTGTCCTCCTGCCTGCACCTGAACCTGTAGATGCCGAGGTACCGTGTGAACTGTCCATCAGTGGACTCCCCAGTGAACTGCTCTGTGGACTGCTCTGCGTGCTGCCCATAGCACCACCCCTCTGACTCTGCGAGCCACTCCCCACTGACGGACCTGACATCGTCATAGATGTACCTCCGGATCCCCCTGATCCCTGCCCACTGGATCCCTGTGACTGACTCAACTGCTGCTGAGGGTCTGGCTGATCCAGATACTCTAACTCCCGTGACCTCCTAAAGGCCCTGTCCTCCTCGAACTTCACATCCCGCCTAACAACAACTTTCCTCTGCGCAGGAATGTAAATCCGAAAGGCCTTGGAGGTCTCACTGTAGCCCACAAAGATACCCTTCTCTGCGGTGGGCTCTAATTTGGTCCTCTTCTCCTTGGGTATGTAGGAGTATGTAATGCACCCAAAGATACGAAGATGACCCATATCAGGCTTCTTCCCAGAAAAAGCCTCCTCCATTGCGAGCTCCCAAGGCACGATGCGACTGCTCGCAAGTAAACAACCGTGCTGGGGTGTGCCTCGCCACAAAACAATGGCACTCATAACATGTTTTGGCAATTTCTCCGATGGATCTGTTCTTCCTCTCCGCAACCCCGTTCTGCTGGGGGTTGTAAGGAACAGTGAGCTCCCTCCTAATGCCTGCCTCCGCACAATAGTCAACAAACTCTCCAAGGGTGTACTCTCCATTGTCCGACCTCAGGGACTTGATCTTCCGACCTGTCTGTGTCTCCACAAGAGCTCTGAACTCCTGAAACCGCTTGAAGACCTCACTCTTGGTCTTCAAGAAATAAATCCAGGTCCTCCCGGAGTGATCATCAATGAATAAAACATAGTACTCATATCCACTCAAGGAAACATGAGACATCCGACCGCTCACATCGGAATGAATCAAATCAAGTATCCCACGCTTCTCACACACCACTGGAAAGGATTTAAAACTTGCCCATCGCACTTCCTCTCGTCAGAAGTATCACGTGCTTTCACATCGAACTCGGCAACCAGAGTTTCAGTCCCTAAGGCTCCATGATGATAAACTCATCCCGCACAAATCTCACAATCGCTTCAGACCCAATTACTGCTTCAGACACCGCTTCAATGCCAAAAGGGATCTAAATGCAAACTTGTACACCTTTGCATGCGTACACCTATCACTCTAGCTGAACAGCTGGAGTGCCCCTGGGGTACATCAACACCTGTCCTCCCCTGAACAGTACCTCATATCCTCTATCCTCCAAAGCTGAGACGGATATGAGGTTCTTCCTCATCCCCGGCACATAAAGAACATCTGACACCTTCAAGGGAGGTTTGGACTCCCTCTGAAATGTCAATGTTCCCACACCGACTGCTCTAACAACTCTGTCATCACCGAGTACTACCTCTACATCAATGCCACTCTCTGAAAGCTCTGAGAAGTACTCACGGACTCCTGTCATGTGACGTGAAGCCCCACTGTCCACATACCAGATACCCGAAGATGCTCCGCTAATCGAGGAAAATGCATGCTCCCTCTGAACCTGTGTGGCAGGTACTCCTGCACTAGAAGACTCACACGCAATGAACCCAAACTCTCGGTCAAAGCGATCTGCAAAGTCCTCAACCTCTGCTGAAGCTGCCATGCTCTGGTTCTTCCCCTTCTTTCTTTCTTTTCTCCTGACAACACAATCGCATAAGTGTCCCATCTTCTCGACAATTCCAACATTTCACTTTGGAATACCCTTCAGTGAGTTATCCTCACATTTTATTTTCGCTTTCTTTTGCTCCCCACTATTGTCATAAGTTTGCTTCTTCCCTTGGCTCCTCTTGCGCCTCGCCAACGCTACATCCCGTCCCAGCCAGCCTCTGGCTTTGCCGTCTAAGTCGACCTTTCCTGATCTCTGTCTGAATGCAATCATCCCAAAACCTCTCCCCATGTGGGAAGGGTCTCACGTGCACAAACCCCATCAGCAAAGTTCATCCATGAACTGGGGAGGCCATTCACTGCAATCCGCACCAACTCAGTGGGTGGAATGGCCTCTCCAATCGCTGCCAACTCATCTCTCACATTAGTAATCTTTGTGAGATATCCAACTGCACTATCAGTCTTAGCCATCTTAATGTTCTTCAGCTTCTCCTTCAGGACCATTTTCCGGTTCTCATTGGTACTCTGGTAGAGGTTGGTCAATGCTGACAACATCTCATGGGCATTTCTCTTTCCTCTCACATGAGGAATGCAATGGTCCTTGATTCCGTCTAGAATCAGTCTCTTACCCTTGTTGTTCTTTCTGTTATATGCTGCCAACTGAACAAGATCAGTAGGCACATTAACAGGCTGTTGTGTGGTATGAACCATGATATCCCAGACTTCCGCCTCCTCAAAGAGACTCTGCATTCTCTCCTTCCAAACACTGTAATTTGTATGCCCATCCAGCCTATCCTCCACCCTCAATCCCAAAGACATCCTGCTGTCCTAAAACTGAAAAATAACACTGCTGTGGTAAAGATAAAAACTGTTGTTTGTGAAAAATCAGCTTGCTGGAATTTTCTGAGTGAAAAATCAGCAGGCTGTAATTTTCCTCCTTGCTGTCTCAAACTGCCCTTCAGCACTCAAGCTCCGATACCATGTAGAAAATTCTAGTTTCCCACCCCGGTTTTTAGTTTTCGCCTTATTACTCCAAAATAATTAAATGCCCTTTCCCATATCCATACATTTAATAAACTGGAAAATAAATTTTGCTGAAAACACAAATTCTGGAAATTTTTTTTCAGAATGCTGAAAATGCAGAAATAAAATAACAGCAGTAACAAACAGTGATTCAACACATCATAACTCAGTATTTTTGGTCAAGCTGACCCTGGAAAAACCACCTACAACTCTTGGGGAAAACCAGTTCGAAAGCTCCTCCTTATTTCTGGAAAAATGCTTTTTACAGTGATAGAAATATTCAGCAAAATAAATAATCAGCAAACAGACTTTTACAACTTATCTCTTTTTCCGTGCTTAACCACCGCCTCGGAAAACGTGCAAACAGCAAAATAGGAACAGCAATAAATGCTGTACAGATTTCTCGATTTTCGTGCCAAATAACAACCTTAAATGCTACTGTACGACTGCCTAGAAAAGCGTGCAAGCTGTCCAAAAATCTGCTGTACGATTTCTGCCTTGAAATGCGTGCCAAAGGTACAGCCACTTGCTGTACGGCCTCCCTCAAATCTGCTCCTCGAAATCTATGCAAATCTGCAGTGCAAATCTGTTGTACAGCTGCTGTACGGCCTGCTGTACGGCCCTGCTGTACGGCCTAGCTGTACGGCCCTTCTTCCTCAAAAATCGTGCCAAAAATCTGCCTTGCTGTGTGCTAAAGCTGCTGAACTGTCTTGCTGAAAATGTCTTGTTGAAATGCTGCCTTGGAATGTGTGCCAAGCTGCTGCCTCCTTCTCCTCACTGCCCAGAAATCTCCCTTGCTCTCTTTCTCTCCTTCTCCCAATCTGCTCATGAAAGAATGAATGACCTTTTCCTCCTTTAACCTAACCCTAAGTGACTTTTGGGGAATCCCTAAATCCAATCGCTGAAATAGATTTAGATCTAGGGCTGAGATTAAATGCTCATTTAAATCTCACTTTCTATTTTTTAATTCACCCCACTTTAATAAAGACCCACTTAGTCTTTTATTTCCAAAGTCACTTTTTCCTTTCTAATTTTACATTGACTTTATTTAAAGTCACTTTAACTTTAGTAACTTTATCACTTAAAGTCACTTTAAAATTAGATTTAACTTTATAAAAAATTATAAAGTTACTTTAGGAGAAAAATTAAATTCTTTTGGACACTTTTCCCTAGGCCAAAGATCAAAGCCTTAGGGAACCACCTGTTCTCCGGTACCAAATTTCAACATTCTCCTGTATGAAGCCATTGAGAAATGCGGTCTTCACATCCATCTGGTGGATCTTCCAACCCGTCTCTGCTTCTATCGATATAATGGAGCGGATCGAAGTATATCGAGCCACGGGAGCAAAGGTCTTCCCATAATCAACTCCCTCTACCTGGGAGAACCCTCTAGCCACAAACCTTGCCTTGAATTTCTCAATGCTGCCATCTGTAGCATGCTTTACCTTGTAAAGCCATTTGGAAGTAACCAGGGATTTGCCCTCAGGCCTCGGCACCACCTCCCAGACATCATTCTTCATGATAGAAGAATACTCCACCTGCATGGCCTCTCTCCAGACCTACTGGCTAGCTGCCTCCTCATAGCTAGAAGGCTCAAAGTCAAGGATGTTGGCAACCATTGCCATATAGCTACAAAACCTCTCAGGTGGTCTGCTCTCTCTGACCGGCCTCTTAGGCCCAGCAACAGATGTGGCCTCTCTCAAGGTATCCTGAAGCCACTTGGGCTTCCTCTTCCCTGAGCACACTTCTCCCATTGGAGAATGAAACTCCTCCTCATCATCAGGAGCCTGAACTCCTGACTGTCTCTCTGTTGTCCTCTTGCCTACACCTGAACTTGTAGATGCTGAAGTACCATGTGAACTGTCCATCAGTGGACTCCCTAGTGAACTGCTCTGCGGACTGCTCTGCGTGTTGCCCGAAGCACCACCCGTCTGACTCTGCGAGCCATTGCTCACTGACGGACCTAATACCGAATTGATGTACCTTCGGATCCTCCTGATCCCTACCCACTGGATCCCTGCAATTGACTTAGCTGCTGTTGAGGGTCTGGCTGATCCAGATACTCTAACTCTCGTGACCTCCTGAAGGCCCTGTCCTCCTCGAATTTCACATCCCGCCTGACAACAACTCTCCTCTGTGTGGGAATATAAATCCGAAAGGCCTTCGAGGTTTCACTGTAGCCCACAAACACACCCTTCTCTGCGGTGGGCTCTAGTTTGGTCCTCTTCTCCTTGGGTACGTAGGAGTATGCAATACACCCAAAGATACAAAGATGACGAATATCAGGCTTCTTCCCAGAAAAAGCCTCCTCCAGAGTCATATGCCCCAAGGCACAATGTGGACTCCTATTCTGCAAATATATAGTAGTCTTGCAAGCCTCTGCCCACAAAAACAATGGCAACCCCTGATCATGTAACATGGCTTTGGCAGCCCCTCCGATGGATCTGTTCTTCCTCTCTGCAACCTTGTATTGCTGGGAGTTGTAAGGAACAGTGAACTCCCTCCTAATGCCTGCCTCCGCACAATAGTCAACAAACTCTCCAAGGGTGTACTCTCCTCCATTGTCCGACCTCAGAGACTTGATCTTCCGACCTGTCTGAGTCTCCACAAGAGCTTTGAACTCCTGAAACCGCTTGAAGACCTCACTCTTGGTCTTCAATAAATAAATCCAGGTCCTCCTGGAGTGATCATCAATGAATAATACATAATACTCATATCCACTCAAGGAAACATGAGACATACGACCGCTCACATCAGAATGAATCAAATCAAGTATCCCAGTCGCTCTACTGTCACTGCTGGGAAAAGGGGATTTGGCAAACTTGCCCATCGCACATCCTCTGCAAGTATCAAAGTGATCAGTACTGAAATCTGGCACACCTGTAGTGATCTCCTGCAAAGTCCTCAAGGCTTCATGATACATGTGCCCCATCCTGCGGTGCCAAATCTCACATAGCTCAGAACTGCTAGCTCTGTTGTCGATACTACTGCTCAATGCCAAAAGGGGCTGAAATGCAAACTTGTACACCTTTGCATGGCGTACTCCTATCACTCTAGCTGAATCAGCTGGAGCGCCCCTGGGATATATCAGCACCTGTCCTCTCCTGAAAAATATCTCATATCCTCTGTCCTCGAAAGCTGAGACGGATATGAGGTTCTTCCAAATCCCTGGCACATAAAGAACATCTGACACCTTCAAGGGAGGTTTGGGTTCCCTATCAAATGTCAGTGTCCTGACACCGACTGCTCTAACAACTCTTTCATCACTGAGTACTACCTCTATATCAGTGCCACTCTCTGAAAGCTCTGAGAAATACTCACGGACTCCTGTCATATGACATGAAGCCCTACTGTCCACATACCAGATACCCGAAGATGCTCTGCTAGTCGAGGGAAATGCATGCTCCCTCTGAACCTCCGTGGCAAGTGATCCTACACTAGTGGACTCACATGCAATAAACCCAAACTCCCGGTCAAAGCGATCTGTGAAGTCCTCTACCTCTGCTGATGCTGCCATGTTTTGGTTCTTCCCCTTCTTCTTCTTCTCCGGACACACAACTGCATAGTGTCCCATCTTCTGACAATTCCAACACTTCACCTTGGAATAGTCCTTCTGCGTGTTACCCTGTTTACCTTTACCTTTGCCTTTGCCCTCACCACTGCTTGTGGAAGCTTGCTTCTTTCCCTTGCCTCTCTTGCCTCCTGCCAACAGTGCTACATCCTCATCCTGCTCAACTGGCTTGGCCGCCGCAAGCTGACCCTTCCTGATTTCTGTCTGAACGCAATCATCCCAAAACCTCTCCCATGTGGGAAGGGTCTCACGTGCACAAACCCCATTAGCAAAGTTCAGCCATGAACTGGGGAGGCTATTCACTGCAATCCGCACCAACTCAGTGGGTGGAATGACGTCTCCAATTGCTGCCAACTCATCTCTCACATTAGTAATCTTTGTGAGATATCTAGCTGCACTATCAGTCTTGCCCATCTTAATGGTCTTCAACTTCTCCCTTAGGACCATTTTCCTATTCTCATTGGTACTCTGGTAGAGATTGGTCAAGGCTGTCCACATTTCATGAGCATTTCTCTTTCCTCTCACATGAGGAATGCAGTGGTCTTTGATTCCGTCTAGAATCAGTCTCTTGCCCTTATTATTCTTTTTATTATACGCTGCCAACTGAACAACATCAGTAGGCACAACAACAGGGTGTTGTGTGGTATGCACCATGACATCCCAGACTTTTGCCTCCTCAAAGATACTTTGCATTCTCTCCTTCCAAACACTGTAGTTGCTATGCCCATCCAACCTATCCTCCACCCTCAATCCCAATGACATCTTTGCTGTCCTAAAAACTGAAAATAGCACTGCTGTAGTAAAGATAAAATTTATGTGTGAAAAATCAGCTTGCTGGAATTTTCTGAGTGAAAAATCAACAGACTGTATTTTTCACCTTTGCTGTCCCACACTGCACTTTCAGCACCCAAGCTCCGATACCATGTAGAAATTTTTGTTTTCCCACTTTGGTTTTTAGTTTGACCTTATTTTTCCTTTTAGTTAAATGCCCTTTCCCATAGCCTTACATTCAACACGCTGGAAAATAAATATTTTCTGAAAACACAAATTCTGGAAAATTTTCACAGTGCTGGAAATTGCAAAAATAAAAATCAGGAGACTAAAACAGCCACACAAAACATTTTAACACAATGATTTTTGGTCAACATGACCCTAGAAAAACCCCCTACAACTCTTAGGGAAAACCAGTTCGAAAGCTCCTTATTTCTGGAAAAATGTTTTTTACAGTGAGAAATATTCAGAAAAAATCAGCGAGTAAACATTACAACTTATCTTGTTTTCCGTGCTTCACAACCATCTCGAAAAATGTGCACACAGCAAAACTGAACCAGCAATAAATGTACGGATTTCCTTGAAAAACGTGCCCAGAAATTACAGCATTAATTTATGCTGTACGACCTCCTCTTTTTGTGTGCAGAACAGCAATAAATGTTGTTGTACGAGCTCCTTGGAAGGCATGCAGGCTGTATTAAATGCTTTTGTATAGAAATTTGCCTCGATTTCTATGCTAGCAATCAGCAACAGGCTGTACGACCTGCCTCGATTTTCATGCCACAAAAACAACAAACTTCTCCCTCGAAATCTGTGCCAAAAAAGTGTACGACTACCTAGGAAAGCGTACCCAAAGCTGCTGTACGGATTCTGCCTTGGAAATTGTGCCAAATATTCCTTGAACTGTGTGCCAACTCTGCTGTACGGACTCGCTGAAAGGCTACCTCAGTTTGTGTGCCAAAGTGTTGTCTCTTTCTCCTCACTGCCCAGAAATCTCCCTTGCCCTCTTTCTCTCCTTCTCCCAATCTGCTCATGAAATAATGAGTGACCTTTTCCGCATTTTCCTCCTTTAACCTAACCCTAAGTGACTTTTGGGGAATCCCTAAAGCCAATGGTTGAAAAAGCTTTAGATTTAGGGCTGAGATTAAATGTTCATTTAAATCTCACTTTCTATTTTTTAATTCACCCCACTTTAATAAAGACCCACTTAATCATTTATTTCCAAAGTCACTTTTCCTTTCTAATTTTACATTGACTTTATTAAAGTCACTTTAAAATTAGACTTTAGTAACTTTATCACTAAAGTCACTTTTAAATTAGATTTGACTTTATAACTTTATAAAGTCACTTTAGGAGAAAAATTAAATTCTTTTGGACACTTTTCCCTAAGCCAAAGATCAAAGCCTTAGGGAACCACTTGTCCTCCGTTAACCAAATTTCAACAGTCCCAAGCTACCTAGGCCTGTTACAGGCTCAATACTGACTCAAATTGATTATTACTAGTATCACTTATTACAATTCCCCGTAGGGTGTGGAATGTGGGTACAAGAGAAAATGATAAGAAGTAGAAATAGAGTTTAAAAACTATGTTGAACTGATGATATTTGACAGTACAAGTGTCCTTTGGTTCATCCTTGGGCATGGAGTCTTCACATAATCATTAGGTACCACTCAGTGGTCAACAGGTATCACAAATTAATAAATTATCGTATGATTTCAGTATTCTTCTGGCTATTGTTGTATATATTTGCGCACAAGATCCAGTCTTGGTAAGAGTAGATTTACTGAATACAAGTGCTCTAATTCTGGCAAAGCAGAGACTATGAAGCACCTATTTAAGAAAATTCCTCTTCTTGTTAATGTGGGCAAGTAGTGTAGAAGAGATTTTCTTTGCTTCTCCAAGATAAGAAGATAAGATGAGATAAAACATTAATATCCACATATTACCAAGTAATAGATCAATGAGACTGGAGAATACAATCATTGGCTACTAAAGAGGAGGAGTGTCTAGGACAATGTTTTGTCATGTTTCGATGATGTGGGAGTGGGTAAAAACATGAAGGGAAGATGTAGAAGCACCCCTGAAATTTAGGAAGCATTATAGGAGATGTTGGGGTCTTTTACATTGGCAATTGTTACCATAAAATCTACAAGACCTACTGCAAAGCGCTACTAGGAAATCTAGGTCTTAGGAAACAAGAGATGAGCAACCACTATCACCTTAGTGGCTTCTCTCCAGTTGTTTAGTGGTGAAATTAATCTCACAAGGGAGGCTTACCTACAAAGATCACTAGATAGATATTCAATTAAGGACAGCTTAATGGTGATACAAGGTCTAATATTTGAAGGAAAGGTATTGGAAAACCCTTGAAAGGTTGAGTTGCCTAAATTTAAGCACACTTCCCAAAGACCTTATTGATAAGAAGAGAGTTGTTATAAGTTAGGGTTTGTAAGATATGCAAATTTAGGGCACACGATGGCATATAGTAGCTCTAGAAAATAGTCTATAAGGGATAAGATCAACAAAGGACCTGTTACCCACCTAAAGTGGGTAACCCCTTAGGTGGAAACTTTTCTTCTATCTTCGACAACGAGATAGCCAATAGTCCTACATATTGTTTAATGATGATGATATGCCACATTCATTTTCCATATGCACGGGTCATACACCTCTCACGATTCGATATTCTCCTTGAAAGAAGGTGGGCTACCATTTGACAGGTACTTTAACCATTTTGTAATCAAGTGCATTTACATAATGTTTTGGGCATTCTAACATGGATAAAGGGGTGATCTGGATGATTGACCGATCTTGACTATAAACTTGTTCCCTCACCTTACTATGGGGGGGGTAGTCATTAGCCCTAGTCCAATGAGAGCTTCTCTAAGGAGTTAGGGTTATAGGAGGGGCACTACCTGGTAAACTTGGATTGAAGTAACGTGTCCATAACCATTCCATACTTACCACTTTTCACTTCTCCCTTGATATCACATCCATCCTTCAGGTTGATTGTCATGGATGTTGTCGTATGAATCAACGCTTGGGCTAACGTGGAGAAAATATTTCACTTCACTTGGTGTGGCCCGTTGTTGCTCAGATTGTATAGGCACGACGACAACTGCTTAGGGCAGGGGTTGTCACTCTGATCCGCGCCCACTCCATTCTAACTGTCTTCCAACAATAGGACATGGGGGGTAGTCCCTATGGAAACAAGGTGATGGAAGACAAGTTGGGAGACACAGTTGATTGTCCTAGCTACTTGGAAAAATTTAGCGAGACTAAAAGATTTGATTAGATTCAGAAATGAGACCAGTGCCTTATGGAGTCAAAGTTCTTGCTTGTTACAAATTAACACCAAGTAATCATCTGGACAACCACTGCTTAAATGATTAAATAACCTATATGAGATGCAACTCCTAAGATATAAGTATGATACAAGGATCTTGATTACTTTTAAATTATATGCCTAGTCTAAATGGAACCTCTCTCTTAACTGTTTTGAGATCAATCTTTAGAGTAGGTTGTGGGATGGAAGCCAACGGGAAGTGAGCAGAGGCTTGATTAACGATATCTCTCCCTGTGTTCCAACCACCTAGTGCCTTTGGCGCTGCGGAGACTGTGGCTCTGACGACTGTAAGGTCACAATGTTAACAATTAAAAAGGGTTTGAATCCCTCAAGCTAGATGAGAAAGGGTTGTCCTAGAAGTCTATCAACCAAGCTTATGCTTGGAGGTAAATTGTTAGTGCAAACTAAGACTAGAATGCTTTTGCAATGGTTATGAGTAAGCTCTTGGATTAAGATTAGCTTAATGTTTAAGTACTTAAAGTTACGATAAATCTTTAAAGACAAGAGTACTTATAAATCAAATGCAATCTTACAACCAAGAAAGTGCCAATAACTTAGTGCCAATGCCAAGTCCTCAAGATACCAATTACTCAAGATAGACAATTAACAATCTTATGCCAAGATTATGCTCTTAGACGCCAATATTGAAAGATGCTCAATTAAGAATAAAACTTAAGATGCCAGTTTCTCAAGATTACCAAAGCTTCTCAAGATTATGAACTTAACTTAGAGTACTTATTCAACAATGTTTCAACTGCAATGTCATTTAGATCTTAATGCCAAAGTTGTTGAGAAATATATGTGGAAATTCTACTGCAGTGTATTGGTTTATTTTCTCCTACTTGATTTAATTTATACAAGTTATTTTCAGAAATTAGATTCAGAAAATACCAAAAAGAAACACAACTACAACCTACACATGTAGATCGTTTACTGAATAATTCACTTATGCAACAAAGTGACACATGGATTTTTGGACATAAGTCCCCGAAAAAACCGGTTCAGCAGATATGAGGGTTTTATTATTAAGTAGTTCTGAGCACAACAAATTTGGGTTCCAACCTTGGAAAACCTGATAGAGAATAAAAGATATAAGATTTGCAGCTAACCTGAAGATCTAGTGCCAAATATCTGACTGATCCACACCCTCAAACAGGATTTATAGGACTTAGCCCGTATCTAACCCTAGAAACCCTCGGCGATGCCCCTGAAGCCTCAGCGTCAGCCCTGCTACCCTCAAATGCCACTGCGCTACACCAAAAGGGACTGCATCACCCCTGGAAGGGTCTCACAGCGTCACGCTGGCCCTTAAAAGGCCCTCTGCGTGATTTCTGAAGCCTCCCAATGCCTTTGCGCTATCCTACGTAGCACTTACGTAGCGGTTGTGCAACATCTGCATAGTTGTTGTCTTGCTTCTTTGCATTGTCCTTGACCTGCTCCTCTTGCCTCTTGTTGTGTCTTGGCTCTTGGAATCATATCATTCCCTTAGCCAATACTATCCTTCACTGCAGGAAATTCCACTAGATATTCTTAGCAAACTTGCCCTTGAATTCCAGATCTATTCCTCAATTCTACATAAATTGTATGTCTTTAACTGACCCTCAAGCCTTTCTCTTATACTTTTTGGTTGAACCCTTCAACGGCCGAAACTAAATCATCCATTAACGGCTGAGTTTAAAAGACTACTTGATCCATGTGACTCAAGACAATTTCATCACATGTTTAATTAATTTCACTTTAATTATTTTATTTTCCTAAGTTTAAACTTAGGAAATACATTAAAATAATTAATTAATTTAATATCTCCTAAACCAGATGAAATTTCCCAAATCAATTTATGGGTCTTGTAGATCTAGTGTACTGTAGTCCCTCCACAAAATTTGAGACCTAGAGCACAACTGGTGCTACCCCAAATACACAAAATCTCAACAATCTAGGGCATCAAGTATTAGGTGATTTCTCTTCTTATGATAAGTGCTTGTGAATACTTTTTACTTTCTTAGATCGGGATCTTCTCTTTCTTAGATTATTAGTGTTCTTCTTCACCAAACAACTACCAATGCATAAACCATAAAGAGACACGAGACACAAAATATAGGCTATCATCCAGGGCCAAAACCTCTCCCACTTGAGAGGAAAACCCGAACAAATACATCTTCTTATAGAGACTTCAATTAACAAATACCAAGACCAAGACCCTTGACCTATTTGCCTGTCCAAGACCAAGTCACGTGCCCTTCTTGATGAGATCCTTCCTTGAATCAAACAGATGGCTCTTTCTTCCTTCTTTGGTCAACGCAAGTCAAACTGTCTGCAACTTTTGAAAATTCGGTCTCTTTCCACAAAACTGCAGTCCGTACTTCTATAGTTTCACATGTGTGAGGAGAGAAAACAAACTTGGAGACGCCTTCCTCCCTTCGCTATTCTTGAGGAGTCTTCTAGGTGAACTCGACTAGAAGTGGAGCTGATAAGAAGACCCTTTTTGGACACCCTTTCTTGGAGTGATATGGTACTGCAGAACCCTATTTTTATGCTATATATGTGAAGATATTAGCCCAAAGACAAACCCAAACAATTCGGTCTTCCTTTCTTCCTTCTAGCTGATTATAGTGCTGCTCTCCTTGACTTTTCGCATTCCTTCTAACCACAGACCATTACCGAATTAATTCTTTGAAATTCCGCCTTCAAATGAAACCTGAACTACCTTATTTATAGTCGTTGGAGTCTGTAGTACCAAAGAGCATAATGATAATGAACAGATGCAAATAAAAAAATTAAAGGAAGAAATCGCAAAACTTCAACAAAAGAACGAAGCATCAAAAAAGAAATATTAAGATCTTGAAAATCGATTTCATAAAAAATCTCTAGAAAGTAACAACAAAATTTGGCATCTAAAGGACCACAATTAGAAATTACTTTCACAGATCAAGAAGTCTAAAATTAAGAAACAAAAATTAAAGCAAGAAATTGAAAGTTCTAAAGAAAATTTCAATGAGAATCTATCAAAGAAGGAAGAGAAAAAATTGCGCTTAAGAAACCTAAATCAAAAGCTATTAGAACAAATCAAAAGTACAAAAGATAAAGAGGAGGATACTAAGGAAAAAGTCAACGATTCAAAAAACGACTAGCTTTTACGCTTAAAGAATCATAACCAAAGCCTTCTTACACAAATAAAGAAGCTTAAAAGTGACAAGAAGTCACTAAAAGATAAGTTAGAACAAGTTCAAGAAAAGATATTGATGTCATCAGTCGTTTCAGTCCAAGTTGAAAATAAAGGAACAAATATCGATCCAATCAATATCACAACTAAAGAAGAAAAAAAAGTTAAAACATATTCAGAAATTACAGTTCAAACAATGGACATTCCAAATGATGATTTGGCAGCCAACTCAACAACAACAACACCTGAAGGGAAGCAAGAACCTACCACTCACATGATAAGGGAAAGTCCAACAAGAAGAAATCCTCATCTACATCCGAATCACAGAAATAGTTGCCTCAATCAATCTACGAATTTGTATAACTCAGAACATAAACAACATATTTATGTTCTCAGGAATATTGAAGTTTGCAAAATCCAATCTTGCGATAACAATTCATGACAAAATTCCAGTGACTGGAAGATTCCATAGAAAATTGATCTAGGATGGTCAGAACCATTTTCGATTCGACAATTTTATTTATTGCTCCAAGGATCATATCGTCTTGTAACAACGAAGATGATAGTTACACGATGAACTAAAGAAGAGGTCAAGGCTTTTCATCAATAAGCTTTGAGGGCAAAGATTTTTGAAGAGGAATGCAATGTTACGAATTATATATATATATATATATAACTCAAATAATGTCAATGACAATAATAATGATTAATGTTTGATTAACTAATAGTTAGTAATGAAGGGTCATGTCTCTAAGGACATGACCATTGTGAAGAGGTAGCTGCCTAGGTATATAAGCAGTCCCTCAACCTCATTATAATCATCTCATTTTCGATATCAATTCAATATAAAATTTCCGATATACATTTACATGTATTACAATGGACATTTACGTCTTTGAAGTGTTTTAAATATTTCCGCTACGTATACGACTTTTGGTCGTTACAGGGTGGTGCAAGGCAAGAGAGTGGAGTCTCCTTCAGGTTGGAGCCTGAGAACACTTCAAGGTGGCAAGGTGGTGCTAGGGCAGGTTGGAGCCTACACATGGCGTTGGAGCGTCCGTCCAGTTGTAGCTAGTACATAGGGTGTTGGAGCACTTTCAGGTTGGAGTGCCCTCTCAGTTGTAGTTAGTAAACAAGGCATTGGAGTTTGTTACAGGTTGGAGCCTGTAAATCAAGAGGCTGGAGCCTCCTTCAGTTGGAGCTGAAAACTTGATGTAAATATTTGAAGAAAAATATTAAGAAGCGTTCGGTGGTTTTTGTCCCAGAGGTGTTTCCACCTAAAAATATTTGTGTCTATTGTCTCTATTTGTTATGCACTATTGAATGGTGTTGATGATGTTTATATTTATCTAATGCTAATAACAATTAATGTTATGTGGAATTAAAAATATACAAATTGATAAGAAATGTTGATTCACCCCCCTCTTAGTATCTCCAACAAACATCGTTGGCATCCCTGGACACCCTAATCATGTCACCTAGACTACCATGTGTGGGGTGCCCAAATTTCATGGTGATCCACTTTTTGCAATTAATCATGTGGCAAGCTTTGTTGCATATGCCTCAAAGGCTGAGGTGGTTCATCATGATGTCCTTATAATATTATTCATGAGATCCATCCATGGTCATAATTCATGGTTATATAATTGCAAGCCTAGTAGCATCTTCTCAATTGAAGCATTCTTTGGCAGGTTTCTTGAGCATTTTCGAGCTAGGGAACAAGCTTGCCATTAGCTATTCAAGAGGAAGCCTTCATTGAACATGAAGATGATTCCTTGGAAAGAAAAATTGATGATGGCCCCATCTTTTTCAAGGATGTTGTCTCTGACATTGTACGTATCAAGGACCTTGAGAATGATGACCCCACTAGCTCCTTTAAAATTGACATTAATGACTACTTGCATAATGAAGAGGGAAAGTGGGAAATTGATGGACATTGTTTTGATAAGGACCCTATCTATGATATTGATGATGATTATAACGATAGAGCCTTGTCTTTCGCTACCTTTCTTATGATCCTGAGGATATATTTAAGTCGTCTGTGGATCCTTTCCTCACCCCTTTTTACACAATCACCCATGATGATGATCCTTTTCCCCTTCTTGAGCATGGTCATGAGGAAAGACAACTCATTTACCATGACCCTTCGTGCTAGCTACCCATTCCCATCAAGACCTTAAGGCAACCATAAATGAAAACAGTTCAAAGACGAATCTTGATAGGGAATTCATGATCTCGATGACCCAATCATCCATTCTCTTTTTACAGGAAAGGATCTGATTATGCAAATTTGTGTCCTTGCCTTGATCCATTACTCCTTTCTGTGATGTATGGATCTCGTATTTGTTGGAGAATGTACTAGGGCATCTATTTAAACCAATTCTCCTTATCCTTAATAATTTCTTGTGAACTTTAGTTAGTTTCTTCTTGTTTTTTAGTATATTCTTTCATCAAAGAATTATCAAGAGCATAAACAATAAAGACAAATGACACAAGAAGTAGGCTCCAAGCCAGGGCAAAATCCCTCCAAAGGGAAAACCCAAAAGAATCTCTTCTCTTCTTATAGAATCAAATCAAATGAGAAAACGGGGACCCAAACACTTGACCAAGATCCCCTCCAAGCAACAACTCAACCCTCCAAAGCTCTTCCAAAAGGTCAAAGTCAACTCTAGTTAACAAGAGTCAAACCTTATTCAAACTTGCTCCAAAATCAGATTTTGGCCCCCCAATTTCAGAACTTCGGACCTGCACTGACTTCAAAAAATTCGGCCTGCAACTCTTGACCCCTTGCAGCAGAACAAAAACCCTAATCCTTGTATGTGTGAGGATAAAAGTTGAGATTTCAACATCTTTCCTTCGCTAGGGCTTTTCTTCTTGCCTTCACTCTTGTTTTCCTTCTTGTTCTATTGCATATCGAACTTGTGCGAATGTATGTCCTCAAGTGAGTCGATGTCTCCTTATATATATGCTTCTCATGAGCTCAAATAGCCCTCTCTAGACCAACTTCTCACTAGTAGGGCCAACTTGTGCTTGGAGGCTTATTTTGACTTGCTAGACTCAAAATAATATCTTTTACATGTTACAATTTTTCCAATAGGGTCTTATACAAATGATAAAGACTCTTTTGACTCGAGAAAAATAATCTTTTGACTAGACAAACCCAAGGAGCATGAAATGCATGCTTGACGTAGATGGCCAATATAAATAGAGCATGAAACCCATGCTTAAAAATAATATTTTTCTTTTTTCTTTTGCTTGTAACATAAGATATGCATAATGACATGAGTACAATGACAATTATGAAGATTGAAACTAGTGAAATTTTCCAACACTCCCTCTTAACTAGGGAGGTATTCATAATTGTACCACTGGTACCATGGTTGCTTGGGAGCGGGAGCGGGAGTGGGAGCACCATTTTCAAAAGCTCTCAGTCCGGAGCATTTCGAGGAGCGTTTATATATATATATATATATATATATATATATATATATATATATATTGATGCATATATGTCAACAAAAGCATGTAATATGATAAATTAGACATAAAAAACATAAAAACATAGAGTGAATCATATAACATCAATCATCTAGAAGTTATAATCTTCATCAACCACGCCCACAAATTGGAAGCATACAACATATTGACTCTTGAGTCTCGCGAATCATCAATCTGAAGGTTTCAAGCTTTCAAAATTCAATATATAACATTTATCATCATTGATTTCAAATTTCAATATCTAACATTTATCATCATTGATATATATCATAATTCATTTATCATCATTGATATATATCATAATTCATTTATTATCATTGATTCATTGATTTCAAAATTCAATATACATTTATCATCATCGATATATAACATTTATCATCATTGATTTCAAATTTCAATATATAACATTTATCATCATTGATATATATCATTTATCATCATTGATTCATTGATTTCAAAATTCAATATATACAATTTATCATCATTGATATATAACATTTATCATCATTGATTCATTGATCACCATATAACTTTCATGAAGCATCATATTCATAATTCATAATGACTTGTAAACTTATAAATGCCAACTTCAAAGTTTCACCTTTGAAATTCAAAATTCAAACTTAAATTGTCATTAGATATATGAAAGAGTCAAGTTTCAACTGTTCAACTATCAACAGTTATAAAAGATAAAAACTACTAGACAATATAAAAGACTAGTAAACAACAAATCTATTTTATCTATTGGCTGGCCCCTTGCCACGCCCACGAGAAATGTCTAATTTGTGCGAGCCACGAGGAAATGATGGTCTTCTAGTACTCTTAGGAGTACTACGTCCACGACCATGACTAGAAGGTGGAGGCTGAATCTGCAAAGGAACAATAGTTGGATATCGAGAACTAGCACTGGCACTGGCACTGGCACCCGCACTGCTACTGGATGGTGGCACTGGCCTTGTGTGTGGCGGTGCTGCTGATGCTTCATCATCATCCCTAAAAAGTTCTGCTTCCAATTCTTCCATATTTACCATGTCGTCCTCCAAATTATCATCCTCTTGGTTGTTGTCCCAGACTCTGTATGATTGATCCTCATATGCCCGATCACAATAATGGCTCAACAACCTCAAGTTGTAATGCACATAAACCAAGCTTTTAGCTCGGTTTTCATTCAGTGTGTTTCTTCTCACATTATGTATGAAGCTGTAGGTGCTCCAACACCTCTCTGCAGAAGAAGTATTGACAACCTGTGAGAGAACTTTTTTTGCCAACTTTGGCAAAAGTCCCATGCCGCCATATGCTTCCCACCATGTGAGAGCATTAAATCTGTTTTTGTCTTCCATTGCATGGAAAGAACCAAAGTTAGCAGTGCAACTGAAGTATTTGCCTAATTCAAGGCGCAATCTAGCACACTCCTCCCTGTCGGGTACCAACTTGTCTAATGCCTTCATATACCCCTCTTGTACCTCTAGATTTGTGTGAGGTTTGATCCTAACCCCACCTCCAAGTGCAGGTTGGCCAAACCAAGATGGAGAGTAGTATTTTGGCATAAGGATATATGCCAAGGCATGTAGTGAATCATTGAGTTTATTCCACTGTGCACACACACAGTCATGAATCATAGCATACAAGTTGGGATCATTATCCTTAACAACATCTTTTATTTGGCCCAGCATGTTGTCCATATGCTCATAAACCTCCCCAATCACTGGTTTATCTGTATCTGCAAACCGAATCATGTGATAAATGGGCTTGGTGAAATTCTAAATTTCCCTTAGATGTGCCCAAAACAAAGGGTCAAGGGCGGTCTCCTCCGCATGTTCAAAACCTTGCTTGTCAACTATTGTCGCTGCCCTATCCTTTAATACCTGCCAGTGTGGGCTTGATACCATTGCAGCCAATGACTCTCTTACCTTCAAAAGGTGCCTGAAGGTGAGGTAATAGCTAGCAAATCTAGTCTTTGCTATCTTCAACAACTCCAATTTGGAGTGAGTACGGAAAAGCCCATGGGTATTACTATGATTTGTAATAAATTTTATCATTTTTTACCTCTCTTGTACAAATCACCAAGCCATTTGAATTGAGGTTGTTTGCTTTTAATGATATCATGCATCAAAAGGTTCATTGTGTGAACCAAACACCTAGACCAAAATATGTTGGGGTATTTATCCTCAATAATTGCTCCTGCTGCCTTACAGTTAGCAGCATTATCAGTGATGACTTGTATGACATTGTATGGCCCAGTCTTTTCAATTATTGCAAGTAATGGTTCTGCAATGTTAATGTCGGTCTTGAATTTGTCTGAATAATCATATGCTGACAGGAAGATTGCACCACTAACCGACATAGCCAAAACACTTATCAATGGCTTTCCTTTTACATTGGTCCATCCATCAGAGACAATGGACACCCCATGCTCATTCCACGAATTTGTCATTCTAGCCAAAGAATGGTTTATTTTAGCTTTTTCATGATCAAGACCCATGGTTCTGGCCTTGTCATACCCAGGGCTCCTGTATCCTTTGGGGGCATCATTAATGGCAGAAACCATTTCATGCCAATAAGGTGAGCGAAGAACATTGAATGGCAACCCACATGCATATAGAAACCCTAAAATTTTTGAATCCACATCATTCCTACACTCTTCGTCAAGGAAATCGGATATGGTTCTACGCTTTAATCCAGGTGTGCCACTGCCTCCATAACCACTGCCATGGGTGGAAGTTGATGGACTTCTTTGTCCATGATGTGATGCACCTAATGGTGTATAAGAATCAATGAAACCCCTAGATCTTTTAGATCTCTGTAGGGCAGACTCCTCTTCCTTTCTATATTTCTCTCTCTCTGTTGTTGGCACACTAACAAAAATTTTGATTCCTAGATTTTTGTCTCCATCCCCTGGCATTTTCCCACAAAGGTGCCTTCTCGCACGGGTGTATGAACCATGGTATTCTTTATTGCAATGGGGGCAAAGAAATTTAGTGGTTCCACCACCTTTCCCTCCTTCCTGCCTCTGAACATATTTCCACAAAGGTGTCTGAAGTTGGTCTTGTCTAGTTGGGGTATCTGTGGCCTCATGTTCTCCACTCCCCCCTTCCTCCTCAGCGTAATCCTCTTCTTCTTTAGGATTTTCATCAAATCCACCATAACCCACTTCTTCATCCTCCTCTTCTCTAATGTGCCTCTTTCTTCTACTCTCCAACACCATTATTACAAAGAAAGGAACCAGCATGATGAAAATCCCTAGCCATATAGCCATGATGTTTCAAGTTTCTAGCCTGCAAAAAAAATGGAGAAATGCCAAACGGAAATAGGAAATGCAACATAGGAAAAAAGCAATTCAATTTTTAAGTTTTCAACACAATAAAATGCAACATTCAGAAAAAAAAAAATCAAGTTTTCATTTTTGAACAACTTAAAAATTCATTCTAGAAAATACAAAACTAGATGAGAAGACCTACCTCTTTCTTGCAATCCTCCTCTTGCTCTCTTGCAGCTTGCTCCTTACTCTCTCCTTGGCACTTTCGCAGCTCTGCTCTCCAACTCTTGCTCCAAGCTCCTCTTGCTCTCACTCACTCAACTAAAACAATAAAACAAAATGAGGGGAGGGTGGGCTTTTATTTACCCAACCCTCCTCCCTCCCTCTAAAAAAAAAAACGAATTTTTTGAAGATTTTTTTTCACGTCGTCGAGGAGTGTTTTTTTATTGCTCGGGAGCGTTAGGGAGCGAACGCTCCCCGATCACTTATGGCATTTAAAAACGCTCCCGAAGCATTTTTTTTAATGTCGGAAGCGCTCAGGGAGCGTTCGCTCCCGAGAACTCCCTGAAACGCTCCCGAAAAGGCAGGGAGCATTTTTACAGGCTCGAAAGCGCACTCCCAAAAACTCTCCCCTCAGGGAGCATTTTCGGGAGCGCGTTTTCGAGCGCTCCCAAAACGCTCCTGAACGGAGTGTGTTTCAAGAGCGGGAACAAGAGGGGGGTGAAGCTTCCCCGCAACCTTGACTGGTACAACGATTTTCTCAAACTGAAGAGTTCTTATAAGAAGAATCGGATCAGTAAGCCATCTTTAAGAATTGTCATCATAACCAGTGTTCTCAACATAGTAAGGACTTAACTTGACAAGATCTATTTATATCAGAGCATGATGCTGGGAGGTTTTATGTGAAACACCACACTACCTCTAAATGTACATACCCCATCCGGATGTTCACTAGGTATGTCCTTTTAGGACTATTCTTATCTTGAATTCCCAATCCTCAAAGAATATCGGTCCTCTTCGATCACTCTTGTCTTGGATACCTATCTAATCCTCAAAGAGTGTCGGTCAACAAGACTACTTCCTATCTTAGATTCTATATCCTCAAGAGTATTAAGCTTCGATGCTTATCCAATTCTCCATTCTCCTTCCTAGTGCCTTCACTAAGACTTATGGGTGTTAGACCTTGTCTAGTGCATGGCACATGGAGAATATGATTTCTTTAACATCACTCCCTCTCAACCTAGAGAGGAGATCCTTATTCTCTCTTGATTGGGGAATAGATCCTTGGTCCTTCTCAAACATTTAAGGAGACTTCTCACTCCCTCTAAAGTATAGAGGAGATTCTTTTACTTCCTTTCAATTGGGAAGTTTTCTGGCGTGTCTTCATCAATATATCAACAACTAGTCCTTCATGGGGATCTTCAAGTAGCTACATGGCTCCTCTTCTTCACATATTTTCCAAATGATTTTTGAAGGTAATGGAGCCAAACTATGATAGGATTCAGGCCATCAACCTTTTATATCACTTTTCTCTAGTCATCATCAACAAATGCATTATATTTAGCCAATCAAAGTAGAGCTTAGTCATAGCTCCCTTTAGACATGGAAGTGATCTTCGTCGTTCATATGAACATTGGGTTATCTCTTTGTACTACTACCTCTTAATCCCAAGATGATGTAAACACCTTAATCCTTCAAGGAATACCAAAACCATCACCTTAATCCATGTATTCATTGATTGAGTTCAAAACCAACAGTTGTAGATATACTTGTCTCAACTTCCATTATGCTTTTCTACAATTTCCTTCCAAGTAGCAAAACTATATACCAATTAGATAACGAAAACCAAAATATCAAAATCATAATTACCTCAACATGATGGCCTCTTGTCAAAATATTAGATTCTTCTTTCTTATCTCCTTTGAGATCAACATCCTTCCACATGGTTTATATTGTACAATAATCCTTCAACATGCTTTCGATCAAAGTGTCCATGGAGAAAGTTGTAATGACTTCCTTTTGGAGTTGTCATTATCGACTTTCTTTCTTTTCACAGGAGACCATACTTGATGTGATCAATATTATCCCATCAAGTCATACTTTCAAGGAAGAGTCTTGATCTTTGGCTTGTTCCAAAAACATACCAAATTCCTCTTTCAAAGCATCAAGTAATTACATGGAAGACCTCTCAAGTTTATATTATTGAGCACATCCTTATGACCAACTTTTTCTGCAAGATATCTGTAGACATAAATTCTACCTTCAAGAGAAGAGGTACTAAGAGAATATGGATACCTTTTGTTCCATACAACCATCTAGCCATTCGTCCTTTGAATGAGCTTTCTTTTATCCTTATCAAAGATAAATTTCTTTCTAAGAGGAGGAAGACTTCAATTATGCCTTTCATACTACAATTCAACCATTTGCATCCCTTCATCCTTCAAGACTATTGATTCCACACTCAATGGAGTATACTAGTCATAATGCTTCTTCCAAGAGCCTTCCCTAGATGATGGTTCTTTTAGGAGGATCCTAGTGATCCTTTTTGCAAGATGCCTCTTCCTAACATTATGTTAGAAAATGCTCAGATGATCTATGATATGCAAGCTGATCTAAATCTTACCATTCCTTGATAGCTAGATGACCTTTTCCAAAGAAATTTATTATGTAGTCTCTACTTCTTCTACCATCATATGCTTCCTTCTATGATGTCATGCTTCACAAAAATCAAGACTTCTAGAGAATGCAATGGTGCATGCTACTCTATTTTATACTTTCTAATAAAATAAAAACAAATTGCAAATGAACCTGATAGAGATGTAGCTTCCTTCAACAGTAAAGATCCTTGGAATCTTCTCCTTTTTGCTTCTTCTCAGGTTCTCCCTTTTCTTAAGCTATGTGAGCTTCACTACTTTCCTTTCTTCTTCTTCTCAGATTTTACAATAAAAGCTTGAGACTTCTCATTTTATTTGGTGTCATCCTTTGCCTTTATCCTAGTTTCTTCCATGATACATTGATCCCATAGTTCATCAAAGTGAATAATATGTTTTTCTTGAGTAGATACTAGTTGCAAAACTGCTCCAATTAGGTGGCAAAGCATTTAATACACAAGTAGTCATTTTTGAATCGAAAATGACTTCCTTAAGCCCTTGCAATTGGTCCCTTATTTGTGAGATCTTCATAAGATAAGTGGCCATGTCTTCATCATTTGACTTCCTTATTCTATATAGTTGATTTCTCACTGATATCTTTTGACCTAATGTACTTATAGAGTACAACTTCACCAAGATCCTCGTGGACCTAGTGGTTGAGTGGACCCAGAGAGACAAGATGATGAAATAGGGCTTGTAATGTGTGGAGGGAAGTGAAAAATGTGAAGCGGAAAAATGGAAGCACGCTACCAAAATCAGGGTGTCCCAAGTATTGCCCTTCCTAAATCTATAAGCCAATAGGGGAGATCTCACAGGACTAGGATTGAGGATTAACCCCCCATTTAAGGTGAGGGAACAAGACTACAATCCAAACCCTTCCTTCTTCCAAGTCACTGAATAATCCATGCCCAAAGTGCCCAAGGAATAACAAGCATAAACACTCGATTGCACAGCGAAAAACATACCTTTAGGATTTGGATGGCCCACCTTCAAACATATGCTCTTGACAAATGGGCAAGGGGACATATGCCTGAATTAGGGAGCGAAGATCAAGTGACAAAATATATCAGCTACATTGGTGGCTGTTAGGGGCTGTTGGTTTAAGGTTGTTGGCTGAAGACAAATCTGTGAAATTTTCAAGACTGAAAATTATTATTGCAATGATTGGTTTATTTCTCCTACTTATGAAATAAGTTATTTACAAATGCTTCAGTAAATTCATAAATAAACACATTTGCAAATCTTCACTCTAATAAAAAGCATAAGAACAAAAAATTACACAAGTAGCACAATAGAAACAACCATATGAACACAGTTATTTTTGGACAATTTTCCCCGATAAAACCTAATGTGGGAAAACCGATGCAACAGATGAGTTTTTTGTATTTATCGTCAGTAATGGAAAGTACATTCACAAGAGTTCTAATGAGCAAAGTAAAATTAGCATACACCTAGCTAAATTTTTCTAGAACCTTCAGAAGAATTTCAAACCCTCAGGGTGACCTCCTACACCCTCTGCATCATCCGGCGTGAGGGCTCTACACAGTCTTTCCTTGGACTGTGTAACTCTGCGTGGAGGGGTTCTTGCTACCGATCAGCTCACCCTTCCCTTCATCCTGCAGACTTCTGCTTCTCCGTTAACTGAATCGTCCCTCCTCTTTCTGCTTCTGCAAACCCGCCTCTACAAACTCACCCACTGAAATCAAATTCTCTTGCTTCAGAATCGATTTTCTTCGGGTATTGAGAATGTCCCCGACTTAATTTCCAAATGACCCCCAAGCCCCTTCTTATAGTCTTTTCGCCGATGAATCAGCAACCAAGATTATTTCGTTAATCAATGGCTCAAATTAAAACATAACTTTATTGATACCCTCATACGTTTAGACTTAGGGTCTGCATTAAAATAATTAATTATTTTAATAAAGCCATATCCGAGTGGAATTTCCACAAATGATTTCTGGGTTCTCTGGATAACTATTGTCCAAGTCTCTCCACCAAACATGAGACTTGGAACACTTCCCAATGCTATAAAAATCAACACTCCCTCTTAGCGAGGAAAGTGTTCAAGCAAGATACCACGTCACTGCTCTGACTCTATAACATCTACTGCATTGATGTTTTCTTGGTAGCTGCCCCTCATCTCTGCGTTGCTGCCTTCTGTACTGCTGCTTGTGACACTACCTCTGTCACAGCCTCATCCGTACTGCAGCGCCCTCTATTTCTAAAGACCACCCTTCCCTCTAATGGAAAGGGTTCTCACCATCCCCATCTTCTCTCTGAAGTAAGTGAAATTAATCGTACTCAAAGCCTTGGTGAGGATATCTACCACCTGTTCCCCTGTAGGAGTGTATCGCAACTGTACAGCACCCCTTTGGACATAGTCCTTGATGAAGTGGCACCGAATTTCAATGTGTTTTGACTGGTCATGAAACACACGATTTTCAGAGAGCTTAATGCAACTCTGATTATCACACAATCTCGATCGGTTCCACCCGCTTCTTGAGCAAGTTCAAGAGTAACTTGTGGAGCCATATGGCCTTGCACGAAGCTGTGCTTGCTGCCATGTACTCTGCGTCTGTTGAACTTAGTGCTACGAACTTCTGTGTCTTGCTGCACCAGGAGGTCATTCCTGATCCAAGACTGAAATAGTACCCACTGGTACTTTTCCAATCCACTGTGCTTCCAGCCCAATCTGCATCTGTGAACCCACTCAACTGGACCTCATTGTCCTTGGTGTACTTCAATCCATATTCGACTGTCCCCTTTAGATATCTGAGAACATGCTTAGTTGCTGCCTTGTGAGCCCTCCTTGGTTCCACCATGAACTGATTGAGGGTATTCACTGCATAACAGATGTCTGGTCTGGTATTGAGAAGATACATCAATGATCTGATGAGTTTCCTATACAAGGTGTGGTCAGCCTCATCAACTTCCGTTGTGTCTATCTTCTTCCAGTTAGTAATCATGGGCGTGGCCATGGGTCTACAGTCTTCCATCTGAAATCTCTTCAAAATTTCTGTCGTGTATCTTCCTTGCCCCAGGAAAATTTCACCCTTTTGTTGCCAAACTTCTAATCCAAGAAAATAGTGCATCTGCCCCAGGTCCTTCATGTCGAATTTTGTAGCCAGATTCTCCTTGTAGTCCTTGATGAGCTTGGATGATCCAGTGAAGAACAGATCATCCACATATAGTACCAGAATTAACGGCTCATCCCCTACTCTTAAGTAGTAGAGGTTGGGGTTCGCATCACTCTTGACGAACCCCATCTTCTGCAAGTAGCTATCAATTCGCCCATACCATGCCCTAGGGGCTTGTTTTAAACCACATAAGGCTTTCTTAAGCCTACAAACATGAGTTTTCTACTCATGTGTCTCGAAGCCCTCTAGTTGTTTTATGTACACTTCCTCCTCTATCACCCCATTCAAGAACGTTGTCGTGACATCCATCTAGTGATTCGCCCATCCCATTTGTGTTGCCAAAGAAGTGACGGATCTGATAGAAATGTAGCGAGCTACAGGGGCGAAGTTCTCCTCATAATCAATTCCTTCCTTCTGTGCGTACCCCTTGGCTACAAATCTGGCCTTGAACTTCTCTATGCTGCCATCTGCAGCATACTTGATCTTGTAGATCCACCTGGATCCTACAACTGATCTGTCTTGTGGTCTAGGGACTACTTCCCAGACATCATTTGTCATGATGGAGCTATAGTCCTCCACCATGGCATCCACCCACACTTGATGCTGAGCTACTTCCTGAAAGCTGGAAGACTTTCCAACCTGAGCTACCAGTGCCTGGTATCTGTCTGGTTGCTTCTATATCCTCTTCCCTTCTCTAGGGGCTCCAACAAATTCTTCTACATCCCTTAGAATTTGTTGAAGTTCTCTACTCAGTCTCCCATCGGCGGTGGGTGGTCTCACTTGCTCTCCTTCATGTTGTTCTTCGAAGGAACTCTCCTCAGAATCCTTGTGCCTTGGAGAGGCACTTGACCCATCCTCTGTAGGGCATTGATGCTGTACTAGTGGATCCTCCTGAATCTGCATATTTGTGGCCATTTCTTGAGATTTCCTGAAGGCTCTCTTCTCCATGAATTTAACATCCCTCCTTACCATGATTTTCCTGCTCTCTGGAATATAGATGCGATATGCTTTCACATTTTCACTATAGCCCACAAGAAAACCCTTTTTCTGCAGTCTGATCCAACCTCCTCCTCTTTTCATCTGGAACGTGGCAGTACACCATGCTGCCAAATATCATGATGTGGCTCACCTCTGGCTTGTTGCCTATGAACACACTCTCAGGAGTCACCTTCCCCAAAGCTCTATGGGGAACTCTGTTTTGTACATATACTGTTGTATTGTAGGCCTCTGCCCATAAGAATTTGAGGCACAATCATCATGGTATTATTATTGAAGCTTTTATTTTTGTCTGACTGGATTATTAAGTGATTTAGTCTTGAAGATGTGATTGCTACTTGTTGATGAAGGTGGTGTTCGATTTAGGATATGCATGTATAATCAAGAGATGCATTTTGCCTTGAACATCTTGTTGATGAAGGTGGTGTTGATTGTAGGATTCATGTGTATAATCAAGAGGGTCCAAAAGAAAAAGGTACACATTAACTGTTGAGATTTTTGAGTGTTGGGGTAGCATCGGATGTGCTCTAGCTCCCAAACTTTGTGGAAGGACTAGAGTACATGAAATCTCCAAGACCCAGAAAGAGATTTGAGAAATTCCATCTTGTTTAAGAGATATTTAATTAATTAATATTTTTAATTAATGACTCTAAGTCTAACTTAGGAAAATTAAAAGATTAAAGTTAATTAAATTAAACTTGTGATGAAAATGACTTAAGTCACACGGATCAAGCTTTCTTTTAATCTTGGTCGTTGATTCAAGATTAGATCACAGACATTGGTTTCCCAACAAGAAAAGTATAAAGGAAAGGCTTGGGGTGAGTTGGAGAAAACACACAGTGGCAGAGCACTCAGACTAAGCTGGAATTCTAGGACGTGGTTTGCTAAGAATTTCCAGAAGTGTTTCAGCTGCAACGAGAGGTAGTATTGGCGGAAAGAATGATCTGATCCCAGGCCAAGAGTGCAACAAGAGGCAGAGAAGCAACAAACTGAGCAGTGCAAAGGGAGCAGCAGTCGCGCAACGCAGAGGCTTCGGGGGCCACGCAGAGACTACGCAGGCCCAAAAAGGGCAGCGCGGAGGCAACAGGAGGCCAGCAGGGCTGACAGGCCCAGCCAGGGCAGCTCAGGGGCAGCGTAACCAAGTCTAGGGTGACGTAGGCCCTTCCTGAGCAGCATAGGGGCTGACGCAGGCTAGCAGAGCTGACGTATAGGGCTTCAGAGCAGCGCTGGGATTTCCAAAGACTGAAAAGAGTTGATTTTAGTAAATCACATTTGAGGGTGTGAATCAATCAGTTTTTCTATATCCAGAACAGAGGTATTGCTGCAAATTGTTTATTTCTCTATTGGGTTAACCAGTTTGGTGCCCAGATTTGTTGTACTTAGAATCTACTTAATAATAAAACCCTCCAGTAGCCAAAAGACCAATTTTCTCGTGTTGGGTTTTTCCGAGGATAGTTGTCCAGAAAATCTTGTGTGTCACTTTGTCATTGTGCAAGTTATTCAGTTCTAGATCTGCATGTGTAGGTTGTTAATGTATTTACTTTGATGTTAATACTGAATATTTCAGATTAATAACTCGTCTAAGTAGGAGAAGTAAATCAAGATTTAACAGTAGGGTTTCTGCATAAGTATATTCAGAAATTTTCACATTAACAAATACCTTTGTTCCTTAATTCTTCAATAATCAATATAAACATTAAACCAATAAATTACATAAGATGATTAAAATGACCTGTGTTGCACGGGTTCCCGCACCCGGGGGTGGGGTTCTCGAACCCGCACCGGGTTCCCGCACCCAAGTACCCGATTCGGGTACGGGTTCTTCTGAGAAGAAGCCAAACGCACCGGGTTCTTCTGTGAAGAACCGGGTTCTTCAAAAATAAAAATTGGGTTCTTTGGGTTCTTTTGGTCAGACGAATCCATAGTTTGGGTACTTAGAACCCGATTTTCGGGTTCTTCTTAAATATATATATATATTTTTTTAAATAATTAAAATTTAAAAATTTTAATTAAATTTTAAAAAATATTAAAATTAAATTAAAAATAATTTAATAAATTAAAAATATTAATTATTTTTCAAAACATAAACGATAAATCATAATACAATAAAATATTAAAACTTAAAAATTAAAAACTTAATTTCAATACAATAGTAAATACCTATCCGGCTAGCCGCTATCCTGTTCAAATGTTTGAAGTTTCGATTGCATGTTTCATGAACTCGATTGCAGCGACAGCGGCACAGCCATAGCTTCAATGCAGGCACAGCGGCACAGCCATCCGCACAGCGCACATGCCACAACCATAGCAAGTTTCACTGTTTCAGTTTTGGGCAGCAGCGTTCACGCTGCACGGTAGACGGTAAAGTTTTCAGTGTTCACTGTTTACTGTTTGACAGCCCCTCTCTCAGCACCGGCAGGCCGACAGCCCCTCTCTCACCACCGGCAGGCCCACAGGTTAGGGACAATACATAAATGATAATACTGTATTATTAATACATGACTTCTAATTGTCAAGTTCAAAATTGTTAGGGTAGCATGATTTTCCGCTGACCCAGTTGTTAGCATAGCATGATTCACATAAATATGGAAACCCAAAAATATATATAGAAAGGCTTTACGTTTTTGTCAGAGTGAAAGTTTGGCCTTGGTAAGAGGGAACCCACTTACCACTAAACTGAAACCCCGCCTGACTTCTGGCATGTAGACTTGTTTTTGTTCTCAATGCTCATGAGTCATCAGTTGTAACTTGTCAGGAACAACATCCGTTGTTGTGTAATAATGAGAGTTTCGTTTTGGCAAAGGGAGTTTCTGACTTAAATGTTAAACCATTAAACAGGAACCCCACTTGAATTTCAGCTTGGAGAACTCAATGAATATAAAGTTAAATAGACAGGTTTGAATGTTGAAGCCTCAATGTACAAAGAAAGAAAAAAAATAAGGAAGGAGATCTTTCATAGTTAGGAGCCATGGGAGTTTCACAAAAGATGTGAATCTGATAAAAAACCACAGTGAAATCAAAATTTTATCACAGGAATGTGAATCTTGTACAGAACTGCCCTTTCTGAGAAAGAAAAGTTTTGATTGCACTGAAAAATTCAGTAGAAACATCTGCCAAGAATCACCGAAGAAACAAACTGTTTCTCCTCATGTTCATCAATGTCTTGGCAGTGTTCTTTGATGATGAGGTCTTCTACCGTTGGGGACAAGTTACAACTGTCATTCCTGTCTCTTCCACTTATTTCATTCTGAGGTCCATACTGTAAAACAGTTCCAAAACTTGAGGCAAATTTTGAATTTAGTATGACAATGTGAATGGACATATTTAAATATTTTGAAATTTTGAATCATGATTCTAATTTCTTATTAATATCATATATGTAAACTGAGCTCTAATTTGCACTTGATATCATATATGAATCATGATATTATCAAACTAGAATTTTTGAAATTTCAATGACAAATGTCACATGTGAATGTTGAATGATGTGCATGTTTAAATATTTAAAGTTTAAAGTTTATAAATTATTAGTAATTATAATTTATATATGATATATATATTAATATAAAAATACCCAGACGAACCCACGCACCCTGTTTCAAAAAGTGCCGTCCCCGTCCCCGTCCCCGTCCCCGTCCCCGCACCCACGATTCCTGGGAACATAGAAAATGACGTTGAGACACCTTTATATATAACTGCTTTTTTGTGGGTGATATCGTTAGGTTGGGCCTACTATAATTGCTAACCAACATAGGAGGTGGCTGTCTTCTAAAAATAAAGGGGCACTAACACAACTCAACATGACTACATGATGACCACTGGAAGGTCACCACTGTGTCAGAAGGACAGATCACCGCCATAACACTAACAGGTGACGAGATTGATTAAAAATCATCTTGTTTTTTTGTTATTGCACTGTATTTGTTTTTTTCTTCCATGTGTCTGGTTTCTGTAATATAGGTTAACAACTTAACATGCTTCCAAGTAACATGTAAAAACATCTCCAGTTTTTTTTTGGGTTTATAGACTCTTTTGATATTTCTTCTGCATGTTGATTTTGAGTATATTTCTTTCCAAGATGTAAGACTAAAATGCTCGATGTTTGGGAATTTAGTTGCAGCCCACATGTGCAGGGTTTATTATCTTGAGAGTTGTATAAACATGAGGAGCATAGCAATGTAAAATTTGTTACATGAATACAGTCTCGATGAAATGGTGTCTTGAGAAAAAGCAGTGATGAGAAAACATGTGTGCCAAAGAATAAGATGTTTAAAGTGTCAGTAGATGATAAGAAGGTCATTGTTTTGGACTTTCACTTGTTTGGAATCATAAAATCTAAATAAGCAGACCTTAAACTGAAATCATTTGTCATATAGGAATCTGGAAGGGCTTTACAAGATACCATCGATCGGCAAGCCAAGCAACTTCAAGATGTAAGCTACTTGTCATTCTATAATTTTCATTAAGAATATTTATACTTATTGTGTATGTAGGATGGCAGAATTAGTTGAATTAGTTCTGATTTTAGAGCATTTCCTTGAAATGAGATAGTATGGCAATAACCACTTAGTATTTTCCCTATCAATTGCAGGCTAGTGATGTTGGAAGACACTTTTTGTTATGAATTGTTTTTATTTGTAAAGTCTTGCAAAATGTTTGGAAAAATTGCTTTGCTGATAGAGCTTGCTCTGTGTCAATATCATGTTTATAAGTATTATTCTTATGACCGGCTTTGATTTAATTTCAAGTGATTGAAATTAGCTAAAACCAGTATGCCATTAAGATTAGAGTTTTTGACCCACAGTTCATCCTTGTCAAACTGCAAACATCATGGCAGTGTTGTATAGTGAGTTGGAATTGTTGAATTTCAATTCTTATGTGTTAAACCAGCAAAGGGTTTCTTTTTGGCTAGGAAATTAAAAATGGAAGTGTATTGCGAAAAGAAAAGGAGGAGCTCAGCCAAAGCAATGCAGTCCTTGTTGCTGAGAACAAACAGGTAGTATTTTGGTAAAATTATGCGTCCTTTAGTCTGTAGGGCATTCATGTTTATTCATTACTGAGAATTCAAATACTGTCTTAGGTATGTGAATCTGCAAGCTAGTTCTCTAAGTGGGTGGGACACTAGAGACAATTCATTCAATGGATTGTGTAGAAAGGATCAAAGATGAAAACATTTTAGTTCATGGTCTCAACATTGCTAAAAGCAAGATGTCAATCTGAAGGACAATGTTCTAGATTGCATCATTTCTTTCTGACAATAATTTCCTGCAAATGCAAATTTTGTTATTGTAAATAACAGGGGTTTATGATGTACCTTTTTAACAGCTGTTTGCAGCCAAAGAGAGCAGCAATGCAAATTTTGTTTTCCTTAAATCTGAATTACAGTCTACAAGGGCTCTATATGAACAGGTAACTAATTACTTAAAACAGTTAAGGCTCCATGTGTGTAACATGAACAATGTTTCATGTCATTAACATCTGGGCTCTGGAATACCCTTGTTTCAATGGGTGTATTTGGTTATTTATGCCATAATATTATTTTTATTGCATATTTTGATATCTAGCTTTAGTTAAACATTACTCTTTTCATCAAATAACATTTATTCTATTGATATTTGAATTCAGAATGTGGCAGAAGTAGCAAGACTACAAAAGCATGTGGAACAATCAAAGGAACACATCACATCACTTCATGAGTCATTGAAAAAGGTTACTCTGTTGACATTCAATTTATTTAATGATGGGATGATTGCTTGAGAAAAGATTTGAGTTGTTTGATATCTGTAAGATTATTATCTTCGTATTGATTTTTCACTGATTTTTATATCAGAATTAACAGCATGTGTAAAATATATAGGGCTTCCATTATCCGCTTTGCCATTTTATTTTTCTTATTTTGTACTTTCTATTTACCTCTGTTTCTTACTCCTTCCTAAATCTCAGTTCACTTGTAAGTTGTTACTGCTATTTTCTTTTCTGCTCACTTCTCCCTATTTTCCCTGCTAGAACTTATACTACTGTAATGTCCCCACTAATTAATTTTGCTAAGTAAATTCCTATTTTTACAAATTTTGGCGATTGGGAAATATTTTGGCATAAAACCTAGGAAAAGTGGGTTGAGGAGGCACCACTCAATTTTTGGAAAAAAATGGAGGCTTTAAACATAGGAGAAAAAAGGAAATTAACTTGATGTAAAAATTCAGACCCCACTTCAATTAACATATTTCTCTTATCACTCTATTCTTTTAATATGAAATCCAAGCATGATTAAAACACTAAAATCTGGAAATGAAATTTATTTCTGAAAATACAAATTAGGAGATTTTACTACTGCTGAAAATAAATGCACTGAAAAATGATAACAACCATACATAGAAAATAACACTGAGATTTTTTGTCAATGTGACCCTAGAAAAACCCCCTACAACTCTTGGGGAAAATCAGTTTGAGAGCTCTTCTTATTTCTGAAAACTGTTACAGAGAAAATGAAATACACAGGAAAATATTCCAGCATTTACAAAACAGACTTATCTCGATTTCCATGCAAGACTCCACCTCGAAAACCATGCCAACAAGAAAACCAGTTCAGACAGAAAACACAGCAATAAATGTTGTATGGCCAGCCTCAGGAAATGAGCCCAGATCATAGTGTATGGTCTGTACGGTCTTTACGGAAAAGTACAGCAGGTTCTCTTCTTGAAAATCGTGCCCAGCTGCCTTGATTTTTGTGCCTTCTGTGAAAATTCTCAACCAGTTGCAGTGATAGATTTATTTCTCCTACTTATTATTTCAATAAGTTATTATTCAGAAATCTTCCAACAAATATCGAAATAAATACTACTACAACATTCACACTTATATATGTAGAGAAATAAACAGTAGAGAACATAAGTAGAAGAATCAATCACAAGCACACAATTATTTTGGACAAATGTCCCCAAAAAACCCCAATGTGGGAAAACCGGTGCAGTAGATGAGGGTTTTATTAATTCTTCAGAAAATGATATCTTCACAGGGAAATATTCGGCAGATAAATTCTGAACCACCTGAGACAGAATGCCCAGCTCTCTTGGACAAATTCCTGACACCCAAAACAGCCCCTGATAGCCCTTGCGTCAGCCTGCGTGATTCTTTGCGCATTCCCAAAGCTGGACCGCGTGAATCTGCGTGGAGACTGTGTGGGGTCTCTTCGATGTAGCTTCAAGCTACCTTCAGTGACCCGTTGCTGCTCTCCAACCCTAATCTCGATCACCCTTGACCTCCTTCTTCTACAACTTCTCGCCCTACAACTCTCCTGCTAAGATCGAATTCTACATCAGAATGAATCTCCTTCGGGTACTGAGTGTGTGCTCTGCTTGTCTTCCAAGTGACCCTCAAGATTTTTTTTATAATCTTCCTGTTGGAGAACCAATGGCCCAGATTAAAATATTAATCAATGGCTAAGATTAAATCTTGACTTGATCCATGTTTTCTAGAAAATTCACACTCTGAATTATTAATGTCTTTTAATTATTTCCTTTTCTTAAGTTTGGACTTAGGGTCTCCATTAAAATAAATATTTATTTTAATAATTCTTGAACCAAGTGGAATTTCCACAAACTGTTTCTAGGTTCTTTGGAATGTTGCTGTCTAAGCCTCCCTACAAATTTTGACACTTTGAACACTTTCGGATGCTACAAAAATCAACACCTTCAACCTGTAACCTGTTTTCCTTGAAATCTGTGTTGTCACCCTCCTTGGTTAACGTGTTCAAAATTCTCCTTGGGATGCGTGCCGAAGATCTTGCTGCTCCTCTTCTCTTTCTCCCTGCTCAGAAATTTTTTTCTTTGCTCTCTCTTGCTTTCTCTCAAATGCTCATTAAAGAATAGAATTGCCTTTTCCTCATCTTCTCTCCTTTTACCCTAACCTAAGTGACTTTTGAGTGATCCCTAGATCCAATGTTTAAAAAAGCTTTAGATCAAGGGCTGAAAATAAATGTGCATTATTTTCACTTTTTCTATTTAATCACTTACCCACTAAAATAAAGACTCACTTAGCTTTTTATTTCCATTGTCACTTTTCACTTTCTAATTCTTCATTGACTTTAATAAAGTCACTTTCAAATTAGAACATAACTTTATCACTTATAAAGTCACTTTTAAATTAGGCTGACTTTACCACTTATAAAGTCACTTTTAGAAGAAGAGGTACAATAGAGTGGACACTTTTCCCTAGGTAAAAGATCAAAGCCATGGGGAACCACTTGTCCTTGGTACCCAAAATTTAACACTCCCTCTTACCGAGTGTTAGCCACCTATAATATTTTGTCAAAGCAAACAGGTGGCTAAATATGTTTCTGAGCCTTCAAGAGAAACATTTCCTTTGTAAATCTATCATTCTTGAAGCCTCCATGTGTCTTCTATACTTTGAAGAATCTTCACTGATGTTTCCATTAATGAACCCTGTTGTTTGTAAAAGAAGCTGTTCTCAAAAAGGCCTCCATTTTCTCCATTTCACTCCCACAAAAACCCCCATTTGTCACCCTTATTACCTTCACAAAAATCCTCTATAATCCTTCATTTCAACCTCCATCTCATCCTAAACCCCTTTTAAAACTTATATCTCCCCTTTATTTGGTTTTAAAACTCTTATTTCACCTACCGGAACCCTTACTTGGCCTCAGAAATCTCTGTTTTTGGCCTAGAATTCATTTTTTTACACTATATGGTTCTTAAGCCCCTGAGGGCTTAGTTCTTTCAGCACCCATCCTTCATATGGCCGAAGCCCTGCAATCGGGCGCTTAAAGGCTTAAAACCCTTTCCCAAAACCAACTTTCCTTTGTTTTTCATTATCCCGCCGTATAATGGTGAAAGCAAATGTAGACCATTGATCTTTGCAGATCAACGGCCATCAGGCTCGTCCTTTTGCCCCATCATCTCCCCTTCCCTTTTCTCCTTTCAAAAACTCTCTGCCCCATCTTTTAATCTCAACCGTCCAATCGCACAATCCAACGATCAAGACGTAGCACGATGAACCAATAACCGTTCACTACGCGACAAGACAGAACACGTCATCCCCGACCCCACCACTTCTTTCGCCAGCGCAGCTCTTCACCCATTGCGTGCGATCCGCACCATTGGATCTACAGTCTCCAATCCAACGATTGCTAATGTGTTTCGCGTAATTTTTGCGCCCGAGAGTTAACGCCGAAAAATTATGCGAAATGGGCGGTATTCGAAGGGACGTGTGTCAAAAGGTGTATGGAATCGCGTTTTTTTTTGTGGATATCGCCTCCCCCCCTTTTTGTGCGCGAAAACCACTTCCGGTTTTCCGCCATACCGCCCACCTCCCCGCAACGTCATTTCCACTTTAAATCACAGCCGTAGATCATCCTGATCTAACGGCCCACGTTATATCGTGATATCATTTCATTGTTTCTCATTTGTTCCCCCAATGACTCCATCGAGCAATCTCCACCGTTGATTATTCTAATCTAACGGTCCACAACTCGCGTCGCACCCAAACTCCCATCAGACCTGGTTTCGCCTTCCGCCACGATTTCGACCCATTTTTCCGCTGCATCCATATTTTTTCCTCAATTCTCCTCCATCCTCACGAGCCTCCGAACCAGCCATCCTCACTCCCACAGGTTTTTTTAATGTGTTTATCGTGTTTTGCAGGGTTTATAGAGTGGTGAATTCATTCTGTCTCCACAGTCACAGTCATGGTGATATAGAGCGTAGAAGGACTATCCCAGAGCCAAAGATCGCGGAGGAAGACACCATAGAGGATTTAATAGCATGTTTTCATTGAAGATCAGTGTTATAAACCCTGACATAAACCCTCCAGTGCCCCTGTAACCTGTATATTCATACAAACAGGTCAGCAGAAAGTTTAAAGAGTATCAGAAGAAGATTAAGAAGATTAGTGCATAATATTGAAGACTAAGGAGCCTAATCTACAGTTACAGACATAAGGGACACAGATGAAGACCTGAAGATGATCAAGGAGGCTTAATGAAGCCTAAAGCACACATCAAGCCATATCAGTGATTTCATATCAGCAAAATGTTCTTTTTCCTAAGAAGAACAAATTCCCACAGCATTTTCTATGCCTCATCGAGCCCATAACTGCTATTATTCTGACATAAAGCTCCTAGAACTGTCAGTGCATTGGTTATGAAGTATGGAAGACCTGAAAGACAAAATCTTCACCTTACTTGTCACAGAAGATAAGCAGAGTACTAACAGCTAGAGAGTACTTCAAGAGACATACCTGAAGTTATTGTCAACCTGACAAAGACTTCTAAACCAGCCTAAAGGGTACGAACATGTTAATGCAGAGCCATTAAGCAGAGTGGGCATTCGAATACTTCCTCCCCTCTGTCTTAATGAATCATTTAAGTTCATATCTACTACTCCACCTCCTCATTCACCTATAAGTATTCATTGAAAATTCATTGTAAAGGGTTGGGATTTTATTGATTGTTTGAACTGTTATTGAGAGGAAGTAGCTGAGTAGTTTGTAATACAGTAGGCTGGGAAGAGAAGTTTGGAATGTATAAAGCCACTGGACTCAAAGTATGTAACTGGTTTTGCACATCAATTGAACAAGAAAATTCACAGTATCCTGGTCTATATTATTGGTGATGTTTTCGTCACTGTAATTGTCTCCTTTCATGTTTCTCATACTGTCCATTATTCTCTGATAAAGAACAACAAGCATAGATTAGGACATACTGTTAGAAGTACCCTAAATCTCACTATAAATCTTTATCTTTACGTTTTCCTCTGATTGTGTATTTAAGGATAATTCTATAGAGTATAACCAGTCAAGAAATGTTGGTAAGCCCATGTCTTGCTGAGTACAACTTGAAGTATTGTCCTTGAAAGATATTTTCATTTCATGCTAAGTAAAGATTAAACTAGGGAAGTCTATGGTTAGCCCTGTCCTCTAGTTTCTTCTCCAACAGTTTGTCTTGAAAGTTTCCTGTGAGTTGGTGTCAAAAGCAGAGAAGGTTAAAAGCCTTTCTCTGATCTTACTCTGTGTTTAATCTTAAATGTTTTCTACCTTCTAAAAGCGGTTACGAGGACTGCTGGATTGTTCCCCTTGAGAGTATGCTGAAAGCAGGTTAAGTTAGAATTCTTTCCTTGATCTTAAGCTACCCTTTGTGTCTTTATTGAGAGTTTCCTTTGAAGTATGTCAAAAGCAGGATAGGTTAAAAGTCCTTACCTGATCTTAGGCTACACTTTGGTTTCTTTCTATCAGCCACTTCTTAATGTTCCATCTCACCATCTACCTAAGAAGATCTTTTGGTATAGATGACTTGCCCTATGGAAACCTTTGGACAGTTGTTATGCAAGTAAACCCTTTTATGACTCCATAGCCCAATGGATTGGCACTTCTCTTGACCTATCTTCCCATGCTGAAACATCCTGCTACTTTGTTCCTTCTTCATTCCACATAACCTTCTCAGTTAATGATCTCCAACCAAGCAAACAAACCAAAACCCCTGTGTTTCATACCTAGCCTAATACCATAAGCTGACCTTAAAAGATATATCATTCTTTGCATTTATAGAGAGAACCCTCTCTGGATCCAGGAGGGCTAGATCCTAGGATCCCAAAGTGGTTTGATGTTGTCTTGTCTTTTGGTCTTGCCAATCTGGCCAAAACACAGGAACCCCAACACCGAGGAAAGTGTTCCTCACCACTCCCATCTTGTGTCTGAAGTAGACATGTTTGCTCCGTGGTGAGGCTTTGGTGAAGATGTCTACTACTTGCTCAATTATGGAGATGTACTCAAGCTTGACTGCTCCCTTTTCGACATAGTCTCGAATGAAGTGATACTTGATCCCAATATGTTTTGACTTGTCATGAAAAACTGGATTCTCCGTGAGTCTTATGCAACTCTAATTATTGCAGTGAATCACAGAAGGTCTCAATGCCTGACCAAATAAACCAAACAACATCTTGTGAAGCCATATGGCCTCACAGCTAGCCAAACTAGCAGCCATATACTCTGCCTCAACTGAGCTCAATGCAACTGACTGTTGTTTCCAGCTGAACCACAACGCAACTGTCAAACCCAACCCAAGACAACACTCTAAAGTGCTCTTCCTGTCTGAAGCACATCCTGCCCAATCTGAACATGTGTATCCTACTAGTCTCACTCCATCAGCCTGTCTATAGTCCAGACCATAATCCACAGTACCTTGCAAGTAACAAAGAATGTGTTTTGTAGCCACCCAATGCACTCTCCTGGGCTCACACATGAACTGACTCATAGTGTTAACTGCAAAACATATATTTGGTCGAGTGTTGACCAAATACATCAATGATCCAATCAGTTGCCTGTATAGTGTAGGATTGTTGAAATTTGATTATCGGAGGACAGGTGGTTCCCTAAGGCTCTGATCTTTGGCCTAGGGAAAAGTGTCCAAAGAATTTAATTTTTCTCCTAAAGTGACTTTATAAATTTATAAAGTCAAATCTAATTTAAAAGTGACTTTAAATGATAAAGTTACTAAGTCTAATTTTAAATTGACTTTAATAAAGTCAATGTGAAATTTGAAAGGGAAAAGTGACTTTGGAAATAAATGACTAAGTGGGTCTTTATTAAAGTGGGGTGAATTAAAAAATAGAAATTGAGATTTAAATGAGCATTTAATCTCAGCCCTAGATCTAAAGCTATCTCAGCCATTGGATTTAGGGATTCCCCAAAAGTCATTTAGGGTTAGGTTAAAGGAGGAAACAGAGAGAAAAGGTCATTTATTCTTTCATGAGCAGATTGAGAGAAGGAGAAGAAGAGAGCAAAGGAGATTTCTGAGCAGTGAGGAGAAGGAGAACAGAACCTTGACATACATATCGAGGCAGCACTTCACCAAATCCATACAGTAGGGTTGGCACACAGTTCAAGGCAGTTTTGGCACGTTTTTCAAGGTAGATTCCATACAGCAGCATTGGGTATGCATTCCTAGGCAACCGTACACTTTTTGGCACAGATTTCGAGGGAGGAAAGTTGTTTTTGTGGCATGGATTTCGAGGCAGGCCATACAGCCTGCTGTTGTTGTTGTGCACAGAAATCGAGGTAGTTTTCGTATAGCAGCATTTATTACAGCCTACAAGCTTTCCAAGGAGGCCGTACAGCAGCATTTATTGTTGTTTTTCACGCAAAAGGAGGCTGTACAACAGCGTTTATTGCTATATTTCTAGGCACGAAAAACGAGGGAGAAAGTACAGCATTTATTGTTGTTTCTATTTTGCTGTGTACACATTTTTCGAGGCAGTGGTTAAGCATGGAAAACGAGATAAGTTGTATTTATTACTTGCTGAAATTTTTCTAAGTATTTCTCTCTCACTGTAAAAGCTATTTATTAGAAATAAGAAGAGTTTTCGAGCTGGTTTTCCTCAAGAGTTGTAGGGGGTTTTTCCAGGGTCAAGTTGACAGAAAATCAGCGTGTCTATTTTCTGTGTGTGGCTGATTTATTTTTCTAAGTTTTTATTTCTGCATTTCAGCACTGTGAAATTTTTAGAATTTGTGTTTTCAGAAAATATTTATTTTTCCAACTTGTTGAATGTATGGCTATGGAAATAGGCATTTAATTTTATGGGAGCAATAAGGAAAAACTGAAAACCGGGGTTGGGTTATCAAATTTCTACATGGTATCAGAGCTATTTTGCTGAAAAGTGCAGTTTGGGACAGCAAGAAGAGAAATTACAGCAAGCTGATTTTTCACACAGAAATCAATACTTTTACTATAGCAGTGTTATTTTCAGATTATTAGGACAGCAAACATGTCTTCGGGCTTGAGGGTGGAGGATAGGTTGGATGGGTATAGTAACTACAGCGTATGGAAGGAGAGAATGCAAAGCATCTTTGAGGAGGCAAGTCTAGGATATTATGGTGCATACCGCACAAAACCCTGTTAATGTGCCTATTGATGTTGTTCAGTTAGCAGCCTTTAATAAAAAGAATAACAAGGGTAAGAGACTGATTTTGGATGGAGTCAAAGACCATTGCATTCCTCATGTGAGAGGAAATAGATATGCTCATGAGATGTGGACAGCATTGACCGATCTCTACTAGAGTACCAATAAGAACAGGAAAATGGTCCTAAGGGAGAAGCTGAAGACCATTAAAATGGGTAAGACTGATAGTGCAGCTGGATATCTCACAAAGATTACTAATGTGAGAGATGCATTGGCAGCAATTGGAGAGGTCATTCCACCCACTGAGTTAGTGCAGATTGCAGTGAATGGTCTTCCCAGTTCATGGCTGAACTTTGCTGATGGGGTTTGTGCACGTGAGACCCTTCCCACTTGGGAGAGGTTCTGGGATGATTGCATACAGACAGAAATCAGAGAGACCTAGCTTGGGGTAGCCAAACCAGTTGAGCAAGATGAGGATGTAGCACTGTTGGCAGGGGGCAAGAAAGGCAAGGGAAAGAAGTAAGCTTCCACAAGTAGTGGTGGGGGAAAAGGCAAAGGTAAAGGTAAACAGGGGAAGACGCAAAAGGACTATTCTAAGGTGAAGTGTTGGTATTGTCAGAAGATGGGACACTATGCAGTTGTGTGTCCGGAGAAGAAGAAGGGGAAGACCTAGAGCATGGCAGCATCAGCAGAGATAGAGGACTTTACGGATAGCTTTGACCGGGAGTTTGGGTTCATTGCTTGTGAGTTCACTAGTGCAGGATCACCTGCCATGGAGGTTGAGAGGGAGTGTGGATTTCCCTCCACTAGCAGAGCATCTTCAGGTATCTGGTATGTTGACAGTGGGGTTTCACGTCATATGACAGGAGTCCGTGAGTACTTCTCAGAGCTTTCAGAGAGTGGCACTGATATAGAGGTAGTACTCGGAGATGATAGCGTTGTTAGAGTAGTCGGTGTGGGGACATTGACATTTGATAGGGAACCCAAACCTCCCTTGAAAGTGTCAGATGTTCTATATGTGCCAAGGATGAGGAAGAACCTCATATCCATCTCAGCATTGGAGGACAGAGGATATGAGATATTTTTCAGGAGAGGACAAGTGTTGATATATTCCAGGGGCGCTTCAGTTGAGTCAGCTAGAGTGATTGGTGTATGCCATGCAAAGGTGTACAAGTTTGCATTTCAGCCCCTTTTGGCATTGAGTAGTAGTACCGGCAGCAGAGCTAGCAGTTCAGAGCTGTGCGAGATTTGGCATCGCAGGATGGGGCACATGTATCATGAGCCCTGAGGACATTGCGGGAGATCACTACAGGTGTGCCCGATTTCAGTATTGATCACTTTGATACATGCAGAGGATGTGCTATGGACAAGTTTGCCAAATCCCCTTTTCCCAGCAGTGACAGCAGATCGACTGGGATACTTGATTTGATTCATTTCGATGTGAGCAGTCGAATGTCTCATGTTTTCTTGAGTGGATATGAGTATTATGTTTTATTCGTTGATGATCACTCTAGGAGGACCTGGATTTATTTCTTGAAGACCAAGAGTGAGGTCTTCAAGTGGTTTCAGTAGTTCAGAGCTCTTGTGGAGACTCAGACAGGTCGGAAGATCAAGTCCCTGAGGTCAGACAATGGAGGGGAGTACACCCTTGGTGATTTTGTTGACTATTGTGCGGAGGCAGACGTTAGGAGGGAGTTCACAGTTCCTTACAACCCCCCCCAGTAGAACGGGGTTGCGGAGAGGAAGAACAGATCCATTGTTGGGGCTGCCAAAGCCATGTTACATGATTAGGGGTTACCCTTGTTTTTGTGGACAGAGGCCTACAACACTGCTATATATTTGCAGAACAGGAATTTGCATTGTGCCTTGGGGCATGTGACTCCGAAGGAGGCTTTTTCTGGGAAAAAGCCTAATGTTGGTCACTTCCGTATCTTTGGGTGTACTGCATACTCCTACGTACCCAAGGAGAAGAGGACCAAGCTAGAGCCCACCGCAAACAAGGGTATCTTTGTGGGCTACAATGAGACCTCGAAAGCCTTTCGGATTTATATTCCTGCACAAAGGAGAGTTGTCGTCAGGCGGGATGTGAAATTCAAGGAGGACAAGGCTTTCAGGAGGTCACGAGAGTAAGAGTATCTAGATCAGCTAGACCCTCAGGAGCAACTGAGTCAAACGCAGGGATCTAGTGGGCAAGGATTAGGAGGATCCGGAGGTACATCGATTACGGTATCAGGTCCATTAGTGAGCAGTGGCTCACAGAGTCAGAAGGGTGGTGCTTTGGGCAGCATGCAAAGTAGTCCGCAGAGCAGTTCACTAGGGAGTCCACTGATGGACAATTCACACGATACTTCAGCGTCTACAGGTTCAGGTTCAGGCAGGACGACAGCAGACAGACAGTCAGGAGTTCAGGCTCTTGATGAGGAGGAGGAGTTTCATTCTCCAGTGGGAGAAGTGTGCTCAGGGAAGAGGAAGCCGAAGTGGCTTCAGGATACCTTGAGAGAGGCCACATCTGTTGCTAGGCCAAAGAGGCCGGTCAGAGAGAGTGTTGAAATTTGGTTACTGGAGGACAGGTGGTTCCCTAAGGCTTTGATCTTTGGCCTAGGGAAAAGTGTCCAAAAGAATTTGATTTTTCTCCTAAAGTGACTTTATAAATTTATAAAGTCAAATCTAATTTAAAAGTGACTTTAAGTGATAAAGTTACTAAGTCTAATTTTAAAGTGACCTTAATAAAGTCAATGTGAAACTAGAAAAGGAAAAGTGACTTTGGAAATAATTGACTAAGTGGCTCTTTATTAAAATGGGGTGAATTAAAAAATAGAAAGTGAGATTTAAATGAGCATTTAATCTCAGCCCTAGATCTAAAGCTATTTCAGCCATTGGATTTAAGAATTCCTCAAAAGTCACTTAGGGTTAAGTTAAAGGAGGAAAAGGAGGGAAAAGGTCATTCATTCTTTCATGAGCAGATTGAGAAAGGTGAAGAAGAGAGCAAAGGAGATTTCTGAGTAGTGAGGAGAAGCAGAACAGAACCTTGGCATGCATACCGAGGCAGCACTTCAGCAAATCCGTATAGCAAAGGTTGGCACACAGTTCAAGGCAATTTTGGCACGTTTTTCAAGGCAGATTTTGTACAATAGCTTTGGGTACGCATTCCTAGGCAGTCGTACACTTTTTGGCACAAATTTCGAGGGAGGAAAGTTGTTTTTGTGGCACGGATTTCGAGGTAGCCCTACAACCTGCTGTTGTTGTTATGCACAGAAATTGAGGCAGTTTCTGTACAGTAGCATTTATTACAGTTTGCATGCTTTCCAAGGAGGCCGTACAACATCATTTATTGTTGTTTTGCATGCAAAAGGAGGAGGTCGTACAATAGCATTTATTGTTGTATTTATAGGCACGAAAAACAAGGGAGAAAGTACAACATTTATTGTTGTTTCTATTTTGCTGTGTACACATTTTCTGAGGCGATGGTTAAGCACGGAAAACGAGATAAGTTGTATTTATTACTTGCTGAAATTTTTCTGAGTATTTCTCACTGTAAAAGCTATTTATTAGAAATAAGAAGAGCTTTCGAACTGGTTTTCCCCAAGAGTTGTAGGGAGTTTTTCCAGGGTCAAGTTGACCAAAAATCAGCGTGTCTATTTTCTATGTGTGGCTGATTTATTTTTCTAAGTTTTTATTTCTGCATTTCAGCACTGTGAAATTTCCAGAATTTGTGTTTTCAGAAAATATTTATTTTTCCAGCTTGTTGAATGTATGGCTATGGGAATGGGCATTTAACTTTATGGGAGAAATAAGGAGAAACTGAAAACTGGGGTTGGGTTATCAAATTTGTACAAGGATCCACCAACTCGGAATTGGAAGCGTGAAGCTTCTTCCAGTTAGTGATAATATGTGTAGACATGGGTTTGCAGTCCTCCATGTGAAATCTACTAAGAATATCGACTATGTACTTCCCCTATTCCAAGGAGATATGCCCCTCCTCTTGCCACACCTCCAATCCCAGAAAATAATGCATCAAGTCGATATCTTTCATCTGAAACTCTGAAGCAAGATCTCTCTTGTAGCGCTCAATGAGTCTCTCTGCTCTAGTGATGAACAAGTCATCAACATACAACACCAAAATGAGAGGCTCCTCGCATACCACAATGAAGTATAAGTTCGGATCAACCTCACTGTTAGTGAAACCCAATTGTTGCAAGTATGCAACAATACGAGAGTACCAAGCTCTTGGAGCTTGCTTCAGGCCATAGAGTGCCTTTTTCAACCTACATACATGGTTCTCCCACCCATGCACCTCAAAGCCCTACGGCTGCTCAATATAAACTTCCTCCTGAATGAAGCCATTGAAAAAGGTGGTCTTCACATCCATCTGGTGGATCTTCCAACACATCTCTGCTGCAATTGATATAATGCAGCAAATTGTTATGTATATTTTATTAATTATTAGTTAGATATAGTTATATTAGGTTTTATTAAGTGAAAGAGCATGATCAAAGATCATGCCTCTTCACCAAGGGACACCATGAGGCTATATTTAAAGCCTCGGTGATTTCCCATTGTAATCATATCTCATATCTCATCTTTTATCAATAATAATATATACTTATTCAAGTTTACCAGAGTTTTTACACTCCATTGGTATCGGAGCCGCTGTCCACATCATCGAACACCACTGTGGGACACAATTGCTGTCAAAACGCAAACACCACAGCCGCAGACAAAACAGTGTGCCAACAAATAAAATACACTTTTGTAAATCGTGAAACAGTGTGCCCGTTGGGAAACTGGCAGAAAAATATTCCCCACCTCATACACGTTCAATGTCTTCATCGATGTCGATGGCTGAATTCCAGAAGAAATTGGGAGATCTTAAGAAACAAATTAATAATAATTCCGAAGAATTCGGAAAGAGATTAGTCGATCTGGAAGGTACAGTTGCAGGCTAAGTAACCGGATACTCCTAAAATGCCCTCGTATCCCCGAATCCCCGTGTTGGACACTTCTACGTATCGGATTCGGCCCCAATTTGAAGGACACGGCGTATCCGTACAGGGTACGGTCGGGATATGGCGTATCCGAAAAGGGACACGCCGTATCCCGACCGTACCCCGTCGGATACGCCCGCAGGTTCAAAAAAGCGTTGTTTTTTTATTATAAGGGGGGGCTTTTGCTCATTGTTTTTCACCAATTGAGGAAGATTTTTCAGGAGAGGGCATCAAGCTTATGGCCCTAGTATTTATATATGATTCATGGTAATGTTAAATTCTTAAAGTAAAAGTGACATTCTCCTTAATCTTCATTTTCATCCTTTTACTTAAATTTTTAACATTACCATGAAATGACTCAGGATGTTTGAGAGTGGTTCCGACCTCATTGGATTTCATATGGAGAAAGTAGAATTTTAGATCTCATTCAAAATCCAGCAGACTTATCAGTTTTTCATGATTTCAGGATTGGGCTATTGCAATGTTTCCATTGAATTTTGTCATGTATTAGGGTATGGAACTCGTATTTAATCAAGAGCACCAATCCATTTGGCAGTGTTCTTATGTAACACATTTTGATTCTGATGACTTAATGAAAAAACTACAATATCTTACTATCTTCAATCTTGTCTTTCTGAGTAAATTTGACGATTGTATCATGTATGGTGTATCAATGTATCATTGTAATTTGTATTATAGTATCAATGATGATGTATGACTCATGAGTATCTAATATCTATGTTTGAATCGATGAATTTTGTATGAATTTGTGCAAAAAATATCTAATTTTTAATATATATATATATAATTTTTAAAAAAATATATATATATATATATATTTTTAATAAAATAATATATAACGTAACGTATCCCAGAAGTATCCTGTTCCGGGGTCACCGTACCCGTATCCGATACTTCGAATCCCGGTATCCCCGTATCCCCGTATCAGGTGACTTAGGTTGCAGGGCACTCCAACGACATCAAAAAGATTCATGATACGACAAATCGAATAGAAAGACAAATGTGGCTAAATCATCACGAGGCCACAGAAAAGCAGAGCGAAGCAATGAACAATATGACAGAACTCTTCAATAAGCCAAATGATAAGATAGATAAGTTAAGTCAGACACAATCCCCAATATCTCCTAACAGGGAGCAAAATCAACAAAACAATTCCGCAGATTCAGGGAACTCAGAAGAGCATCAGGAAAAAACCGATTCCCCGCATCATCAAGAAGATAGTAATGCAGATTTTCAAAATAAGCAGCTCTGGAATGCATTTGCTAATCAATATCCCCTTCTTGTTCCACCATTAACATATCAGCGAAGAGCCAAAATCGAGCTACCCAAATTTGATGGTAATGAAAAAAATAGTGTTGCATGGCTTAATAAAGCGGAAGAATATTTTGAGATTTATGACATTACGAGTGATGACGAAAAAATTAAACATGCTTCCATGAAAATGGAAGGAGAAACATATAATTGGTATATGTGGTGGAAAAAGACGACGCTCGCTATCAGTTGGAGAAAATTTAAGGATGCATTCTTCAAAAGGTTTCAAGGCATAAAAGAAGAAAAGTTTTTTTCAACCTTTATCAAATTACGCCAAAAAGGAGATGTGGATGAGTACACTCGAGAATGGGAGACCTTGGCAACACGAGTACCCGGATTGTCGGAATCTCGTCTAATCCAGTCTTACATCTCAGGACTTAAAATCCACATACAAGAAGAGCTCGAACTACATGAAATTACATCCGTAGAAGTAGCAAGGCAAAAAGCAAAAGTTGCTGAAAAGAAATTTGAAAGGTTATCAAAACCAGAAAAAGTATATTCGAGACACAGATTTCCTCAATCTGAAAATATAGATGACACAAAATATGTCCCACACCATCTTCGTAAAGAAGAAAAATCTAGTGTGGAAAAACAAAGAATGCGGGAAGGCAAATGCAAACATGGTGGCGAAAACTGGGACCCTAAGCACAGATGTGAAAATGGGAAAACGAAAAATCTATACAGTTGTGAAGCAACTAATGACACTAACAATAATGATTCATATATAGAGGGATTAGAAGACAACTTAGAGTTCTCTCCAGAAGTGGATGGCGAAACTATTCCGCAAGTGTCATTATCAGCGATGACAGGTATATCACAACCTCAAACCCTAAGGTTAAGAGGACATATCAAGAACAACAACATAATGGTTCTCGTCGACACTGGCAGTACCCACAATTTTCTAGATTCAACCATGGCAAAAAGACTTAACATATTTACCTTCCCCATGCCTAATATGAAGGTAATGGTGGCCGATGGTAAGAAGATTGAGAAAGTAGGGAAATGCCATAAAGTCAAACTAAAGATAAAAAACTTTCATTTAGAATCTCCATTCTACACCGTTCCATTACGAGGAGTAGATGTGGTCTTAGGAATTCAATGGCTACAAACTTTAGGTACTTATTCTGCCAACCATCAGAAGCAGTTTATAAGTTTTAAGTGGAAAGGGCAGAAACACAGGTTGTATGGATTCCAAGTTCCAAGAAATCAAGTCGTATCTTCATCTTTGATGACGAAGATGATTCAAACAAGAGCGCCAACATCTACAGTACAATGTCATTAGTTAGAAATGTTATCTTCAAAAAGAAGCCATGAAGAGACACCAAAAGAACAAGGAATAGTTTGGAAAAACGAAAAAGTATTCCAAGATATACCCATAAAAGTGCCTCCAGATAGGAAAATCAAACATCCAATACAAGTCAAGGCAGGATCCGACCCTGTCGATATCAGATCTTTTCACTGTCCACATCAACAAAATATTGAACTCGAGAATATGCTCCACGATATTTTTAAAATGTGGGAAGCAAGAGCTCACCGCTCAAGAAACCCAGGCGTTCGTCAACATTGTCCATCGTTACGTATGCTTTGAGGACAAAGCATCTTTAAGAGAGGGGCAATGTTATGTATATTTTATTAATTATTAGTTAGATATAGTTATATTAGGTTTTATTAAGTGAAAGGACATGATCAAAGACCATGCCTCTTCACCAAGGGACACCATGAGGCTATATTTAAAGCCTCGGTGATTTCCCATTGTAATCATATCTCATATCTCATCTTTTATCAATAATAATATATACTTATTCAAGTTTACCAGAGTTTTTACACTCCACAAATAGATGTATATTGAGTTACGGGAGCGAAGGTCTCCTCATAGTCAATTCCCTCTACCTGTGAGAACCCTCTCGCCACAAACCGAGCCTTGAACTTCTCTATGTTGCCATCTGCAGAATGCTTTATCTTGTAGAGCCATCTGGAAGTAACAACTGATTTATCTTCAGGCCTAGGCACTATCTCCCAAACATCGTTCTTCATAATAGAAGAATACTCCTCTATCATGGACTCTCTCTAGACCTGTTGGCTGGCTGCTTCCTCATAACTAGAATGCTTAGTGTCAACAATGCTTGTTACCAATGCCATGTAACTACAAAATCGCTCAAGTGGTCTACTCCCTTTGACTTGTCTCTTTGGGACCAACAACTGATGTGGCCTCGCGCAGGGTGTCTTGATGCCACTTGGGCTTCCTCTTCCCTGAAACTACTTCTTCCACCAGAGTGAAAGAATCCTCATCATCATCAGAAGCCTGAACTTCTGAAGGCCTGCCAACTGACCCCATACCTGTACCTGTGCCTGTAGAACCTGATGTACCATGCGAGTTGTCCATCCATGGACTATCCTGTGATGAGTTCTGCGAACTACCCTGCAAGCTGCCCGAAGATCCAATCACCTGACTCTGAGAGCCACCGCTTAGTGATGGACCTGAAATTGTAGTAGATGTACTTCCAAGTCCCTGACCTCCTGCACCTTGTGCATTGGATCCCTGTGACTGACTCGGCTGTGTCTGAGTGTCTGGTGACTCTACACACGGTAACTCCCGAGACCTCCTGAAATCTCTCTCCTCCTCGAAGTTTACATCCCTCCTAACAACCACTTTACTCTTTGCAGGAATGTAAATCTGGTAGGCTTTCGAGGTCTCGCTATAACCCACAGAGATGCCCTTGTCTACAGTAGGTTCTAGCTTGGTCTTGCTCTCCTTGGGAACATAAGAATATGTAAGGCACCCAAAGATACAAAACTGCCCAACATCAAGCTTCTTCCTTGAGAAAGCCTCCTCAGGAGCCACATTCCCCAAGGCACAATGTGGACTCCTGTTCTGTAGGTAAACAACAGTGTTGCAGGCCTCTGCCCACAAAAATAAAGGTAGCCCCTGATCGTGAATCATGGCTTTGGGAGCCCCTACAATAGATCTGTTCTTCCTCTCTGACACCCTGTTCTGCTGAGGTGTGTGAGGAACAGTGAACTCCTCTTAATGGCTGCCTCGACACAAAAATCCACAAACTCACCAAGAGTATACTCATCTCCATTGTCCGACCTTAGTACCTCGATCTTCCTACTTGTCTGGGTTTCCATGAGAGCTTTGAACTCTCGAAACCACTTGAAGACCTCGCCCTTGGTCTTCAAGAAATAGATCTAGGTCTTCTTGGAGTGGTCATCAATGAATAAGACATAATACTCAAAGCCACTCAATGACACATGAGACATCCGACCACTCGCATCGGAATGAATCAAGTCAAGGATCCTTGTCGTCCTACTGTAGTCTGTCACTGCTGTGAAAAGGAGCTTTTGCAAAATTCCCCATAGCACATCCTCTGCATACATCAAGGTGATCAGAACTGAAATTTGGCACACCAATGGTGATCTCCCGCAATATCCTCAAGGCCCCATGATACATGTGACCCATCTTGCGATGCCAAATCTCACACAATTCTGAACTACTAGAACTGTTGTCGGTCCTGTCCCTGGTACTGCTACTCAATGCCATCAATGGCTGGAATGAGAACCTGTAAACCTTAGCATGGCACACTCCAATCACTCTAGCTAAAGCAACTGGAGTTCCCTTAGGATATATGAGCACTTGTCCATTCCTGAACAACACCTCATACCCCCTGTCCTCAAGTGCTGAGATGGATATTAGGTTCTTCTTCATTCTAGTAACATATAAAACATTTGACACTTTCAAGGGAGGTTTTGGTTCCCTATCAAATGTTAATGTTCCAACACCGACTGCTCTAACAATGCTGTCATCACCAAGTACTACCTTAATATCAATATCACTTTCTGATAGCTCCGAGAAGCACAATATTAAAAATTGGTCGGTTTGAACCGGTAACCGGTCAAACCGGCCGGTCAAGAGCCTAGTCAGTCCAAACCAGTCAAAAAACCCGGTCAGGCACCCCATTTCTCCTTTTTTTCGGTCAAACTGGTCTAACCGGCCGATTTATTGATAAACCGGCCGGTTTATCGATAAACCGGCCGGTTAGCTGCCACAGCCACAAAAAGGACCTACAGAGGTTGATTTGGCATTTAATGTGTGGTTTTGGAGGGAAAATGGGGTTTTTTGCCCTCCAAAAACACCCTCCCCAATTCTTTAAAGGCAGGGGTACCCTCTCATTTGTCTCACACATCTCATTTTGAGCTTTTGTGAGTTTGATTGAGAGCTTGGAGAGCAGTAGCGAGGGGTGAATTTGAAGCAGATTTGGTGGTGCCATCAGACGCAGACCCAGGATTGGTAGCTGCATCAAGCAAAGGCAAACAACCAATGGACGACACTAGTCATGCACCTCGAGTAACTCGTGCTTCCATTAGGTCCACTTCTATTTTTATTGGTGGCAGGGGTACTGAGGTTGCAGATGAGCCTGAGGCTGAGGCATCCTCAGACTCTGATCCAGATGATGTCTATGTAGCAGCCGATGTTGATCCTGTGTCTAGTAGCGGTGATGAATTTGATGATTGATCATCATTCATGTGTAGTCTTGTATTAGGCCAATGGCCTCATAGCTTGTAGCATTGTTTTTGGACTTTATGGGCCATTTGGAGCCTCGTTGCTTATGTATTTTTCGATGATATGTATTGCACTCGGTGCCATTTTGATATATTCACCTTTGCATGGTATATAAATGAGCAAAATTTGCATATTTTGTATCTATTGGCTTGGAATCATGGTTGCAAATCTTAAAAATAGTTTTTTTATTAAAAAATAATTATTTAATGTATTTTTTTTTAAACTGGTTCATTGAGATCTGACCGCTACCGGTTAGACCGGTTCTGGTTCGAAACCCGGTTCATTAGGTCCACCGGTCCGGTGACCAGTTTCGGTTTTAATAACTATGGTACACCTTGACTCCTGCCATATGGTGAGAAGCGCCACTGTCAACATGCCAAACACTAGAAGATGCTCTGCTAGTAGAGGCTAGTGCATACTCCCTCTGAACTTGTATGGCAGGTGATACTACAGTGGAGGAATCACAAGCTATGAATCCAAACTCTCGATCAAAACTCTCTGAGAATTCCTCTCTCTCTGCAAAAGCTGCCATGGTTGTCTCTTTCCCTTTCTTATTTTTCTTCTCTGGACACACAACAACATAGTGTCCCATCCAAGGTTGCGGGGAAGCTTCAAACCCCTTGCGTTCCCGTTTCCGAAACGCGCTCCCGAAAACGCTTCCTGAGGGGAGCGTTTTCAGGAGCGCGTTTCCGAGCCTGTTAAAACGCTCCCTGCCTTTTCGGGAGCGTTTCCGGAAACGCTCGGGAGCGAACGCTCCCTGAGCGCTTCTGACGTTTAAAAAACGCTCCCGAAGCGTTTTTTAAATGCCGAAAGCGCTCAGGGAGCGTTCGCTCCCGAACGCTCCCCGGAACAAAAAAACGCTTCCTGCTGGACGGAAATTTTTTTCAATGAAAAAACGATTTGTTTAGGGTCAGAAATGGGTTTTAGGGCTGATGTGGAGGTAAGAAAAGCATTGACATTTCATGGTAATGTTAAATTCTTAAAGTAAAAGTGACATTTCCTTTATTTTTCATTTTCATCCTTTTACTTAAATTTTTAACATTACCATGAAATGACTCAAGATGTTTAAGAGTGGTTTCGACCTCATTGGATTTCATATGGAGAAACTAGAATTTTAGGTTTCACTCAAAATTCAGCAGACTTAATGGTTTTCGGGGTTTCATGGTTTGGGAATTTGCAATGTTTCCATTTGATTCTATCATGTGTAAGGGTATGATATTGGCATTTGATCAAGAGCATGAAGTCCTTTAAGAACCTTGATGTACCCTTCAATCAAAGGAAAACAACTAGTTAGGCATGCTAATCTTTTTCTCCCGCATTTTAAGGTTGAGGAGATGAACCCTTCACTCAAACCAAAATCATTGGCTAGGCATGTTAAACTTTTTCAATTTCTATCATGTTATAAGGTTGAGCAATCCAAGTCTGAAGACTTTGAGCTAGATGATGTTTATGTATCTCTTGTTGATGATCCCATTTCTAGTAGCGATGAATCAATGATGAGTTTCATGAGAGACCATGTTGCTTAGTGATTTGTAGTTTTGATGTCTATTTTTGCTACTACTACTACTACTAAAGTTGAAGAGGAGTTTTAGGAGTCCTCAAACTTTGAGCCATATTATTTATGTAGCTCATGTTGATGATCCCTTGTCTAGTAGTGGTGATGATTTTGATCATGATGAGGAGTGATCATGTTGTTAATCACTAATATGTAGTCTTGTATTAGGCCAATGGCCTCATACCTTGTAGCATTGTTTTTGGACTTTATGGGCCATTTGGAGCCTCATTGCTTATGTATTTTTCGATGATATGTATTGCACTCGGTGCCATTTCGATATATTCACCTTTGCATGGTATATAAATGAGCAAACTTTGCATATTTTGTCTCTATTGGCTTGGAATCATGGTTGCAAATCTTAAAAATAGTTTTTTTTATTAAAAAAATAATTATTTAATGTATTTTTTAAAAACCGGTTCATTGAGATCTGACCGCTCCCGGTTAGACCGGTTCCGGTTAGAAACCCGGTTCATTAGGTCCACCGGTCCGGTCACCGGTTCCGGTTTTAATAACTATGCTCACACAAATCCAGAAGTACAAGAGGGGTACATGAAGGCATTGGACAAGTTGGTACCTGACAGGGAGGAGTGTGCTAGATTGCGCCTTGAATTAGGCAAATACTTCAGTTGCACTGCTAACTTTGGTTCTTTCCATGCAATAGAAGACGAGGACAGATTTGATGCTATCACATGGTGGGAAGCATATGGCGGCATGGGACTTTTGCCAAAGTTGGCTAAAAAAGTTCTCTCACAGGTTGTGAACACTTCTTTTGCAGAGAGGTGTTGGAGCACCTACAGCTTCATACACAATGTGAGAAGAAACACGCTGAATGAAAACCGAGCTGAAAGCTTGGTTTATGTGCATTACAACTTGAGGTTGTTGAGCCATTACTATGATCGGGCAAATGAGGATCAATCATACAGAGTCTGGGTCCTGGGACAACAACCCAGAGGATGATAATTTGGAGGACGGCACGGTACATATGGAAGAATTGGAAGCAAAAATTTTTAGGGATGATGAATTATGAATATGATGCTTCATGAAAGTTATATGGTGATCAATGAATCAATGATGATAAATGTTATATAATATCAATGATGATAAATGTTATATATTGAATTTTGGAAAATCAATGGTCAATGATGATAAATGTTATATATCAATGATGATAAATGTATATTGAATTTTGAAATCAATGAATCAATGATGATAAATGTTAGATATTGAAATTTGAAATCATTGAAGTGATAAATGTTATGTCTCAATGATGATAAATGTATGTTGAATTTTGAAATCAATGAATCAATGATGATAAATGTTAGATATCGAAGTTGAAATCAATGATGATAAATGTTATATATTGAATTTTAAACTTAAAACCTTGATTATTGATGATTTAGAGACTCAAGTCAATATGTTGTATGGCTTCCAACTTGTGGGCGTGGTTGATGAAGATTATAACTTCTAGATGATTGATGTTATATGATTCAATCTATGTTTTTATGTTTTATGTCTAATTCATCATTCTACATGTTTTTGTTGACATATATGCATCAAAATATAAAAAATATAAAAAATATTAAAATATATATATATATATATATATATATATATATATATATATATAAAAACGCTCCCGAAAACGCTCCGGACCCGGAAACTTTTAAAAATGGTGCTCCGCGCTTCGCTCCCGCTCCCGCTTCCAAGTAACCTTGGTCCCATCTTTTGACAATTCCAACATTTGACTTTGGAATAGTCCTTCTCTTTGCTCTGTTGTTTGCCTTTACCTTTTCCTTTGCCTCCATTGGTGGAAGCTCCCTTCTTTGATTTGCCTTTCTTGCCTCTTGCCAACAATGCCACATTGTCATCCTCATCCTCCTGTTTCGCTGTCCCTAGATGGTTCTTCTTGATCTCATTTTGAATGCAATCGTCTCACAATCTTTCCCATTCGGAAAGGTTCTTTCGTGCGACAATACCATCTACAAAACTCTCCCAAGTCTTGGGAAGACCATGCAAAGTTATCCTTGCCAACTCAATGGGTGCAATGGTCTCTCCTACGGCCGCCAACTCATCTCTCACCGAAGTTCTCTCTTGGTGAGGTATGCAGTAACACTGTTAGTCTTAGCCATTTTTATGGCCTTGAGTTTCTCCTTTAGGACCATCTTATGATTCTCATTTGAGCTCTGGTAAAGCCCGGTCAAGGCAAGACAACCTGAGTGGGCTCAATGGTTAAGAACTTGTGATTTCTCTTGGGAGGTCACAGGTTCGAAACCAGCGGGGGTTAGGGTTGTCTACTGCTCGTCATGACCAAGCTAGAGGGATAGACGCCCCCAATGCTTGACGCCTCGGTCCTTGCGAAAGTCATGAGTTTTTGGTATATGTGGCTTACGGGTTGCTACATATACCCAGGGAGGTTGTTGTTCCCTGGTTAAAAAAAAACCCGATCAAGGCAGGCCACATTTCATGTGCATAAGTCTTTCCTCTCACGAGGAATGACATGATATTTGACTTCGTCCAAAATTAGTCTTTTGGCCTTAGCATTCTTTTTAGTGAACTCTGCTAACTTGTTGCATCAGCAGGAACTGCTACTGGGTGTTGGGTGATATGTACCATAATGCCCCAGACCTCTGCTTCCTCAAAGATATGTTGAATCCTCTCCCTCCATGCACTATAGTTACTCTGCCCATCTAACCTGTCTTCAAATCTCAATCCCAAAGTCATGATTCACTATACTATAAAACTGAAATTTCAAATCTGGGTAAAAGCAACCTGTCACACTCTGTAATAAATATTTTTTGTGTAAATATCAGACTGTTGTAATTTACACACTGATGTCTCAGATAACACTTTCCAGCCAACTTTGCTCTGATAACATGTAAAAGTTCAAACCCCACTTCGATTAACATATTTCCCTTATCACTCCATTCTTTTAATGTGAAATCCAAGCATGATTAAAACACTAAAATTTGGAAATGAAATTTATTTCTGAAAATACAAATTAGGAGATTTTACTACTGTTGGATATAAATGCACATAAAAATTATAACAGCCATACACAGAAAATAACACTGAGATTTTTGGTCGATGTGACCCTGGAAAAATGCCCTACAACTCTTGGGGAAAACCAGTTTGAGAGCTCTTCTTATTTCTGAAAACTGTTACAGAAAAAATGAAATACACGGGAAAATATTCTAGCATTTACAAAATAGACTTATCTCAATTTCTGTGCAAGACTCCACCTCGAAAATCATGCCAACAGAAAAACCAGTTCAGACAGAAAACACAGAAATAAATGTTGTACAGCTTGCCTCAAATGTGCCCCAATCACAGTGTATGGCCTGTATGGATTGTACGGAAAAGTACAACAAGTTCTCTTCTCAAAAATTGTGCCCAGCTGCCTCGATTTTTGTGCCTTCAACCTGCAGCTTGTTTTCCTTGAAATCTGTGTCGTCACCCTCCTTGGAATGCGTGCCAAACTCTGTTATACGGTTCTGTTGTAAATGCCAAGATCCTCCTTGGTTAACATGCTCAAAATGCTCCTTGGGATGCATCCTAAAGATCTCGTTGCTCTTCTTCTCTTCCTCCCTGCTCATTTTTTTTTTTCTTTGCTCTCTCTTGCTTTCTCTCAAATGCTCATGAAAGAATAGAATTGTCTTTTCCTCTTCTTTTCTCCTTTTACCCTAACCTAAGTGACTTTTGAGTGATCCCTAGTTCCAATGGCTGAGAAAGCTTTAGATCAAGGGCTAAAAATAAATGTGCATTATTTTCACTTTTTCTATTTAATCACTCACCCACTTAAAGAAAGACCCACTTAGCCTTTTATTTCCATAGTCACCTTTCACTTTCTAATTCTTCATTGACTTTAATAAAGTCACTTTCAAATTAGAAGTAGCTTTATCACTTATAAGGTCACTTTTAAATTAGACTGACTTTATCACTTATAAAGTCACTTTTAGAAGAAGAGGTACAATAGAGTGGACACTTTTCCCTAAGAAAAAGATCAAAGCCATGGGGAACCACTTGTCCTTGGTACCCAAAATTTAACACTTGATAGTGGAATGTGTGGGCCACCTCAAGGAGGGAATTCAAAACCCTTGAGGAAGATTCAATGTGGTGGGAAGAAGGCAAGAGAGGGTGGGTCAAATTGGAGGGCCCACAAGGAGAGAAAGGGCAGCAAGGATAAATAGAGGAGAGGAACATCATTTTGGGGCTTTTAACATTTTGAGAACTGAACCATTGTTTTCTTGAGTTGTTCAACCAAGTCAACTCGTGCTGCTTAGCGCAAGGGATTTCAGGCAGAAATTCCAACTCTCTCTTCCATGAACTTCGAGTGTAACCCTAGGAGAGTCATATGCTACATTTTTGAGTTGTACCAGAGCTGATTGCAGGAGTATTTCAGCCTGTTCTACGAGTGGCAAGGGTGTAGTAGAGGAACTCACATCACTTGTGGAGGCAACTTCAATGGGTGCTAGATTCCCCAATTTTCGAGAGTGATTTGTCTTGGTTTTAGCTGGAGGTTTGTGGTGGTTTGCAGGCTGGACTTGGGGGAATTCTTCAGGCTGAGATTTGGCTTTCTGGTGTTGCACAATAGCTCCTTGGGTAGGCTTGCACAGGGATTGGTGGAGCTAAGCTAGAGGAGTGTTAAGGGGAGTGGATTTGTGCCATTTTACGGAGGGGTTTTTGTGGTGAGTTTGGTGGTGTTCTGGGAGGATTTTGCACCCATTTTGCAAATATTTTCCAGAGGATGAGAGTTACTGGCTAGAGGAGGAGCACACATTTCTTGAGGGGTTCATGGTTGGTTGGAGAGAGCCCAAACCCTTCCTGGATTTTTGTGGGGAGGCTTTAGTTAAAATTTCATAATTTTATGAGCATTCTAGAGCACCGAAACACCTGATCCTTTCCAGCTAGTAGCAACAATTTTTCTAAGTAGCAGGGTACAGTTCATGTGGGGAGACTTTGTTGCCACTTGAGCCATTTTTGACACCTAGGTGTGCCAGAAGCTTGCAGTAGCAAGCCCAGGTTCTACCATTTCTATCATTAATGTACCTATATTCTTCAGATTAATACCATGGCTCATATTTTTGGCTCTAATTTCTGCCTTTAATGATTGTGGTTATGCTATCAATATTTTATTTTGTTCTAGCCTAGTGCATGCATTTGATATTTATTGTTATTTCCTAGTTAGGAATATTATAGTGGTATCAAAGCATGTGCTTGGCCAATCGTGGGCACAGGAGCAGGTTATGCCATGCCACTTTGGGAGAGCAGTCTATTACAAGGATGGAAACAAAGGTGGTGGTGGAAGAGGAGGTTGTGGTAGAGGACGCAGGCCTAATCCCTTTACAGATATAGAGTTTGAAAACACTAGATAAGGTGAGCCTTGGGTGGACGATCACATGGAGCATAACGATGGTCATGAGCAGGGTGGCAGTGGAGTAAATACTAAAACCTTGGAGGAGTTGGTGAAATAGAATAGGGAGATGATCAATGTAGTGACTAGAAATTTTGTTGTTGTTTCTAGTCAAAAGCATAATCAAGAGCCTCACACCAATCATGGAGATGGTGGTTTCAGAATTGGAGAAGGGAGCCATATGCATGAGTGCACAATGTGAAAATTCCTTGAAATGCAACAACTAGAAATATTTTTCCTCACTGAAAGTTAACTATGTAGTTTATTTTGTTTAGGAAAAATAATGAAATATTCTCACTGCAATTTCTTCACGAAATAAAATACGGTGAAAGAAAAAAAATAGTAACTAAGAAATATGCTAGCACACACACACAAAATTTACACCATTATTTTGGACAGAAGTCCTTGGAAAAACCCAACTTGGGAAAACCAGTGCAACAGTATAAGGGTTTATTTTATTTTGCAGCAGCAGAATTTTTTAGTACAATAAAGTGTCGCCAAATTTGCAAATCTACCAAAGAGAAATACTGGAAAAATTATCTGAGGGAAAATTACCCTCGCTCCAAGAAATCCCGCAACAAACTGATCCTTGGAACTGGCTTTGTAACATTGTTGCGTCAACCTTCCTGCAGGCCTCACGTGTGTTGCCCAAAAACTGCCTCTGATGTGACGTCTAGCTTGTTGCTGCCACTAGAAGTGATTCTTCTGGCCTCTTGGAAATTTTCTCGGCCATTGGAAGCTGAATCAACCCTTGCTCTAGCTAAATTGAACTGCCTTTCTTGAGGCTCTGTGTAGCCCTCCTAAAGTTGAAACTCGACCTCCTCTTCCGACTCTTCTAGATTTGGAATCATCCTCCGGAAATCTACTACTTTGTCCCTCTGACACCTACTACTCACTCATTGACACGATCTCTATTGTTGAATCACCTGCCACTAGGAAATTGAACTGTCTGAGCATTTGAGTATCTGCTACTGGTGTGTTCTCCATCTACCCATCGACCTTGTCTTATAATCTCTTGTTGGGATTCCAACAACCAAGATTAAAACATAATCGATGGATGAGATCATTTCGAGATCAATCCGTGCGAGTTTCTAGATTATTCTCACATTTCTAAATTAATACTAATTAATTAACCCCTTTTCCTAAGTTTAGACTTAGGAAATATTTAAAAATATGTTAATAATCGAAACAATTCTAGGTTGAATTTCCAGAAACAATTTTTGGGTTATGGAGAACAATTGTGTTTTAGCCTCTCCACAAAGTTTCAAGACTAGAACACCTTCAATGCTACAAAAACTAACACTCCCTCTTAGCGAGGAATGTGTTATAATGCTGCACCACTATCATATCACCCTATATCTGTATCACGCTTTGTCACATTGTTGATGTCTGGCCACTGTGGCTTCCTGCCACTGCCCACCAACCATTGTGCAAATATGATGTTGCATCTGTGTTGTTGCTGACACTGCTACACTGCTACCAACTATGCATCTACACTATAAATCCCTTTCATCTTTTGCTACTACAACTACAACAATTGCAACTGAGAAGCATCCAAAATAAATTTCCCCTACTACTAAAACGGGTTCTCCACCATACCCATTTGTTCTCTGAAATAGACAAACTTAGATCTTCCTAGAGATTTCGTGAGTATATCTGCAACCTACTCATATGTGGGAACATGTTGTAGCTAGACCGCTCCACGCTGCACACAATTTATGATAAAATAACACCAAATATCTGTGTGTTTCGACCTGTCATGAAACACTAGATTCTCAGAGAGATTGATGCAACTCTGATTATCGCAGTAGACACTGGTCGCCTCCCTTGTCTTCTATATAGCTTCGAATGCAGTTGTGCTTGTTTCCATATGCTCTACTTCTGCAGAGCTCAGTGCTACTGACTTTTACTTCCTGTGACACCAAGAAACCATTGTTGATCCAACGTTGAAGAAGTACCCAAAGGTACTTTTCCTGTCCACTAAATTGCCTGCCCATTCTGCATCTATGAATCCACATAGCCTAACGTCATCCCCTCAGGTATATCTCAACCCATACTCGATTGTGCCACACACATACCTCAAAATGTGCCTCACTGTCGTACAATGTACCCTCTTCGGTTCCACCATGAACTAATTGAGGGTATTGACCGTGAAGCAAATATCTAGCCTAGTGTTGACCAGATATAAGAGAGAACCGATGAGTTGTCTATACAAGGTGGGATCAATATCCTTGTCACTTGATGAATCTATTTTCTTCTAATTGGTGATCATGGGCATAGACATGGGTCTACAATCCTGCATTTTGAATCTCTTTAGAATATTTGTAGCATATCTTCCTTTCCCAAAGAAGATTTCCCCGTCTTTTTACCACACTTCCAATCCTAGGAGATAGTGCAACAACCCCAAATCCTTCTTATCAAACTTTGATGCCAGGTTCCTCTTGCAGTTCTCTATGAGCCCTGTTACCACTCAAACCAACAGGGGACCTAAAAGGGGTTTTAAGAGGGCAACTGCTAGGTTAAGGGCAACGATGGAGGCTTAGCCCACTGTCACCACAGCTAAGGCTCCCTTCTCTTTAGGGACTTTCACCGATGTGAGGAGTCTCGATGCTTTGGGAAGCCACTTATAAAGGATATATCAATGAATATATGAGAAGTGACCCCTTAAACCCTTTCCCAAGGAAGAAGTGAAGAATGGAGCTTGCTTGCCTTCTAAGCAAGTGACTTGATCTTCTAGGGATAAGGGAGAAGGATTGGAGGGTTGAGGTAGAAGGATAAGGCTTATAGATGAGGCTCTCAATCCCTAAAATCCTTGGGGGCACTTGGATTTCCAAATGGTCCTTGATAAATAGTCTTTGATGATAAGTGAGACCACACGAGGCCAAGTGAACCCAACCCAGGTTCGGGGATGAAATATAGCAACTAATGGTGTTCCTATCCTGGACAATGTTAGGGGACAGGACCAAACAAGAATCCTTCAATAGGTCAAATTGATCCTGGTAGGTTCTAGCTTTGGGGATACCTAGGCAAAACTTGGTCCTAGAGCTAGGGCTTGAGGTTCCCGAAGATTCCACCCTTGGAATTGACTCAAATTTGGAGGAGCGTGAGGGGACCTACTAGCGCAATAGCCTCTAGGAGATTGAAGTTTTCCTGTGGGTATATTCCCGAGAAATTGATGTCGTAGGTGACCTATTAGGGCTAGACCTAGGCAAAATGGGAAAAAGGTGTAAAAGAAGGGGAAAATGATCACCCTTTTGAGGGACTAGTCCCTGATTCACTTGGGGATATGGAGAGTCAAGGATGATAATGACTAAGAATTCAATTTTTTGATCAAGGAGGCTTGGAAAGTCAAGGAGGCTTGGAAAGTCAAGTTCGTCCGATGTTAAGGGAAAGAGAAGAAAAGTGACCTTCAAGCATTTATACTTCATACAAATGGTGTAAGCGTATCGAAACAAAACAATCTCTAGGACATTTCATTCATCTAAAAATGGCCCATACATCAAGCGAGCTAAATAGACACATAATTCCACATTTCAATCATGCAACAATTAGCCCTAATTATAGTGAAGTTCAACAATATACAACAACAAGAAAATAACGCTAAAATTTGCACCTGTAATGTTAGAGAGGATATCCAACTAGCATCACATTTGCAAAAATGAAACTCCAAGATCAACGTTGCACGAAGTGGTGACACGAAAGCGTCATTTTCCAAAAATATAGGAAGTGAAGCATCTCTGAAGCGTCTACTATATATATATATATATATATATATATAATTGCATTTGTATTAAAAAAAATATCCAAAACATCAAATTAATTGTAGAAGATATGGAAGCATGCATATTTGTACATAAATCAAGATAGATATGGCATCCATTGTACATTAATGATTAATTATTCACGATCAACCAACTAGATGCATCAACCATCTAGAATCTAGATTCTTCTCGTCTTGTCTAGCCTTTCCCTCTACCTTGATTGTCTAGGATATTAGTCAACATTGTTGAAATTTGATCAAACTACCTAATGATTAATCCAAGCCTTAAAATATGGTAGAAAAAGCTTAACATGCTTGATCGATGATTTTGACTTGATTGAAAGGTATTTTTTTGCTAACGACATGACAAAGGAGTTCAACAATTAACACCACCAACACTAGGATACGTATAGGGCTTCATGTTCTTGATTAAATGCCAATCACATACCCTCATACATGATATAATCTAATGAAATGACACAATCCCATTGAACCTGAATTCCTGAAAACTGTTAAGTCTGCTGGATTTTGAATAGGATATGAAATTCTATTTTCTCCATATGAAGTCCGATGAGGTTGGAACCACTCTCAAACATCCTGAGTGTAAATTTATGTAGATGTTCTATGCTTGATGCAACTTTACTTTCTTTTCAATATCAAACAACAATCACATAAACAATAAAGTAAAATGCTAATAGAACATACTAGTAGATCGTAGAAAACAATCCAGAAATATATAATTGTGTAGGTGCGTTACGGCGGTCAATAGGATGCTTCAACCAGCAAAGTCTCAATATGGTCAGCCAACCAGCAATGTCACACAACCCTCTAGGACAGCCAATCAGTCAACTCAAAAGTCAACGTTGTCGGTCAACAGTGAATGCAAACAATAGTGGTAGCTAGGTCAACGATGAAAAGTCAAAGTCAATGTTTTTCCTCGGAAATAGTGCCAGAAAATGCGGATTAGGGAAATCGAGATTTTGGGAAAGTTTTAGGTCTGTTTGACCTTGCGTTGACCAAAGTCAATGCTGGTCAAAGTTGCTGCAGAAACCCTAGCTGAAAACAGAAATCCGAAAACAGTTTTCTTCCTTGTTGCACTTTCCCACGTGTGAAGAGAAGAGACTCCAAGTGATCGAACCAATCAGATGAGGAGAGAGAATGTGTGAAGATGAGATGAGTTAAATGTCCTCCAACGTTGACCTTATTTATATCCATCATTGAGGGTGTGTGACACATCTACTGGGGCACAAAACCTTAAGGTTGACCTGCACACATTTTGAATAAATTCAAAATAAATGTTCTGCTCATCGCATTAACATGATCTTTACATCGATCTTGCACCTCTCTGAAAGAGGAGTCCAATAAAAATATTGGTATCTTCATCTGAGCATCACAACATGGAGTTTGGACCTAGTTGTCCAAAATTAACACTCCCTCTCAACTAGGGAGAACTCCATCCACCTATGCAATCCAAACATCGTGCGTCATCCCGCCGTAACTTGCTCTATTGGCTTTTTTATTTCAGAACAGAAGTGGGTCAGTCACAAAGACATCATTCTCGGCTGACAGATTCAGCCCAGAGGTCCGAAACCTCTATAGGACTCACAAAGAGTCTCATACCAATCCGAAGTTGGTTTATCTAACCCGAAGTTGGTTTATCAAGTGGTTGGACCATGCCATCCTAGATAGGGAGTACGGCAATCTCTGATGCGTCCATCAGTCTTTGCTACTAGTCTTAAGCTTTTCCCACCTCATTGGCCAAATGAGAGGTACTTCCCATGAGTCCGGAACTCAAATGGGTAGGATGCATATGGGGCACGGATAATGAGAGGTGAACCAACTCAATCATCACAACGGTGGGGCAGAAGCACAGCAACAAGGTTCCGCAAGCCTAGCCCTGTGGTTGCTTATAGCTCTGAGAAGCTGTCCCCAAAGCCCCCCCAGAGCTCCAAGAGCTCATCGTCCAACAGGACCCTCAGAATAGGGTCGTTCCACGATTCCAAGATTCTCACAGAAGGTTAGGAATATGACCTTCCCCAAGGGCATTGTGAGAATATCCATGACTTGCTCATCAGTTCCTATATGATCGAGCCTTACGATGCCTCGCTGTACCATATCCCGGATAAAGTGGTACTAGCCATCATCATGCTTGGATCGATCATGGAACACGGGATTCTCTGACAAACGAATCCCCCTTTGGTTATCACAAAGGATAATGGTGACATCTAGCACATGCTCGAACAACTCACTGAAGAGCTTTCACAACCAAGTGACTTCACAACGGGCCATACATGTTGCAATGTATTCGGCCTTAGCGGTGCTCAAGGCTACCGACTTCCATTTCCTGCCCGAATCAGATATACATGTGAAGCAGCATCCAGATGTGCTCTTGCGATCCACCACACTGCCAACCCAATCGGCATCAGTATATCCAAGGAGTGTCATGCTCCCGACAGTGTATCTCAGCCCATGGTCTATCGTGCCACAAAGATATCTCAAGAGTTTCTTGGCACCAACCCAGTGAATGTTATGTTCAACCATGTGTTGACTCAAAGTGTTCACTGCACAACATACGTCCAGACGAGTGTTCACATAGGCAGCAAATGATATAGCAATGGAACGGAGTGGGGATCAGGGGAATCATCCAGACCACAGGGCATGGTACAAGGGTAGCTATAATGAAGGAAGCCCACGCCTGGGTATATGAGTGTAGGAGGGAGCAAATCGTGGTTCACCATGCCCAGCTAGCTCCGCAGTTGTACCAAACACTTTGCAGATGTTCCAGGGTCTAGAGGATGTCTCTTGTTGCAAAGGGAAGGGCTTATGTCATCATCCTTACCCTCACAAATGGTCTACAAGTATTTTCAATCCACTTGGAGACCCATGAGGATGTCCTTGTGCCCCCACACCCAATGGGGAGCACCACAAGTTTTTACTTAGAAAACAAGGGGCCAACCCCTTGTCAACTATGTTTGGAGTCCATTTTTACATCATGGCACCCCTTGGATTTCATTAGGCCCCCTCAAAGGCCCAACGACTCACTTTTTTGATCATTCGACCCTCTTGAGAGGCTTATTCTTGTATTATTGAGTTATTTGGTGGGCTTGTCACCAAAAGTATTGTTATTATGCACATTATTTTATTTTAGGGGCTCAATTAGGCCAAATTAGCTTAATCAAACTCATTAGATATTGTATAAATAGATGAAAGATGATTCATTCTCTCATCATCACTTGGATTGGGTTATCTCCTCTTGTGATAATTTCGCTTTCTGTTTTGGAGGATGAATTTGGATGAATGGATGAATTTTTATGTTTGGATCTCTTTCATTTTTTCTTGGAGCTTCTCTATTGGCATATCTTGGTGATTGGATATACTCCTTTCTTACATGTAAGTGCTCTTTTAATGCTATTCTTGTTATTCTTTTGTCGCATGCATGTTGTTCGAATTTTCGCTATACTAGGCTAAAATTTACTGTTTTTCTTATGCGAAATTGTGGAAATTTGATATTTTATAGCGTTGCATCATGCCATAGGCCTTATATGAATGAGTGAATGTTCCTAGAGATAATTTGCGTCAAATTTATGTTGATAAGTCATTAAATATTGCAAAATCGAAGTATAAATACCTTAAAGTTGCTTTTAGCATGCCCTAATGCCATGCTAAGTTATTTAAAGGCCTCCTTGACTAGATGAATCTATTTCAAGCTATAAATTCTTCCTCGACTCCATCTCCCCAAAGGATTAGGCAGTGATCCTTCCATAGGTGATCACATTAAAATCTTATTCTTTTCACCTCCCTTGTTTTCTAGGCCTAGCCTACATAGGTCACCTAGGGCATCAATTATCTTGCAATCTAGCTATCCAAATACTTCGATTTTTGTTCCATAACTGCGCTGAGGTTTGCTCTAGAGGCCCTCCAAATTTCAAGCAAATCTGATGGTGGGATCTCAAGATATAACAAGCCCTAGCTTGGGGACCATTTCTTGCCCTAGTTTTCCCTTGGCTAGTGTCCTCATTAGAATCATTGAATTCAAACCTAAAAGAAAATTTGTCCTTTGATCCTCTTCTCCTCCCTAATTAGTCAAACCCCTCATTGGGTGATCAACTTCGTACCGTTGACCTAATTTTGGGCCCACTTGGTCCTGTGTGGTCTCGCAACTCATTGACGCCAATTTCTTAGAGACCACTTGGAAACCACGTTTCCACAAGGATTCTGAGGTCTAGGAATCTCCTTTACAAGTCATACCTTCAAAACTTGGCCATTGAAATCCTCCTAGTCCTTCCTTGCACTTCGTTGTCCAAGCAAGCAAGCCATATATTTGAAGCTCTCTTATGAATAGCTTTAGGATCACCTTTCATCCTATCATGGACCCATTCATTATCGTGATCCTTGTTGTATCGTGTCTCCTCCCATTGGTGAAAGTCCATAAAGAGTAGGGAGCCATAGCTGAGGTGACAGTGGGCTATCACTCCATTGTTTCCCTTGACCTAGTAGTTGCCCTATAGGACCCCTTCCTGGTACCCCTGCTAGTTTGAGAGAGGTAACATTTACCATATAGGAACTTGAGAGATATGCAGTTCCATGTACATGGGGATATTATTTCGTTGACATGCACATCTAGAGCAGACTAAGGAGATCATATGCGTAGAATTTGTGCATCCCTTTCTTAGGATTTGAACATTTTAAAAGTCGTGGAATTTCACCACATGTAATAATCCACAAATTGTTTATTCAGTTTTCAAGATTCTAACTGCAATTGTACTCACTTTATTTTTGTTTTGTATTTTTATTACAGAATGAGGAAAATATGCAGAGCAAGGATCAAGAACTTGCAAGACTTAGGTTTGTTTTCAAACATATAAAATTTTAATGCAAATTTTATTTGTGTAAGTGCTAATAAGATTTTCTTGTAAGATTATGAACTTAGTACTGTCTTGAAAATATCATGCATTAGCTCGAAACATTCCAATAAGGAATATATATATATATATATATATATTCCAAATATTTTTTTATTCGTAATGTTGTACTGATAATCTTATATAGCTTACGCATCTTTTTTCTAGGGCTCTAATTAATGAAGTTGAACAATTCGAACAAGTTCAGATGACTGCACTGCAGCAACATTTGGGCAAACTTAAATGTGTAAGAGAATCTTGCCCATTGTAATTGTTATAACCCATAATATATATATATCTATATATATGTGTGTGTGGGGGGCATTCATTAATTTCATTTGTATGTTAAGCAATTTCATAATTTCGCCTGGCATTTCTTTCAAACTCCATTGTCTCGGACATCTTGGATGACCCGAGCTAATATTATTGCTCCATTCTCTTCAATTCGATAGCACATACAGAGGTACAAATGAAAGAAAATACCCAAGAATGGAATAATTTTTGTTGTTGATCACACCAATATTCTTATAGACAAGATGCCTCTTATAACATTCTTTTGTATACATCCAGTTCATTTCCAATTACCGAGGTAAATCCCCGAGCTGAACTGATGTCTTACCAAAAGGTCATGTGTATAATTGATTTGGGGAGAAATAGAAATTGTACCTAACACGAGGTTTCTAGTAATTCTAAAAGATGGACTTTTGATAGCATGTTAATGGGGATTTGCATATTTCAGGGTATTGTTTTAATTTGTGGCTTTTAAGGCAACTGCTATGTTCTTTTATTGTTATGTCTAAATAGTAGCATCTTGGAGTCATATCCATAGTAGGATAAGATTTTTATATGAGAACTATTATTTGTAGACCAACACTTTTAACTAGTACTTTGCAATCATTTGAAAAAGAATGCCCGATGATGCTGTACCAATATAATTGATTTGGAGAGGAATAGAAGTTGTACCTAACAGGAGGTTTCTAGTAATTCTAAAATTGGACTTTTAATAGCATGTTAATGGGGATTTGTACATTTCAGATTATTATTTTAATTTGTGGCTTTCAAGGCAACCGCTATGTTCTTTTATTGTTATGTCTAACAGCCAGCATTTTGGAGTGATATCCGTATCAAGATCAGAGTTGTATATAAGAGCTATTGTTTTGTAGGCCAACACTTTTAACTAATACTTTTCAATCCTTTGGAAAATAATGTCTGATGGTGCGGTACTAGCTGTAGGAAACAATTCAAAAAATTGATATTAGCACTATTGCCCTTTTGATGAATATTTCAATACGTTCAAAAATACCATATTTTTGTTGTTTTGGAAGGTTATTTTCAGGTGGTTTTTCTAAATCTATAAAACTGTTTTATCGAGTAATAAAAGGTTTTTAGTTGTGTTAATTGTGCGTAAATTTACTATATTATATTAATGTAGAGGAGGGACATGAATTGTGTGTTATAGTCTAGTTGCAACTTTGAGCAATTGTTGCGATGCCTTGGATTTCAAACTTGCCTCCTTGTGTGTGTTTTGTCAAATATGGCTATTGATATTTTGCTGGTTTGGACAAATTATTGAGATGACAGAAAATGTCATTTTTCACTTAATAGTAGGAAAATGTGATGGGTTGTTTCTAGGTTTACCCTCCATTAAAAAAATAGCTTCTCATTTTAAAATTCTCATTTAATGAAAGAAAAACAAAAAATGTTAGAAAAGAGTAATGAAAAATGATGGTATTATTAGGAACAAAATAGAAAGCCAAAAGTGGGTATTGAATGAAGCAACAAAACTTATAGCTTGTTGACTTTTAATGTAAAATACATAATTGTATTTGTAAGTAATATTTTATTATATATATAAATGTACAAGTGATGATTGAATGTTACAATGAGGGTCTCCTTATATAACTGGGCATGTGCCCTTTCATGAATGGTCTTGTCCATTAAGACATATCTCTTCATTAACTAATCATTAATTAACTACAATTAGATGTATTATTCTTTTATCTATTTTTATTTTATTTTATATAAATTATATTCGTAACATTGCCCTTTCCTTCAAAAGTTTTGTCCTCGAAGCTTAAATGCTTGCAATTTTCTTCACCTTGAGTTTGTCACCTTGATATATATAATTCGTCAACTGTTGACATGTATAGCTCATCAGTAATATTCCCTTGGATTTTTTTTTTAAATAATAATAATATTATTGTTATAATTTTTTTTTTAATATTATTATTGTTATTGTTATTTTTAAATAATAATAATGTTTTTTTTTTTAATATTTGTTTACCTATAATCTTTTTTTTATTAATTAAATTATATATTCAAATTAATCAAATTAATTAACATATATAAATTAATTAATTAATTTGTAATTATATAATATGTTGTATGGTATGTGTGATACGCATGCGTGTGCGTGTGTATATATATATATACGCGTTCGTTTTTATGTAACGTATCACCCAAATGGGTGACATAACACTATATATATATATATATATATATATATATATATATATATATATATATATATATATATATATATATATATATATATATATATATATATAACAATGAAAAAGAGAATAGGTTATGATAGGGTCGAAGCGTACAGTCAATGGAAAGTGATAGGACACTGAAGGTGGGAACAACCTAGCAAGAGAGTGGAAGAGCGGGACAGTTGTCGAGGCAGGTTGACGGATGACAACATGTACATAGTGGTACACTAACCGCAACACTTCTTGACTATCGTCGATTGGGAACAGTGTAGAGGTTTGTGATTATCGGGCAGACAAAATAGTGGGAATGTGATGGCGAAAGGTAGGCATGAAATGTGAATATGACGGCGGAAAGTGAGCACAAAATCGACGTCAAGAGGTTGGGTTTGGATGGGATTGGATTTGGCTTAGGGAGTACCATATCGATTTGGCCAGAGCCAAACATTAGAGGTAGGTATGTCTGTTTTTCTAAATGGAGAGAAGACGTACCTCGAGCATCTTGTACAGATAAGATATCATTTTGGGTAGAGCAACTTGTTGGATGTTCCATCTCATTCTGCACATGGACAATGGAGGTTGAAATAACATTATTTGAAAGAGGCATTGAATATGTTAACATTTGTGAGGTCCGGGAAATGAAGGTTGATTTTAGTGTGTTTGCCTTTGACATAAGGGTCACCATATCAATTTGGCCAGAGCCCATCATCATAAGACTTGTCTAGTTTTGTAAATGGAAAGATGACACACCTGCAACATTTTGTACATGCATAATATCTTTTTGGCCATAGCAACTTGTTGTAGGAGATCCCATCTCATTACGTACATGCACTATTGAGGTTGTAAGAACATTATTTGAAGCAGGCATCGAAGATGGTAACAATGGTAAAGCTGTGAAATGAAGGTAGATTTCGATGGGTTTGCATCTAACTAAGGAGGGACCACATCTTTTTGGGGAGAGCTAGTTACCAAAGAAGATCATGCTTCCATTTTTACATTAACAGGTAACATAACTAGAGCTTTCGGTAGTGGCTCCAAAGATGGAAACGTCAAAAATGGAGGTGGATTTGGATGGAACTACATTTGGCTGAGTAGGTACATATGTTTTTCCTGAACTTACTGTTGCATAAGGGTATCTCTTTTGATCTTGTACATGGATTGATGAGGTTTCTGGATCATTTGGTAGAGGCACTGGAGATGGAAACCTTGAAACAACCATAGAAATGGAGGTTGATTTGAAAGGGACTCCATTGTGCTGGGAAGGTACTGTATCTGTTTTGCCAGAACCCATTGTTGTATAAGGATATCTCATCTGATTTTGTACATGGACTGATGAGGTTCCTAGAGTATTTGATACAGGTAATGGAAAAAGTAGAATTCGTACAAACCAGGACTGGGAAATGTAGGAAGATTTGGATGGGACTGCACCTGGCTGAGGGGACACCATATCTGTTTCAATAGGAACTCCCACTTGATTTTGTACATGGAGAGATGTCATATGTAGAGCATCTGGTACAGGTACTGAAGACAGAAACCTTGCCACAACTGGTGAAGTAAAGGTACTTGTGAATGGAATTGCAGTTGCATGATGGGCAACCATATCTTTTTGACCAAAATAAATCCTCTCATCAAAAGTTGGCTCATGGATAGTGCGATCAATGCTTCTAGAAAATTTGTCATCTTGGCGTAGAACTTCTTCACCTTCAGTTAACGCATATCCCCTTTGATTTTTAATTTCATTCATGTTACCCTGAGGAGTTCTTATTTCATCGTCGTAAATGTCTTTTTCAATATCTTCCTCATTGTTATGATATTGCTCATCTTCTTGTTTCTCTAGATAGTCCTTATCCACATCATTGTCATCGGAATCATCATCTTGATATTCATAATCCTCATCCACATCAGGACCAACTTAATCTTGTTCCTCACCTTGATCTATATCAGGTTCATCTTGTTATGTTTATTTACTGTCACTATCATTTTACTTATTATCGATTTCCGCATAAATTTTCTTAAAACATGTTGTAACTTCTGCACATGATTTTTCTAATTGTTGAAGCTTTTCTTGATTTTTTCTAAACTGCTCAATGCCTTTAGGATGTACACATAATGGCATATTGTGCAGTGAACAATGTTCAAAGGCTTGCAAGATTATATTGTGCAGCATGGCTTTGATACCACAGAAGCAACAAAACTTATAGCTTGTTGGCTTTTAATGTAAAATACACAAATGTATTTGTAATATATATATTGAATGTTACAATGAGGGCCTCCTTACATACCTAGGCAGGTGCCCTTTCATGAATGGTTATGTCCATTAAGACATGCCTCTTCATTAACTAATCATTAATTATCTACAATTAGATTTATTACTCTTATCTATTTTTTTTATATATATAAATTATATTCGTAACATTGAATATTCATGACATAAGAGGTTATGTCCATTAAGACATGCCTCTTCATTAACTAATCATTAATTAACTACAATTAGATTTATTACTCTTTTATCTATTTTTTTTTTTATCTATATAAATTATATTCGTAACATTGAATATTCATGACATAAGAGGTTAAAATTATCAAAAAGATTGGAATGAAGCAATTCTTCTTCTAAGAGGTAATTTTAAAGAATTATGGGTTCAATATGACAACGAAGAAGGTATTCAACAATATAATTCTAAAATCATCATGAATATGTTCTTAATATACATGGAATAGACATGTCTTACCTAAAAGTTATAGCTAGTTAATCCATAGAAGCGCAATATGTGTGGAGACAGAAAGAGAAAGAGAGAAACTTCAAACATAAAGAGATAATATGTCATAAAATTTTCTAGATAAACACTAAAAACTAAATATATCTAATGCATTCATCATGAACAACACCAATAATATAGAGAGAAAAACACTCAAGGTATGGTTGCATTACATTCATTATCTCCTTGGGTGTGTTCTTAGGTACCCCATATTATCCTCCCCAACTATGTTACATTCCATTCCCCTTCAAAATGTTTGTTTTTGAAACATGGGATTAACCATAATGGAGTGTAAAAACTCTGGTAAAACTGATAAATATATTATTAATGATGAAAAGATGAGATAAGAGATGATTACAATGAGGGATCGCCTGGGCTTTAAATATAGCCTCAAGGTGTCCCTTGGTGAAGAGGCATGATCTTTGATCATGCCCTTTCAGTTAATAACCTAAGATAACTAAATCTAATTAATAAATAATAAAATATACATAACATTGCCCCTTTCTTAAAGATGCTTTGTCCTCAAAGCATACGTAATGATGGACAATGTTGACGAATGTCTGATTTTCTCAAGCGATGAGCTCTTGCTTCCCACATTTTAAAAAGATCGTGAAGCATCTTCTCGAGCTCCATCTGTTGGTGATGTGGACAGTGAAAAGATCTGATATCGACAGAGTTGGATACTGTCTTGACTTCTATTGGATGTTTGATTTTCCTATTGGAAGACACTTTTATGGGTAGATCTTGGAATACTTTTTCATGTTTCCCAGCTATTCCTTGTTCTTCTGGTGATTTTTTGTGATTCCTTTTTAGATTTAGAGGTAAGCTACCAACAACTATTGTCTGATGTAACTTCTCCTCATCATCAAATGCTTCATTCTTAACAACCATATCTGCTTCATCACCGAAGGCCTCAACAGCTTCTGCCGTTATATCAGTGGCTTCGGATGTGTTTGTCGCTTCATATGTTTCGTCCAAGTCTGGGAATGGAACATTTTGCTGTTTACAAACATCTGTATCTTCATGGTGATGTGGGAAATCAACTTTTTCCTGATGCTCTTCTGAGTTCCCTAAATCTGTGGCATTGTTTTGTTGAGTTTGTTCCCTGTCAGGAGATATCGGGGATTGTGTCTGACTTAACTTATCTATTTTATCATTTAGCTTATTGCAAAGTTCTGACATCCTGTTCATTGCTTTGTTAAGCTTTTCTGTGGCCTCCCTTCGTTTTAGCTTTGCTAAGCTTTTGATCTGATCAATTGTCATCGTAGATAAAGACATACTGAACAGATATGAGGTGAGAAATACTCTTTTGCCAGTTTTTCTTTTCTCCTTTCTTTAAAATTAATTAATTAATATATTTTTTTTTTTGAATTAATTAATTAATTAATATTTATTTAATTAATTAATTAATAATAATTTTTTTTTTTAAAACTATATAATTATTATATATATATATAATTTTTAATTAAAAATTATAATTATATATATAATTTAATTATATAATTGTTATATATATATAATTATTAAATGAAAATTATATATATATATATATATATATATATATATATATATATATATATATATATATATGTGAATTATATAATTATAATATATATGTATATAATTCAATCAAACTATATATTATATATTTTATATAGTTAAAAAAAATCGTTTTCAAATGTGCCGTTTCAAATTAAAAATACGATACCAATACTACGCCAAGATATATCGATGCTCAGCGTTTGTTTTTTTAAACGACACACCTGTTCGTGATCGCCGCTGGTTCAAAAAGATAGTCTCCACAGATCCGAAAATAAGTTTCCACAGGTCTGAAAAGAATGCTATTGCAGATCTGAAAAAGTGCTTCCACAAGCCCGGCTTTTACTGAGAGTGGAATGCGGCAGAATCGAAGGTCTGAACCAAGCGTAACAGTTGACTGCATCCGGCGTCAAGCGTAACAGGTGTAATAACCCGTCACAAAAAATATACCTTTCCGTTTTTAAAAATTGATACTTCTACGTGTGCTCGTTCCGTTTGAAAAAGACACGCCGTTCTTATATCAACCTGCTCGGAATTTTTTTTTTAACGAATCGAGTTGTTTAATAATCCACCTGTTCAATTTAACGTTGCGCTGTTTTCTTCTGATACGGTTAAGTCTTCCGTTGAAAGGGCACGACTTACTGTGCTCGTGCCACCACGCAGTGGGTTAATTCAATTTGATCGGAGTCTGTCAGCAACAGTAAAAAAAACGTGAATTCAATTTGATCGCTGTAATATTCAGTTACAAGCCGTCCGATTTTTTTAAACGCTGTATACTCTGGTAATTTTTCCTTGCAAAAAAAAACGCGTTTTATTTGCTTCCCTTTAAAAAATGTTATGTGCGTTTTGAATTGGTCTCAATGGTAGTTGGAAAGGCGGTTTGTTGGGCGGAGTGTGCAGACAGAGTGGGTTTGAGGGAAAACAGAGTGGGATGCGAATGGAGTGAGGGGCTGGGTAAAACGCAGAGTGGGAGTGAGGGACAGATCGGATATGAGAGTAGATGACTACAATTTCCTTTTAAAACTAACTGTCCACAAGCCTTGAAAATCTCGCAATTAAATTTGCAGTCACCCTCGTAATTCCGGGTGATCACACGATCCCAAAAGAGCGATGGCTCCGATACCAATGTGAGTGTAAAACTCGGTAAAACGATAAATATATATTATTAATGATGAAAAGATGAGATAAGAGATGATTACAATGAGTGGATCAGCTCGGCTTTAAATATAGCCTCAAGGTGTCCTTGAGCGAAGAGGCATGATTCGATCATGCCTTTTCAGCTTAATAACCTAAGATAACTAATCTAACTAATAATTAATAAAATATTCATAACATATAATATGACCTATTTAGGAACATAGTCAATTGGAACCATGCATGAGCATCCATCCATCCTAGTGAAATGTGAACATAGGGTCCCACTATGGCCTCTCCTTAATTTGGATTATTTTTCCTCTTAGGATCCATGCCTTCATTATGCTACCCTAATATCCCCATGTATTGTTGTTGATCCTCCATGTGCCTCTTGACGACGTGAATATTTGATTGGGCATATGGGTATTCACTAATCATTTAATTTGTTAACCTAGTGTCTATTGAATTGCAAGGCTCTCATTGTTGTATACACAAGCATCAGAGTTCCTACTATATGTGGAAAACTAGACTAAAGGAAAAACCTATTAACAATATATAACTTAAGTAATTTTAGGGCCCAACTCTATACTTCAGTTCAGCTACATGGTGCCTCATGAATTGAGATATCAACTCAATACTTAGCTCAGTGTCACTATTCCTACTAAGGTTAAGCAATTTCGCAGGGTTATAGTTTTGTAGCAAGTACTGTTGATTTTGCAGCAACTAGATTTCATAGCATTGCTTCAAAATAATCATATTTCATACTCTAATTTAAAACATGGCCTAAAGAAATACATGTAAGGAAATTCATTCAAACTATTCAGAATAAATATCAACATTATAAAAAATGGAATTAACACACACACTTCACGGTTTGCGGACCATTGGATGCGTAGGCTAAAGTAGTATAAATAGTTGAACCTTTTTGAGTCGATAGGTAGGAATGAATTGGAATTGATGTTACGTGCAAACTGTTAGATCTGTAGGGTTGGTTGGGTAAGGACTCCTACTAGCTATGTGCGCAGATATCCTTTGTCCTACTGTGTGCGGACCTTGCTGTTGTGTGCGCAGGTTGGGTTATGGGTATTGTAAGTAAATCTAAAGGATTAATGAATGCGGAAGGCTGTTGGGAAAAATAAAAATAAAATAAAAATAAAAATAAAAATAAAATAAAATAAAATAAAATAAATTCTACTTTGAAATTAAACTAAATACAAACTAGACTAGGCTAATAAAATAGAAAATGAATGCAGTGCAAGGCTTTACCTTAAGCGGGCCCAAGTAGAGGTTCGACCGAGGCCTAAAAACTTGTAAATTCATTGCCACAACCTTAGTGAGCAAGCCAAAACATCCACGTGCATTAGATTTATATTAAAAGAAACCACGATTACAGAGTAAGTCCACATGTTATCTTATATGCACTGTCATATTTCATAGTAATATATTTATGCAAACAAAAGGGAATCTTAGTCCTGACAATGGTTTGAGAGGTCATTCATAATTTGAGGATGCTAACAAAAGCAATGTCATGTGAAACAACAAACATCTAAATACAAAGGAGTTGTAACATAAACGATTATGATGGAAATAACTATTATGCCCTCAACTTTGTAATAGTTGTTACGCACTGAGGTTTCTTGGATCGACTTGGATTGGTGGCATAATTGTTAGAAGTTGCCAATTATTTCCCCATATTCTTGGAATAATATCTAAGATTGGTTCCTTTGCTGTGGTTTGTTTTTCCTAATCTAAGTTCTTGGAAAAAACATTTAAAAATAACTTTTGCTTTAGGTAAAAAGTCTCTTATGTAACTGCTTTAAAAGTTGTGGATGGATTTAGAAAAAATATGACAAGTTTTTATTTATCCATGTAAGCCTGTAGAGGCAATACATAAAACATGAAACAAATGGAGAGTGGGTTGAATGGTTGGATAAAGTATGCCTTTGATTTGGTTGTTGTAAATCTCCCTTGAATAATAAGAATATTGATTATCATTGCCTTGTGGATGTTTCCCTCACAAGGAGGGTTTTGCCACGTAAAACATTGTGTCAATTTTTGTGTTTGATTATTCTGGGATCTTGTTTAATTATCATTGGTTTTTGCAATTTCAATTTATTTGCATGTTATGCTTTCACAGTTCAACTCAACAAGTGGTATCAAAGATTTCGAGAAACATTTGTGTTAATGGTGAGGATGCAAAGTGCGGTGTTTGAAATCAAAAAGTTTAATGGAAATAATAGCTTTGAGCTATGGAAGGTTAAGATGCAAGATATGCTCGTGCCACAAGGAGTGGCAAAAGCATTGCTGGGCAGGGCAAAGAAACCCGTGGGCATGGATAATGATGACTGGGAGGACATGGTTGCAAGAGCCCTCAGTGATATTCGTTTGTAACTCTTAGCAGATGATGTGTTGTTAACATCGTTGGAGAGAAAACAATTGCAAACTTATGGACCAAGTTAGAAATCTTTATATGACAAAGTCGTAATGTACCTTCCTTCATCCACAAATTGTATAATTACTGGTTGCAAAGGTGTGTAATTATACAATTTGTGGATGAAGGAAGGTACAAAGGTATTTGTTCATTTGAATTATTTCAATACTCTTTATGTCATGTCTAGTATATATGTAAATCTCAAAGGGGAAGACAAAGCAGTTACACTATTATGTTTTCTACCTAAGTCTTGAGATCATTTTGTAACCTCTATCGATTTTAGTTCTATTGATACCTATGATTTTGATGTTGTGGGAGCTTTGTTAATTGAGAAAACTCGACGGAAATCTAGCCTTGAAATCTCAACATCATAAGCAATGGTGGCTAGAGGTCAAGCAAAATAAAAGGATCAGAATTCAAGAAACACATCAAGATCGAAGTCAAGAGGCAAGAAGAGTAAGTCAAAGTGTTGGTACTGTAACAAATCAGGGCATCTTAAAAAGGATTTTTGTAAAAGAAAGGAACAAGTTGCTAAAAAGGACTCTACAAAGGAAGTTAATTCAGTTAAAACAAGTGCAGGGATTTGATGAGGTATTGTCCACTTCTATTGTTTCTCAAAATCATCATAATTGGTTGCTAGATTCTCGTGCTTCCCATCATGTGTCTTCCTAGGAATTGGTTCTCTTCATACCAATCTATTGATGACATTGTGGTTCTCATGGGCAATGATGTTACATGCAAAATTGTTGGGATTGGTAGTATCAGGATTAAAATGTATGATGTGTTAGTCAAAGTTGTCATTGATGTCAATATGGCATTATTGGAGATGTTACGTAAATATTCTTGTGATGTCAATGAACCTCATGCAATCCCTAGGTACTAAGGATGACATTAATGTAGATGCTAAGGTTGCTATCACTTTATGAAGATGTCAAGCCATTAATGATGCTCTAAACATGAAGATTGATGTTCATAGTGATCTAGTCTTTGAGTGTCAATTATGTATCCTTGCGCTTGAAGATAAAGCCTAAAATGATGATGATGTCCTTACTCTAAAGAAAGAGATTTAAGATGTCCATAATGCCTTAAAGATTGATGTAAATCGTAAGTGCCTATCATGTGCCTATAATAACTACACTATACTTAATGACATATGATGACAGATTTGGAAGATCTCATGATAACACATTTGATTATATGGATGATGGTTGGAAGACTACTTTGAAGCTCTTATGGAAAAGCCCTTAAATTCTAGTCCCTATACCCTTATCCATAAAGAATCAAGGACTGAACAAAAAAATCCAAAACAGTCACAGAAATTTATTTAGTTTCACCCTATAGGCATCCTATCACAATGACTCCTTTACCATATTGAAGAGGACTCTTTCCTCTTTCCAACGAGCCCTCACTCATCTCCTAACTCCTTATGGTTTGTGAGAAAATGAATTGTCAAGTTTAAATACACTATTTTTTAAAAGGTTGGCTGACTTACACTCAGTCATACATGTTGGCTTCACTCCAAAAGGACATGTCTATTCGTTATAAGTCAAATCCTATATAAATATGACGTCTATCACCCCATTTCAACTATGAATTCGGTCAAGATTTCAGAGAACAAGTACAGAAGGATGAAGGAGGTCGAGGAGGATTTTTAAATCATTGTTTGGGCTGAAAATGTTTTTGTTTTAGGGTTAAAACATCTTGAGGACAGTCACAGCTTGATGGGAAGCTTGGTTTAACATCTCATAAATATGAAAAATTACAGTGTGGATTGGTTGAGGTTTTAGTGGGTAATACACTAGAACAATCTACATGTAGGAGACACCTCTTCTCGGATGAGGTGACATTTTTAATACACATACCTTACCTCAGACCACTGTTTGGAGCTCAGTCATCAATTGGAAAAGATTGTGCAGTAAGATCGGATAGCCATCCTTGAGATATTCATACCTATGGGCATTAATCAAAAGAACAACTCAGACATGTGACCATTCATCTGAAGATGAGTAGTTTGGACTTGTTGAAACAATTGTCAAGAAGCAAAATTGAACCTATGGTGACATTTCTTGGATCTGTGGTGGCGTATTTGAAAACAAATTTGGATCTATAGTGTCACCTTGCAAACACAACGTTGAGATTTTTTCCTTGCATATCTTCATTAGAGACACAATGTTTATTGCAGATTAAATTTGGCTTAGATCTTTGCTATTAGTCTACAGCAAAGTCCTTCTTGAAGGAACAATATTAAGTGTAGACTTTGGTTAATGAAACAGTGCTAGAAAAACTAGTCAGAGACCTTGAAGCATTGAAAGATATTTTGATTATTTGTCAAACTTGAAGATAGAAGACACTGGAACATCTTTGGAGCAGTCATTGAAGATATTTAAGCAGCCTCATTGAAGAACCCTTGGAGCAGGAGTATTGAAGCATCAAGGCAATCTTGGAACATTATGTTGAAGACATCTTATTGAAGAACTTTGGCTGCCTATCGAAGACACCTTGAAGGTCTTGCAGATATCATTGAAGACCATGATATCATCATGAGGTGATTTGGAGATCTTTGCTATAGGTACGATGAAGAGCAATAGTGACACCTTCTAAGAGATCAAGGTTGTCATTGATGACGCGATGTGGAGACTATGTGAAGGGATAGCTGAAGAGTGACAGGACTCGTTGAAGAAGACTTTGGGAGTCATGAAGAATAACCAAACACGCTTTGACGAAGTGAAGCTGAGGGTTGGTACCCAAGAGGTTGGAGCCTCGTAGAGACAAGGTTGGTGCCTTGGGAGATAGGGTTGGAGCCCTAGAGGATAAGAGTCCTCAATAAACCAAGTCGGAGCCTGTACCAGAGATAGGATTGGAGCCTTAGAGGTTGGAGCCTAAAAGTGACAAGGTTGGAGCCTTGGAAGATAGGGTTGGTGTCTTATAGGTCAGAGCCTCGTGAAGTCCAAGTCGGTGCTTGGAAAAGTACAGGTTGGTGCCTTGAAGGATTGAATATTGGTGTCTTCATCTAGGGTTGGAGCCCTACACTATTGTATTGGATCTATTGTAAAGAAGAGATTAATAAAAGTATTTATTCTTATTGCTCATTTTGTGTTCTAAATTAAGTGATCTAACTGGTAAAAATAACAATTGAAAAGAAATATTGATTCACCCCCTCTCTCAGTATTCCCAACATGATGCTACTGTTAGAACATTAACATAGGTGAGGCATGTGCCTAAGCTTAGAAAGAACTTAATATCTTTGGAAGTGTTGGATTATGTTGATTATAAATGTACAATTCAAGGTGGAGTTATGAAGATGACGAAAGGCATCTTGGTAGTCATGAAGGCTAAAAGGTTTGGGAACCTTTATAAGCTTGAAGGAAGGACAAAAATACATCATGCAACAGTAGCATCTAAAGGTGCAAGTGACTCTTGTTAATCTAGGTTGTCATTGATGTCAATAGTTGATGTCAGTGTCCAGGATGGCAAATATTCTTGAAGATGCCAGAGGATGATTACAATGGAGGACTACCTTATGACTGCACATTATGAAGGACTAGAAGACATACACTTGATGACATGTCCTACCTCCAATGATCTTGGTGATAACACTAGATGACATGACAAATCTCCAATGACGTGAAGTTTGTTGTCCTTATGATGAAGAAGACTACATAATGATGCTCCATTTGATTGATGAAATATCTCTGCACAATCTTAAGGACAGTTGACCTAGTGACCCTATATTGAAGAAGGCAAGGACATGATGATGGTGATCCTATGTTGAAGAAGGCTAGGACATGATTATGAAGACAATCAACGAAGAAATCAAACCATGAAGAAGCCCTACACTCAAAGGCATTCTGCTTTGCCTCCATTTCTGCACTCATAAATAATCAGTCACATTAAAAAAATATTTTTCGCTACTTTAGAGGCAAAATTCCTTAATTAAACCTACACCATATTTAAGAACATAATTTTTCCTTTCCAACGAGCTATTATTCAACCCGAAACTCCAAGCGGTTTGAAAGTTATTGATTTTTCAAGTTTAAAGTAAAATTATGTCAGTGAGCCGACCTTACCTTAGTAAATTCATGTCGGCCCTTTTTGAAGACATGTCTATTTGTTTATGGACAAGAATGTGTATATATATAAGAGGGTTTCGACCTTCTTTTAAAACAGAATTTTGGAGGAGATTAAGGAGGAAAAAACGAAGTAAATAACACAGAAAATCAGAGAAAAAAGCAGAATTGTAAAAGGACGCTGAGAGGGATATACTTGGGAAAATATTTTTCTGTTTTGATACCTTGTAAACTTGGATTACAACAAATTTTCAGAATCTGTTTGGGTGCCCAGTGTAACTTTTTTTGAGTTCGGATTACAAAAAAAATTTGGAGACTCGAACCAAGGTTGTAGTAGTTCACATTTGTTCTCAAGGAGGCTTAGAACTGTCATCAAAATAGTGGAAATCGTTTTACAGGACTCGTGGAGAACTTGTTACTTAAAACAGAAAAGGTTTGAAGTTTAAGGCATTGCATCTTTGCAAAATCATGTGGATCCGAGGCAGTTTATGTTTGTGGAACAATGCAGATATATCTCTGTTTTGGACGAGAAAGATAAGGAGATCAAGGATGCAGTGCAAAAGAAAAATACTTGCCTTCTACATTTAGAAAAGAGTGCACATTTTGAAGGAGTTGTGCAACTAGTTGTAGAACTATAATTTCAGTTCTTACAGGCCTGCACCTTGGCCCCTGTGGAAGAATGCAACTAAGGTATTCCTAAGGCAACTTCAGGACTGTGTTTTGGCCCATAATTTATTTTGTGAGAAACTCTGACTTTTGAGATAAATTACAGACCTAAGACGTCAATTTTGGACCCGTGACAATATCATAGACTGCAGCTTCTCGGAACTGTGGCTTGAAGAATATGCAGTCGAGAGCAGTGTAGGTGTTACCCTAGCTCGAGGATAAGGAAGGTAGAACTGTAGAAGCAAACCCTCATAGAAGCTTGATTGAAGCACTCATGAAGATAATATAAAAACATATTTCTGGAGCAGACTTGGTGCAGCATGGTAAAGAATCTTGAAGACATCTTGAAGGGATTGTGGAGAAATACCTTGTTGGGCCCTTGTGAGAAGATCTTGAAAAAGCCCTTGAAGAGGCTTAGAGCAGGTGCAGAACTAGGGCTGCTCATTGAAGACACATTGAAGATTTGTAAAGATCGTGATGCAGTGTTGAAGACCCCCTTGATGGAATAACCTTGGGGAAATTGTTTGAGTACCATGAAGAGTTGTGGTGACACCTTCATGTGAAGAACAAGGTTGTCATTGATGAAGTGATGTAGATTACAATGAAGAGTAAGTTGAAGATTGTCAGGGCTCGTTGAAGAAGACATTGGGAGTCGTAAGTATAACCAAATATATCTTGACAAAATGAAGCAGGAGGTTGGAGCCTCATAGAGACAAGGTTGGTGCCTTGGAATATAGGGTTGGAGCCCTTCAGGTTGGTGCCTTGGAAGATAGGGTTGGAGCCCTAGAGGATAGGAGTCCTCAAGAGACCATGTTGGATCTTGTACCAGATATAGGGTTGGAGCCCTTGAGGTTGGTGCCTCAGAATTGACAAGGTTGGAGCCTTGGAAGTCCAAGTCAGTGCTTGGAAAATACAGGTTGGAGCCTGGGAGATTGAAGATTGGTGTCTTCATTTAGGGTTGGAGCCCTACATATATTGTACTTGATTTATTGTAAAGAATAAATTAATAAAATCATTTATTCTTATTGTTCATTTTGTGTTCTAAACATAGGTGATCTAACTGGTAAAATTAACAATTGAAAAGAAATATTGATTCACCCCCCTCTCAGTATTTCCAACAATTGGTATCAGAGCTAGTACCTTCACTCAAAGCTAACAGCTTGAAGGTTGATCATTAGAACACAAATGGAAAAGCCAATGAAGAAGGTTTCCAATCCTCCTAAAGATGTGTCTTCCTCAAACATTGAAATTGAAGTCAATCAATTTGCGAAGGTTCCATCGTTCAATGGAAATTTTGATATATGGGTGGCAAGAATGAGGAATTTCTTGAAGACTCAAGCAATTGAAGTTTGGAAATCAGTGATTACTAATGACACGATGGACGAAGAATCCAAGGAGTACAATACAAGAGCAATGAAGACAATTTTGAATGGGTTACCAAATTCTGTGAAGGCTAATTTTGAAAAATGTTCGTCAGCAAAAGTCATATGGGACAAACTTCATGATCTTCACTCAAAAGGAGCGTTGACGATGATCTCTAGTCAAGAAGATGATCTAAAACAAGAAAGAAGTCCAGAATCCGTTAAGGAAGCTGAAGATAAGAGAGATGACAACAAGGCTAAAGAAAACCTAGAAGATGAAAAGAACAAAGAAGATCTCTTGAATAAACTTATGGCTTCCATGGAAGAGATTAACAGTTTGAAAAAGGAAAATGAGGAACTTAAGAAGAAAGAGCAAGTTGGTGACCAAAACAAGACAAGGAAGGAAGTTGACCTTGTCAAGCTTCAAGTTCAAGAAAGAGATGAGGAGCTCACCAAACTTAAGGGGGAATTTCATCAAAACAATAGAAAACATCATGAAGAAGTTATATATATGACAAATCAATTGGATAAGGCAAAGAAAAGGGAAGAAACTTTGTCAAGCCACCTTGAACAAAGAGTTAAGAGCTTGAGCAATCTTGAAGCAGAGATTGGTCAATACAAGGAAGAGGTCTTCTCTCTTAGAACTCAACTAGAAGAAGCAAGGAAACAAGCGCAAGGAGCTGAGAAGGTGATGGAAACTTTGGCATTCATAGAAGGACAAGCTAATGAAGCAGAAAAGGAGAGAAACACCATGATAGGCCAACTAGACGAAAAGGATGAAGAAATCTTGAAACTAAAATCAGACATCAGTCTTCTCAAGGTCGAAACATGTGAAGCTACAAGAATAAAAGAATAAATGGAGAGCAGTCTAGCAAAGGAGAATGAAGAAGTCTTCATAATGAAATCAAATATCATCTCCCTTAAAATCGAAGCACATGAAGCAACAAGGATGATGGAAGAAATGAAGAAGAAACTACTTATGAAAGATGAAGATTGTGAAAAGTTGAAAGGAGAAATTGTCTTTCTTGAAAAGGAAGTTGAATTGCTGGATAAAAATTTGAAAAGCTCTCAAACCCTAGATGACATCCTAAGTTAGCAAAGGTCTCCCCTTGATAAATTAGGTCTTGCCTATGTAGGTGAATCATCAAGAAAGAATGATAATGCTTCAAACAACAAAGATGTGAGGAACCTAGAAAGAAATGTTGATGCTCCCAGTTCCAACAAAGGCAAGGAGAAGAATCAAGACAACAACGGAAGAAATTCTACTCTAAGGAGACTTGCATATGGTGTCAAGAATACAAAAGGCAATGAATATCATCAAAGAATCCCAAGGAAAAAATACTTCAAGAGTACTTCAAGGAACTCTTCATCTCCCAGGTACCAAAGTACATTTCTTGGATATTGCTATTCTTGTACAAACTTTGGGCACGTGGCAAAAGATTGTAGGGCATATCACAAAGACAAATATAATGGTCCCCGTCAATCTCCTCGAAGCAATTTTGCAAGAAGAAGTCATGATTTATTATTCATGAACAAGATAGAGTGCTTCAATTTTCCATAACATTGGACATACGGCACGTGATTGTAACTTGACTTGGGCCCTGCACAAGCTAGAACCATGCTAGAGAAGAAAGTTACACAAGTATGGAGAAGGAAATAAGTTGAATCCGGAAGTTGCTTGAACACTCAAGTCATCAACTCATGTTGTTAATTTGATGAAGACATCTTTGGTAGATGTGATATTCCAATTATTTGATGATGAGACTCTGCCAAAAAGGAGACCATGCATATTTTCAGGGGGAACATGTCATTATTGTCCAATCTTGCAGAAGCTATCCAAGAAGTGCGCTATGAAACCCTTGATAAATCACACATGGAAAATATTGATAGATCATCTCCCGGGAGTAACTCCATTGAAGAAAATCATGAAAATTGTGAATATTTCTTCCACTTGATCACAAGGCAAGAAATCTTACTTGAGCTAGAGGAGTTCATGTCGGCAGGGGGAGTTAGTTGATTACATGAAGAAATGCAAACCATCTATTATGGACCACATTGCCAAGAGGAAGAGCACCTTGACAATGGGAGCAACATATCAAGAAGCAGCCTGATAGGGGGAGTACTTGGGCACCCCATTTGCCATTGATGTCAAAGGGGGAGAGGATGTTGAAAGGGCAAGAATATTTCCATCAATGACAAAGGGAGAGATTGTTAATCGTTATCATTGATGTCAATAGTTGATGTCAGTGTCCAGGATGGAAAATATTCTTGAAGATGCCAGAGGATGATTACAATGGAAGACTACCTTATGACTGCACATGATGAAGGACTAGAAGACATACACATGATGACATGTCCTACCTCCAATGATCTTGGTGATAACACTAGATGACATGACAAATCTCCAATGATGTGAAGTTTGTTGTCCTTATGATGAAGACTACATAAGGATGCTCCATTTGATTGATGAAATATCTCTGCACAATCTTAAGGACAGCTGACCTAGTGACCCTATATCGAAGAAGGCAAGGACATGATGATGGTGATCCTATGTTGAAGAAGGCTAGGACATGATTATGAAGACAATCAACGAAGAAATCAAACCATGAAGAAGCCCTACACTCAAAGGCATTCTGCTCTACCTCCATTTCTGCACTCATAAATAATTAGTCACATTAAAAAATATTTTTCGCTACCTTAGAGGCAAAATTCCTTAATTAAACCTACACCATCTTTAAGAACATAATTTTTCCTTTCCAATGAGCTATTACTCAGCCCGAAACTCCAAGCAGTTTGAAAGTTATTGATTTTTCAAGTTTAAAGTAAATTATGTCACTGAGCCGACCTTACCTTTGTAAATTCATGTCGGCCCTTCTTGAAGACATGTCTATTCGTTTATGGACAAGAATGTGTGTATATATAAGAGGGTTTTGACCTTCTTTTAGAATAGAATTTTGGAGGAGATTAAGGAGAAAAACAACGAAGTAAATAACACAGAAAATCAGAGAAAAAGGTAGAATTGTAAAAGGACGCTGAGAGGGATATACATGGGCAAATCTTTTTTTGTTTTGATACCTTGTAAACTTGGATTACAACAAATTTTCAGAATCTGTTTGGGTGCCTAGTGTAACTATTTTTTAGTTCGAATTACATAATTTTTTTGGAGACTCGAACCAAGGTTGTAGCAGTTCACATTTGTTCTCAAGGAGGCTCAGAACTGTCATCAAAATAGTGGAAATTGTTTTACAGGACTTGTGGAGAACTCACTACTTAAAATAGAAAAGGTTTGAAGTTTAAGGCATTGCATCTCTGCAAAATCATGTGGATCTGAGGCAGTTTATGTTTGTGGAACAGTGCAGATATATCTCTGTCTTGGACGAGAAAGATAAGGAGATAAAGGACGCATCTCAAAAGAAAAATACTTGCCTTCTACATATACAAAAGAGTGCACATTTTGAAGGAGCTGTGCAACTTGTTGTAGACCTGTAATTTCAGTTCTTACAGGCCTGCACCTTGGCCCCTGTGGAAGAATGCAACTAAGTTATTCCTAAGGCAACTTCAGGACTATGTTTTGGCTCAGAATTTATTTTGTGAGCAACTCCGACTTTTGAGATAAATTACAGACCTAAGACATCAATTTTGGACTTGTGACAATATCATAGACTATAGCTTCTTAGAACTGTGGCTTGAAGAATTTGCAGTTGAGAGAAGTTTAGGTGTTACCCTAGCTCATGGATAAGGAAGGTGGAACTGCAGAAGCAAACCCTCATAGAAGCTTGATTGAAGCACTCCTTAAGATAATATGAAAACATATTTTTGGAGCAGACTTGGTGTAGCATAGTAAAGAATCTTGAAGACATATTGGAGTACCTTGAAGACATCTTGAAGGGATTGTGGAGAAATACCTTGTTGGGCCCTTGTGAGAAGATCTTGAAAAAGCCCTTGAAGAGGCTTAGAGCAGGTGCAGAACTAGGGCTGCTCATTGAAGACACATTGAAGATTTGTAAAGATCATGATGCAGTGTTGAAGACCCCCTTGATGGAATAACCTTGGGGAAATTGTTTGAGTACCATGAAGAGCTGTGGTGATACCTTCATGTGAAGAACAAGGTTGTCATTGATGAAGTGACATAGATTACAGTGAAGAGTAAGTTGAATATTGTCAAGGCTCGTTGAAGAAGACATTGGGAGCCATAAGTATAACCAAATATATCTTGAAGAAATGAAGCAGGAGGTTGGAGCCTCATAGAGACAAGGTTGGTGCCTTGGAAGATAGGGTTGGAGCCCTTGAGGTTGGTGCCTTAGAATTGACAAGGTTGGTGCCTTGGAAGATAGGGTTGGAGCCCTAGAGGATAGGAGTCCTCAAGAAACCAGGTTGGAGCCTGTACCAGATATAGGGTTGGAGCCCTTGAGGTTGGTGCCTTAGAATTGACAAGGTTGGAGCCTTGGAAGTCCATGTCGGTGCTTGGAAAATACAGGTTGGAGCCTGGGAGATTGAATATTGGCGTCTTCATCTAGGGTTGGAGCCCTACATATATTATACTTGATTTATTGTAAAGAAGAAATTAATAAAAGCATTTATTCTTATTGTTCATTTTTTGTTCTAAATATAGGTGATCTAACTGGTAAAATTAGCAATTGAAAAGAAATATTGATTCACCCCCCTCTCAGTATTTCCAACAACTCTATTTGTTTATGGCATCGATGCTTGGGTCATATGAGCAAGAAAGGGCTGAAGGTATTGGTTGATCGTAAGTTACTTCCAAGCTTGAAATCTCTGAATTTGAATTTATATGAGCATTGTATTTATGGAAATCAATCTAGACCGAAATTTAAAGCATGAAAACATGTTAGTAAAGGTATCCTTGATTACATCCACTTAGATCTTTAGGGACCATCTCCTAAAGTCTCTTTTGGAGGATCATCATATTTTGTAACATTTATAGATGATATAATCTAGAAAGTTGTGGATCTATTTACTGGAAAGAAAAGTTGATGTACTTGATGCTTTTAAGAAATATAGAGCTTTGGTTGAGAAGAGCATTGGCAATTCAATTAAATGTTTGAGAATTGTCAATGGAACCAAGTTTACTTCAAAGGAATTCAAAAATTATTGCAAGGAAGCTGTGATCGACAGACATAAAACCACAGTTTATACTCAGCAAAATGGTGTTGATGAACTCATGAATAAGACTCTTCTAGAGAGAGCAAAGAGTATGCTGAGTAATGCCAAGTTGCAGCAAGAATTGTGGGCAGAAGTTGTTCTTACAACATGCTATATGGTAAATCAATCACCATCAACTGCAATTAACTATAAGATTCCAAAAGTGGTATGGACAGGTCAACCTTGTGATTATTCAAATCTTAATGTTTGGTTGTGATGTCTATGCTCTTATTCCAAAGAATCAATGTTCAAAGTTAGAGCCAAAAAAGAAAAAAGACTAATCTTTGTTGGATATGGTAATGAAGTTAAGGGATATAGATTGTGGGATCCTACTACCCACATAATCATCATTAACAGAGATATCATATTTGATGAATTATCACTTATGAAATCATATGTAGATGGTGAAATGAAACAAACAAAAGTACCACAAATTCATCAAGTTCAATTGGAAACTCTGTCTTCAAGGGAGGAGCATGAAGAAACTACTACAGAAGCAGATGACGATACAAAAATTTCTCAGGAAACTGAGGAAACACCGCAACAAATTGTACGAAGGTCTACACAAATAAAATATTTTCCAAAAAGGTATGATTATTTTGCTACATATGTTGCTTTAATTGCTAATGATGGAGAACCAAGTTGTTATCGGGAAGTGATGGAACTATTTTATAATGATAAATGGAAGTTAGCAATGAAAGAAGAAATGGATTCGTTACAAAGAAGCAAGACATGGGATCTCGTGGAACTTCCTATGGACGGGAAGGTTGTCGATTGCAAGTGGGTTTACAAATTGAAGAAAGGATTTGATGATATTGTTCAAAATTACAAAGAAAAATTGGTTGCAAAAGGATATTCTCAAAAGGAAGGTATTGATTTCCATGAGATTTTTTTACCAATTTTTAGGCTTGTTTCAATTAGAGTTGTGTTAGCATTAGTTGCATTACTTGATCTAGAGTTAGAGCAATTAGATGTTAAAACAACATTCTTACATGGATATTTGGATGAGGATATATATATGGAACAACTAGAAGGGTTTGTTCAAAGTCTCAACAAGAGGTTTGTTTTCAAACTCAAGAAGTCATTTTATGGCCTTAAGTGGTCTCCCAGACAATGTTACAAGAAGTTTGATTCCTTCATGATGAGCTACAATTTTACCAGAAGTGAGTATGATCATTGTGTTTACTTTCAAAAGTTGGAAAATGGCATATTAATTATTTTGTTGTTATATGTTGATGATATGCTCGTAGCAAGCAAAATCATGGTTGAGATCAACAGGTTAAAGGCTCAGTTGGCTAGGACTTTCGAAATGAAGGATCTTGGAGCAGCAAAACAAATCTTGGGCATGGAGATACACAGAGACAGCAAAAATGGTAAGTTGTGGTTATCACAATAGAAGTATGTGGAGAAAATACTTTTGAGATTTGGTATGAATAATGTGAAACCTGTTCAAATCCCTTTAGCTTCCCATTTCAAGATTTCTTCAGGTTTGTGTCCTATTAATGATCAAGAAAAGGAGTATATGTCATGTGTACCATATGCTAATGCAGTAGAATGCTTAATGTATGTGACGGTTAGTACAAGGCCATATATTTCACATGAAATTGGTGTTGTCAGTAGATACATGGAAAATCTAGGTAAAGAACATTGGGCAACAGTGAAATGAGTGCTTTGGTATCTTAGGGGCACAAGTAATTATTGTTTCACTTATAATGGTAGTAGTGATTCAGTTTGTGGTTATGTTGATTCAGATTTTGCAAGTGATTTGGATAAGAGGAGATCCACTTCTAGATACGTTTTTACTCTTGCAGGTGGAGTTGTTAGTTGGATCTCAAAGCTTTAGAGCATAGTTGCTTTATCCATTATTGAGGCAGAATACACAGTTGTCTCACATTCTTGCAAAGAGGCAATTTGGTTAAAGTGTTTTCTAGGTGAGTTTGAAGGATACAAGACAAGGTGAAAGTATTTTGTGATAGTCAAAGTTCTATTCATTTGGCGAGGAACCCATCTTATCATAGTAAGACAAAACATATACATGTTAAATGTCATTTCATAAGGCAAGATATTGATGAAAGTGGAGTGGTGGCTCTAGAAAAAGTCCATACAAAGCAAAATTGTATAAAAATGTTCACAAAACCATTCTTGTCATAGAAGGTAAAATTGTGCCTAGCTTCTCTTGGCTTGCAAGGAAGGCGATGAATATTTTGGGCATGATATATCAGGTGTTGTCAAGGTGGAGATTGTTAGAAGTTGACAACTATTCTCCCATATTCTTTGGATAATAGCTAAGGTTGGTTCCTTTGGTTTGGTTTGTTTTTCCTAATCTAAGTTTTTGGAGAAAAAACATATAAAATGAACTTTTTGTATTATGTAAAAATTTTCTTATGTAAATTCTTTAAAAGTTATGGATGGATTTAGAAAAAATCTGACAGGTTTCTTTTTATCCATGTAAGCCTATAGAGGCAATAAGAAAAACATAAAACAAATTGTGAGTGGGTTGAATGGTTGGATAATGTATGCCTGTGAGTTGGTTTTTGTAAATCTCCCTTGAATAATAAGAATATCGATTATCATTGCCCTGTGGATGTTTCCCTCACAAGGAGGGTTTTACCACTTAAAGCATTGTATCAATTTTTGTATTTGATTATTCTACTATCTTGTCTATGTGCCATTGTTTTCTACAATTTCAGTTTATTTGCAGGTTATGCTTTCACTGCTCAACTCAACAATAATAAATCATTGGACAATGGAATGCCTTCCTCGAAGTTTGACCGTATCTACCATAATGGTTGGCTAGAAATAGCTCTTTGCATATCATTCTTATTCAAATATGCAAGTGGAAGTGACCCCATGTACTGTTCCTCGTAGATGCTAAATTCAAAATTATGTTCCCCTTTCTGTGGCATGTGTGTGAATTCTTTGGATCCCACTTGCTCCTTCCTTAAGGTGCCAAAAAGTTGTTCAACGCATGACACCTAGTGGTAAATGGATATACATTAGGGGAATTTTGAGGTCTAAAATGGGCTTCCTAAGGAAATTATACAGCAATAGTGGAAATAATAAAATAAGATTAGATTACATCATCAAATTTTAGAAGGAAAAAAGAAAAAACTATTTTTTCAACTCATATTTTCAACTTATCTCCCTATTGGTTTAATCAAATTTAGAGCAGGAACACTCGTTGGATGCAAAATTTTATCCCTCATCCAAGGAGTACACATGTTGCATATTTTCTATGGACCATGCTACATGAAAAATGATAAATACATGAAAAATGTGATTGCAATCATGTTTTTTCATGTATTTCTCATTTTTCGTGTAATAGTTTCCTTCAAAAGTATCCAACATGGGTACTCCTTAGATGAGGAATCAAATTTTTCATCCAATGAGTACTCCTGCTCGAAATTTGAGTAAAACATTAGGGAGATAAGTTGAAAAAATAGTTTTATTATCTTATTTTATTTTAATCTTTTTACATTTTTACCCCAAAAATGGTGAATCATCCCCCATGGTTGACATCATCATCTTGAATCCTATTGGTTCTTATAAATTTTATTTTGGTTGCACATTTTTCTTAGGAGGCCCATTTTAGACCTCAAAAGTTCTCTAATGTTTCTACAATTACTTGAGTTAACACCTCTTTTATTTCACACATAATAATATGTCAAAGTCACTCTTAAACATTCTTAGTTATATTCTAAAAGATGATAGCAAGAGAACTAGTAAATACACAATTCATACCTTGAGCTTCTTGTAATGTATGTACAGGGTATTAATAATAATTGAAGGAGGAAAAGAGGTGGATTGGTAAAAAAGAAGCAGGTAGTTTTGTAGCAAAAAGCACAATTTTGTAGCCCATCATATCCATCTTGCTAGGCTTGTTGCATGTTCTCATGCAACATCATCTTCATGTTCAAGAAGCTTAGCATGTATATTTCTCCATGCGTATGTTGGATGGCCAAATTATCTTGTATAATAATAACTCAAACATCGTTTAAGCTCTTGTAGTGTGTTGTCTGCTCTTGCTCATCCCACTAAATGGGTGTCTAGTAAAATTTGGTGGGGCACCAAATGAGGGGGAAATGGAATCTTAGGTTGATTCATCTTGCCATGTATCAATATAGAACTAGCGTAGAAGGAGGCTCATTTAAGATCGGACTAAAGTAGGCGTATTCGAGTAGATTCCTTTGTTGGAGATATTTGAGTAACCCATGTTAAAAATATGCAACTGCAGTCAAATTACACTTTGCACAGCTCACTTGATGGAGATAATGATTGCATTGAATTCCTCTTTTCCATAGGACCAAAATCGACCTAAAGATCACTCAAATCAAATAAGGGAAAGTGTATTTATGAAAAAAATCCCACATCTGCATATTTGATAAGGTTAGACATAAATTAAAGTGGACACCCTTGGAATGCTATAAATACAAGTGACCTCTACCTCATTTGGACATCATCATGAGACACTCTTCTATCTTGGTTTTTGGCTCGCACGGGTCTGAGGCTCGTTCGCAGAGTAACATGTTCGCTCTGAGGTGAAATTGAAGGTTTTGAAGCTCGCATCTTAGTTTTAGGGTTTTGGGACATAGTCATTGGCACAACACAGGAAGAAGTCACTCGCACAAAAGCTCATATGTGTAGCTGGAGCCTTCTAGTCGCACATACAACTCACCATCCATGCGACTGGAAGTTAGGTTTTCACAGACACAGTCGCATGCTTACCATCAAGAGGATCCGAGCCTAGTTGCATGCATGTCAGGATTAAGGGAGTGTCGCTCGCATGACTCCTCCTCTGTAGAACCAGGAACTAAAAGATGAAATCTTAGTTGTTTGGAGATTTCACTCAATGATCGCACTGTTTGGCAGTTTACCACAGATAATGGCAGTTCATTACAATCTTCAAAATTAGGATTTTGAGTATAAGCATTGTTGGGTTCATTTCATGGATAGTGTAGTGTTTTTTGTTGAATTGTTGTATGGATGAAGATATGGATCGTTGTACTCTCTTTTGCTTAATCATTTGATGACAATCTAATATGTAAAATTTGAAAGGGTTTTCCCCATAGTGGGTTTTTCCCTGGTCTTCGACCAATCATGGTGTCTCTATGTGTGAATGCTTTTCTTATGTTGTTCGTTTACATTCTGCTGCATTGATGATCATGATATTGTTCTTTCTACATAGTTGCATATGTTGTTGAATAATGATGTAAATATGAATAATGGTATGGTGTTATGAGGTGAATGTAATGTGTTAATGAAGAAATGCAATTATCAAAGCAAAGAAAAATTAGCATTTTTTCGGAGTTGGGCTGAAGAAAAGTCATGAATATCACCCCTATGATGACATCGTTGAAGGATGTAAGAAAGGATGGAGGAGACCTAAAAAGATTTCTAGGGTTTGAAGGAAACCCTAGGAATTTTTGTATTAGAGTTTGATGAATAGTATGAGGTTAGGGTTTGAAATAAACCCTGGTATATGACAAAGATTTACGAAACCATGGCAAGTTCTATGTAAATATGCTCAAGCACTTGTGACATATTTGATGAAGCCCTAGATGGGATAGTCTCTAGTAGGCCTGATTTTTTATAAAGTTGGTTGAAATAGTGAAGGAAACATTGTTATATGTACAATGGACAGTGATGGCTCTTGAAGGTTGGTTCAAGAGGAAGATTATCACCTCTCATTGAAGATAAGTACTTTTGGATTTATGATGCTTCTCTATGTCTTTACTTTTGTTTAGACTTATAGATCTGATTATTGTTTTGATTATTACTTATGCTTCCTGCATGTATATTTGAGTATTTAGATGCTTCTAACTTAGTAATGAGATATGATAAGTGGATCCTTCTTAAGTACTATGACTAGTGCAGGAAGAGAATATCTAGTAAAGAGGCTCATGATGGAAAAAAGGTGACAAGGTTCCTATGTAAATAAGAAGGTGCACAGGTATTTGAATACCACAAGGTATGCATGGTATATTATATCAATTTTATGTTTCAGCTGCAAAATTGGATGGCAAGGTAAGCCCTAAAGTATGATGAGAATGCGCACTTCACAAATGGTCCATGCATGCATATGAAAGTGATTTGGATTCATGGTTCTTATGATGAAATGGTGCACTTAATATTGAACAAGTATCTTACCTCTTAGACACAATGAACTTGTTAATTCTATGAAGCTACTTAATATTGATATTTGATATATTGGTATACTTGATGCTTGGCTAAAACCAATCATTTTGGATATATTGATTCCACAAAGAAGTTTAGCACCTTGATTTTAGTAAACGATAACTTGACACTATTGATATTGTTTGTGGAATGTATGGTAGCCATGATGATAGAAGTATAACAATGAGATTGATATTTAGGATCTTTTGACCATGGTTATGTTTTGACTTGCTTAGTGACTATGGCATATGGTAAAATTGAATGCCCTGACTTAATTAAGTTATAAGTAATGTTGTAGTATACTCCTATTAAGTTATGTGACACTAACCCTTGATGAAATATTGATGTCATGATGTCATGATGAAGTATTTTCTAACATGATATGATCATGATGAATATATAATATAGTCTAACTTTATGATCTAACATATTTGTTGATGCATGATAACATTAAAGGCAGGTTGATGGCATGAATGAATATGATTGAAGTGGATTCCCATTCAAAAGGAGAATCTCTCCATAAGATTCTTACTCCCATTATCATTTTCATTATATATTCTTTACTGTTGAAGTATGGTTTATAGGCATGAATTGACATTGTTGATTTGCAGCAAAGTTTTGATTTGAAGAGAGAGAGTTTTCCCTTACTCTAAGCCTCAGTGGCACGAAATGAGGCTTATAGGTGTGACTCTAGCATCTCAGCCACATAGAAGAAAGGTCAAGGGTATGATTGTAATCTCACAACCACACAAAGGAAGGCTTATGGGTGCGACTATGCATGTAGGACACAAAAAATAATTTTTTGTGCATAAAATAATATGGTTTCCTGAAGGATGTTAGTCCTACATACATGGAGCAGATAACATAAATTTATATGAGTAGGTAAGTTTGAATGATTACAATAATACAAATATGTAGACAAATATTGTGTTTGCAAGTGACCGAGATATACATATAGATATTTCATTATGATTTAACCATTGAAGTATGTGCTCCAAGAGTTTGACATGATTTGGTTGATATAAATGAGTAGTGTTTGGAGTTTTGACCTGATGCTTGATAATGAATTAGAACTTTGACTTGATTATTAAGATATGTTCTGGATTGTAGATCTCACTATGATAGAAAATTTGTAATTTGACTTGATGACTAATGATTTGATTTGATGACTGATGATTTTCCTTTATGACAATGTTATATGGGCATAGTGACTTTCAGTGACTAAAATTGGTATTTGATAACGATGTTGTATTGGCTTCCTTGTTTTTAACAGAATGGTTGAAGTATTGACAAATGTTATTTAGTGTGAAGTAATCTCACAATAAATGGAGTGTATTCTTGGTGTATGCATTTGCATCTAGTGATTTATATTATGATCTTGAGGATGACTTGATACTGTTTGAGAAATGACAACTTGTTGGCATAGATAAAGTCATAACTTGACATTTGGATGAAGTTTGGTTTGATATTTCTTAGGACAACTAGTTGGCATAACAATAGATGATGTCATGACTTGATGAGAGCTCTACCTGTCACTTGGTCTAAAGAATCTAATACTATGATATTGATGATTTTGATATCAGTTCTAATCTGGCATCTAAAATTTCGATAAGTTGACTTAGTTCATTTGATTGTAAAATATTGATTTATGTAAGACTGAAAAATATTGAATTGGTAAAGCGATTGCAGATAACATTGTATATGTCTGCATTAATAGTTATTTGGTGAAGTCGGGATGATGTGTTGATACAAAACTCTACTTCAAAAGTGTTCCAAGTTATGATTTTGATTTTGGTTTTGTTTTATATGTTGATGGTCTACTATTGATAGGTAATGAGCCTCAGATGATCCAAGTAAGAGGGAGATGCCTTATGAAGCTCAAAATAATGAATCATGGCATCATTTTTGAAGTTAGGAAAAGAAAATATATATTTTGAAGATATTGAAGAAATGTTGAAAAGTAGAATCTGATTGAATTTCAAGAAGTTGTGAAGAGGTATTGTTGAACTCAACTTGGCAACCAATAGTTGATTGAGGAATTAATGTTCTGATATGTCTGTATATGTTGTACATAGAACCTGAGTCAATTCATGATTGAGCTGCTTCATTCACATAGAGTTTCCACTAACTACCCTTCGAGATATTTGCATGGGATGATCTATCTTTGGAATTCTTCCTATGATGTGTGACCCCATGGATGTATTAATGATGTTTGGGATTATTATTGACGAGAATTTCCTTAGTATGAGATTTGCCATGATTTTTTGGGATGAGAAGTTTGTATCTTTAAACACGATCGAGGATGAGTACGATTATTTCTAGCATGACTAGCCATGAGGTAGGATGAAGAATATTTTTGGAGAGATGTTTGAGAAAGTTCTGGATATGAAATGAATACATTGTGATGACAAAGAGTGGGATCTAATTGGCAGAGAATCCCATATATATTTGGGACTGAAATACCTTTATATATTGAGACAGTGCCGATGTACGAGAAAATCTTAGGCTGGTGGTTGGCACCTCCATGAGAGGGAGGATAATTATGGTATCATTTTTGTGATATACATGTATATTTTGTTCTAACATGATATTTTTTGATATCCTGTATAAACATGAGAAGACTATTATTGATACATGATAATTACCAGATATGAGTACGACAAAATGTTGCTGATCTACAGAGAGCATCGTTGATCAAGGACACTCAGCCAAATATTCCCCCATGTTTGAGCTCCGAGGGTGAGGAATTGAGATATAGGGCTCTTGGGTTGAGGGAACTCTGGACAATAGTATATCACCCCTATTTTTTACCCATAGGGTTGGAGTAGTAGCTCACCTTATATTGGTTTTTGTAGAGTATACCCCAGTAGGCATCATACCCACAAGCTAGGATTTTTGGGATTGTTTGTACCCGTCTAGCTGACGGATTGAGGAGGGCTTGGAGGTGTGTGATCCTTACCTCTTGGTAAGTCAAGTATCTCTTCCAACTTTGGATTATGATGCAAATGTTATACCACATGACTGTTGAGGTTCATTGCTGGGAAGATCGGTAGGCAATGGGATAGGTTGAGTAGTAGCTCCCCTACATCACCTATTTCTCGATATGGGGTCATAGTGGTAGCTTCCCCATGATATTTCGGGTTGATATATGCTCCCCAATGTGGTTCCAGGTTGAGATGTGCTCTGATGTTGATACAGGTCATAGATTTGACTCCCCATCGATATTCCCAGGAAGTAGCCCACTGATGGAGATTCCGGGTAGTAGCCCATTGACAAAGATTCCAGGTAGTAGCCCATTGACAAAGATTCTAGGTAGTTTCCTGATCAATAGAGGGTGGTATCTAGGCTCCCCTCTGATGTCAAAATTATTATTCTTTTATATTCAAGAATTTTCAACATATGAGCAGGGACAATCAAGAGAGAGGCAGGAACAAGCAAGAGATGAATTAATATGATCAGTGATGATACTTGAGATTGGATAGGATATGATGACAAGATGACATGTTGATCGATGGTAAAATATTGGCAGGTGGAATTCTCCCTAGTTGAAAGGGAGTGTTAAAAATATGAAACTATAATAAAATTTCACTTTAGACAACTCACTTTATGGAGATATTGATTGCATTTAATTCCTGTTTTCGAGAGGACCAAAATAGACTTAAATATCACTCAAATCAAATAAGGGAAAGTGTATTTATGAAGAAAATCCCACATGTGCATATTTGATAAGGTCGACCCTAAAGTAAAATGGACACCCTTGGAAGGCTATAAATACAAGTGACCTCTACTTCATTTTGACATAATCATGAGACACTCTTCTATCTTGGTTTTTGGCTCGCACAGGTTTGAGGCTCATCTGCAGAGGAACAGGTTCGCTCTGAGGTGAAATTGCAAGGTCCAAAGTTCGCATCTCAGTTTTAGGGTTTTGGTCCATAGTCGTTGGAACATAACAAGTAGAAGTCGACCACAGACGCTCACACAAAAGCTTATTCGTGCGACTGGAGCCTTTCAGTTGTAGGGACAACTCACCATCTATGTGATTGGGAGTTAGGGTTTCACAGACATAGTCGCACGATTACCACAAAGAGGATCTGACCCTAGTCGCGCACATGTCAAGCTTAAGGGAGTGATTGGGAAGCTATAATCACTTATATGAATCCTTCTCCATGCAACCAGGACCTAAAATATGAAATCTTAGTTGTCCAAAGATTTCGCTCAGTGACCGTAGTGTTCGACAGTTGACCGCAAATTGTGAGAGTTCATACAATCTTCAGAATCAGGATTTTGAGTATAAGCATCGTTGGGTTCATGTCATGGATATTGTGTAGTTTTTTTTGTTGAATAGTTGTATGGATGAAGATATGGATCATTTTACTCTCTTTTTCTAAATCATTTGATGACAATCTAATAAGAAGTATAATTTGAAAGGGTTTTCCCATAATGGGTTTTTCCTTGTTCTCCAACCAATCCTATTGTCTCTATGTGTGAATGCTTTTCTTCTATTGTTCCTTTATGTTTCGTTGCATTGATGATGATGATATTTTTCTTTCTACATAGTTGCATATGTTGCTGAATAATGATGTACATTTGAATAATGTTATGATGTTTTGGGGTGAATGTAGTGTGTTAATGAAGAAATGCAACTATCGAAGCAATGAACAATATAGCCCTAAGAAAAATTAACACCCCGCCATAGATTTCATGCACAATCATAAGAACTCTAAATGATTCAATTTTGATCATATCCCTAAACTCTATGACTACATAACTCTAGTTATGTTGGATAATGATAGGATCCCCTAGGTTTGCTCTAAGCTTGTGTAAATCTTCTTAGATAGGGCTAGTCAACAAGTGTTCCTCCCTCTACTAGTTTTGTTGTAGTTTCCATTGTCCCATAAAATTTTGTACAGTTTGTCCATTTTATTAGGGTAGTCATGTAGGACATTAGGGTGTAATGTGTACATCCTCCATATAAGGATTGGGGTTCCACCTTGAATTCTCTGTCAAAATTAAATTAAAAAGATCGAGTTCACACAAAAGATTTTGGTATGCATTCTCAACATTAAAATATATATCCATAAATTCATGTGCCTAATTTACTAAATAAGGTTGACCTACCAAGATCTTCTTAAGTTGAATAGTCACCCAATCCTCATGTAAAAATATTGGGTATAGTGAAGGTATTCGACAGGTGATAGCCTGTAACCCTAGATCACATGCAGTCTTCTTAAGGTTTTCCTCATGTGTGACCTTTTCTTTCCATTTTATAATTTTTGCTCCCCATTTTGCCTCTTGAGCTAAGTATGTAGTGAACCATCACTTTCTCATTTTTTCAACAACCTAGTGATGTGTTTCCTTGTCAATAATCCCAAGGTTAAACAACTCAACTTTTTTCTTCCATTGGGGAAGTTCGGGCTTCAGATAAAGGAAATCATATGTATTTAAAAAAATGTCGTTAATAAGATGTTGTGCTTTTGCAACGCATTCTTGAGAATACTATTTCGTCCTGGCCTCTAGAACTTCAGCATGGTCGACAACTTCGAGGGTATTCAAGTTATGAAACCCCGGCTTAGTTTTTCGTAGTTGAGACCTCAATTTTTGGTTTTGCAGCAAAATTCATTTGTTTTGTTTTAGAAAATTTTGATATGTTGAGATGCAGAAATGACAAAGGTGAGGCATCCCAAGCTTACCTCTTGTTTTTCGCCTCCTTGACTTGTGGTTTGATGTCCCAACATTGAATTGTGTAGTTTCATACCGAATTGGAGAGTTAATTTCCAGGGTGTTAGAAACATCTTCTTCCATCATTTTAGACCTGTCATCACCGATAATATATACATACTTTGAAATTTGTTTACCCTTGTCATGTCGTGAAGCTATTACAAGGTACCAACATTGGGGTTTATCTGCTATGGTAGACCCCTCTCCTCCTTTGGATGCTAATTTCTTAGTGATTTCCAAGATTTTCACCCCGAGGTTTAGTTATTATCCTTAGTGAAAATGAACCCCAAGGAATACCAATTCACTTCAACTCATTGTTATCACTCCACCGGATCTCTGAGGCTGAAAAGAGACCAGCAAAGGTAACCAAAAACCAATATTTTGCCAAGTGGCTAGCCCTACCAGGCAGGAGAGGGCTCTCTCCAGTGGATCTAAGTCAATATGACTAGATCAATGAGATATTAGGGTAGGTATAGTAGCACTAGGGTTTGGTTGATTGAATTTTGAGGTGTTGGATGGTGAATAGGTCAGGGAAAACAAGGTTTAGAATTGCAGGGATCTGATGGAGCAAGGTAGGTAAGCAGTTCAACACAAAAGGATATCTTGATGGAGTGGTCTAAACTGCTAGGGTTTGAGAAAAGAGCAATAGAAATATGAATTCTTTTCTACTAAGAAGAAGATGAAACAAACTATAACTATTCCTCCAAAACAAAGCATAAGCTTAATGAATTTTGTATTTCTGACTTATGAAACAATTATATTCAAAAATGGAATGAATATGAAATCACAATACATTCACACATTTGCAAAAACATAAGAAGAAACAATGTCAAATCACATTACCACAAGAATTCCATCAAAATCGTTGCAACTCAGTCTGTTATTTCTTGCCAAAAGTCTGATTACAAAAAGTGTTTAGTGATCAATCCAACAACATCCAACCCTTGCAATGAGAAAGGAGGTGAAATATAAAGACCAAAACAAACTTCTCCCACCCTCAGGGGTCGAATCCTTGACTTGTGGAGTTGATCCACAAAATGCTCAACTAGAAACCCAAAGACTAGGGAGGTCAACAAACTCATCCCTAACTTTGGTGAAATAGATTCATTTGACCCAAAAATACATTTGTATCAAATGTATCTACCTCTAGTAACTAAACATGACTTAATTACATTTACATGGGTTAATTACATAAGTAAAATTCATCAATTCCATGACCAAATTGAGAAATCTGGAAAATTTTGAAAATATCAGGCAACTGACAAAAGCGCAACGCCATTGGAAAAAGCACAGCGCCCTTGACAAAAGCGCAATGCCAACTTCCAGTTCACTTTTTGAGGACTTGCTGAAGTCCAAATTGAGCACATGATAGCTCATTGGAAAGTTGATCTTGTCTAGTTTCCAAAAATGCCCTTAAGTTCTGAAAATGTTGAAGTTAAGCCCCTCAAAACTGAAATATCCCAAGACTGGTCAAAAGCGCGCAGCGCATGAAGCAGGAGCGCAACACCTCCCGGGAAAAAACAAAGCACCTCTAAGTCAAAAGCGCAGAACCTGAAGCAGGAGTGCAACGCCTTCAAGGAAATTCGACCTTCTTGCTGAAATTTTGATTTTTGACTTGGGGAAGCTTAGAGCTCAATGCATGAGGATGCAAATGAGAGTCTCCTTGGTCTTTGATGGCACTTTATACTTGATGAAATTTCAAAAATAGGCATGGGACCCACATTTTCCTTTTCAAACTCAACTTAAACATTGCAATTCACCTTTCATTTTTTTTTTTATCTTGATCCTTTGAATTTGATCTTTTGGTGGATTTGGAACACTATGACTTTTGGAACTTTCACTTATTTCATCGATGGAACCTTGAGTATGCAACTACCTTGGAACCACGAGAATTTATTACATATTAAGAAACATAAAGTTACATATTGAATTAAAATTAAATTTACAAATCAAACTTTCATAATAAAATGTGTTTATTGTCACTCTTTTACTTTCTAGACTTTTATGCATGCAAATGGTGATTTGGTGGACCTTGAAAACCCTAATACCTAATGGAGACACTGACTGAATGAACTTCATGATGAAAAGACTGAAATGATGATGACAACTCATGACTGATATACACTCAACAAAGTGGTGAAATGAGCCAACAAGTAAGTAATTTTTTGAAAAGAGTGAGGTTTGACCTTGAGCTACCTCCAATGACCAAATTTTTGCATGATGACCTAATGGAACGAGAAAAATTTTAGAATGGGACCCTACTATGATATGAAAAGATATTTTTTGATCACTGGTGGCAGGATGCAAAAACTGACACTAACATTGGCTCCAACTGGGGGATGACAACTCCTTGGAGGTGTCAAGAACACCGTAGACCAAGTAGCCTACCCATTGGGCATGGAGTCAAAAGCTGAAAACCAAACTAAATGCTGTAAAATCGATATAATAAACTGACTGACTCAGAAATAAAACTGATAACTTGAACTGTAGACTAACTTACTGGAAGATACCACTGAAAAATGTGCTCAAAATTGACCTTATTCAACACACCTACTCTATCTGATCCATTCATCACCTCATCAAGTGAAATGGAACAACCAATGCAACCATGTTAGCATTTTGGCTGCTAGTTGAATTATCTGCAAGTGCTTGCTCATGAGAAAAAAGGGAAAACTACTTAAAGGCAACTCCCATGAAACTTGTTAACAGATTGAATCTTTATGAAATTGCAAATCATGAGCCCACCAGCTAACCTCAAGAATGCTGAAAAATTATCTTCATAATTATACACATTAATTTTGAGCCCATCTAATACATTATTGCTCTGCTCTAGGTAGTCTTCATACCTTGATTTTAAAATTTTCCCAACATTTGTGCTTTCCTCCCTTGACGACTGCAGCAAGTTGACAAAAATATCCTGAAACTCGTGAATGACTAATTTTTCCTAATGATCAACAACAAAACAAGAATCTTCTTCATTACTCTCTCGATATGACTACAAATCTTTGTATGAGCTTTGTAATGAGACTCCTGCTGAAAAACACAATGAAGATGGTTGTCGTATCGAAGTTTTATCATGTCTGCTTTGAATCTCAAAACAAATTAATGGAGAAGGACTTTGACTGTAGATATCATCTAACACATCGGCTATTGGGTCATGAAAAACTTGAAAACATTGTTGCAACCTATTTTCTATTGGTTCCAATGAGACTGCATGACTTTCTACAATCTGCTCATCCTTTTCTTTAGAGACATTACAAAAATTTTCCTTCAAAAAATGAAATGATTCAAAACATAATGGTACATAATCATTTTGCATCATTTGATCATGTGTTTAAGCTTCCAAGCCTTCATCTGCCATTTGAAACTAATGGAACCTGGTGGTTGCAAATCTAGAGCTAAGGATGCTTCTATGTCGCAAATGATTTCTTCAACCATTTTAGAGGAAGGTTTCTCATTAACAACTTGCTCAAGAAGTTCATTATCTTCCTCAACCTCAACATCAAAACTGAAAGACTGCTGATTTCTAGTCTTGGAAAAATTTTCTCTCAAAAATTGAAATGAGACAAAACATAAAGGAAAAGATCCTTCACTTACTTTGAAAATATGTGGATCATATTCATTGTTGTAATAATTGATATGCATAGGTTGAGTGTTGTGTTTTTGTTGTTGTAACTGAACTTCCTCCTCCCACAAACTAGTTGTTGATTTCTTTGCAAAGTTAGCTTCAATTTGGAGAACGTAATCATCGTCATACTGATCAAACTTTGGAAAATCATCAAAAGAAGGAATGTCATAAAACATACACATTAGATCATCAGATTGCTCCTCCACGGATTGATCTACAAATCCATTTTCATGATTGTTCATAAATGAATACAAACAACAATCATTTTCTGATCTATGGTAGCTGGGATTAGCAAGAAAGTGTTTAGGGCCAGCAACCTCTTCTTCTTTTGCGATAAATGGGACATGGTGATTTTGAATGGAAAATTCATCTCTCATGGTGATCTTTTGCATCATTTCCTCTATTGTACTTACCAAAATGTCGAGCTTCGCTTCTAAAGATGTCAAGTATCCATGCTCTATGTTCTCTCTTTCTTCTACTTTCAATTTTAACCTTTTGACCTGCAAATTAGCTTCCACATCTATTGCATTGTCCTGCATTTCTTCAAGTGTTGTAATGTCCCTTTCTCTCAATCAAAATTCCATTTCCGGATCAAAGGCATCTGGGTAGTGTAAGAGGGTTGAGCCAAGAGGCGGTTTTATATCAGCAAGGATTGAATGGTATACTTGATTGAACTTATTTGAATAGTGTTGCATTGTTTCTCCTTATATTCTTCTAAAATCAGAAAAGGATTCCTCTTGATCACCCATTTATCAAGGAATACTTTCACAAACTGATGGAAATCAAAAATTCTTGCAACTCGCAAGTTTTTGAACCATTCTTTAGCTTTTCCTTGCAAAGATAAAGCAAAGATCCTGATACTAACATCATCTTCATCAAGCTCAAAAAGGTTGAGAAATTTTTCAAAACTCTGAATGTGTTTCTTAGCAGTGATGTTACCATATTCTCCATCAAACCTGGGAAGATATTTGTAATAATTTTCAGGGAAATCATGGAGTATAGGAGGTAAGATGAGTGGTTTGTATCTATCTGGAATTTTACAAGGTGTAGGAGTATGTACAAAGGTTGTAGGGTTAGTCTTGATCTCTTGAGGTTCATCAAGTTGAAGATGGTCATTATAAGATTCAAAAAAATCTCTGGACCAAGATCAAAGGTGTACAGGGAATTTGAATTTACAACCTTCAAAGGAAAGGAATCTAATGGAGGTCCGTGATATTTTCTCAAACATAATATACTTTGGAAAACTTTCTCGAAATTCTCAGGAAAAGAGAAGAAATATTTCATGATAAAGAACATGATGTCTTGAATTAAAGTGCAAGTTGAATATCTGATCTTCCCATGTTGTCAAGTTCATATTTCTTAGCAAGGTTCAACCTCCAGCGGATTCTTTGGATTTGATTTCAAAACTAATTTGGAGTCACCAGGTGGATGATTTCATCCTTAGTGTGTCTGATCACTATCCACCATCAGCAATCAGATCTGATCCTTTTGTGCTTTCCAGGGGAAGATCTGTCACTTCATTCCCTAGTATGGTCGTTAAGATTTTATCACTCCACCGGATCTTCGAGGCTGAGAAGAGACCAGCAAAGGTAACCACAGACCAATATTTTTCCAAGTAGCTAGCCCTACTAGGCAGGAGAGGGCTCTCTCCAATGGATCTCAGTCAATATGACTAGATCAATGAGATATTAGGCTAAGTATAGTAGCACTACGGTTTGATTGATTGAATTTGAGGTGTTGGATGGTGAATAGGTCAAGGAAAACAAGGATTAGAATTGCAGGTATCTGATGGAGCAAGGTAGGTAAGCAGTTCAACACAAAAGGATATTTTGATGGAGTAGTCTAGACTACTAGGGTTTGAGAAAAGAGCATAAGAAATATGAATTCTTTTCTACTAAGAAGAAGATGAAACAAACGGTAACTATTCCTCTAAAATAGAGCATAAGCTTAATGAATTTTGTCTTTTTGACTTAGGAAACAATTACATTCAGAAATGGAATGAATATGAAATCACAATACATTCACACAATTGTAAAAACATAATAAGAAACAATGTCAAATCACATTACCACAAGAATTCCATCAAAAAAGCTGCGAATCAGTCTATTATTTCTTACCAAAAGTCTGATTACAAAAAGTGTTAAGTGATCAATCCAACAACATCCAACCCTTTCAATGAGAAAGGAGGTGAAAGATATAGACCAAAACAAACTTCTCCCACCCTTAGGGGTCGAATCCCTGACTTGAGTTGATCCCCAAAATGCTCAATTGGAAACCCAAAGACTAGGGAGGTCAACAAACTCATCCCTAACTTTGGTGAAACTGATTCATTTGTCCCAAAAATACATTTGTATCCAATGTATCTACCTCTAGTAACTAAAAGTGACTTAATTACATTTACACGGATTAATTACATCAGTAAAATTCATCAATTCCATGACCAAACTGAGAAATCTGGAAAATTATGAAAATATCAAGCAATTGGAAAAAATGCAATGCCATTGGCAAAATCGCAACGCCCTTGAGAAAATCGCAGCGCCAACTTCAAGGTCACTTTTGGAGGACTTGTTGAAGTCCAAATTGAGCCTAGGATAGCTCATTGGAAAGTTTCTCCTGTCTAGTTTCCAAAAATTCCCTTAAGTTCTGAAAATGTTAAAGTTAAGGCCCTCAAAATTGAAATATCCCAATACTGGTCAAAAGCACAGCGCCTCTCGGTCAAAAGCGCGGTGCCTGAAGCAGGAGCACAACACCTTCAAGGAAATTCGACTTTCTTGCTGAAAATTTGATTTTTTACTTGGGGAAGCTGGGAGCTCAATGCATGAGGATGAAAATGAGTGTCTCATTGGTCTTTGATGGCCCTTTATACTTGATGAAATTTCAAAAATAGGCATGGGACCCACATTTTCCTTTTCAAACTCAACTTAAACATTGCAATTCACCTTTCATTTTTTTAATCTTGATCCTTTGAATTTTATCTTTTGGTGGATTTGGAACACTATGACTTTTGGAACTTTGACTTATTTGGCTGATGGAACCTTGAGTATGTAGCTACCTTGGAACCATGAGAACTTATTACATATTAAGAAACATAAAATTACATATTTAATTGAAATTAAATTTACAAATCAAACTTTCATAATAAAATATGTTTATTGTCACTCTTTTACTTCTTGTACTTTTATGCATGCAAATGGTGATTTGATGGACCTTGAAAACCCTAAGACCTAATGGAGACTCTGACTAGATGAAATTCATGATGAAAATACTGAAATGATGATGGCAACTCATGACTGATGTACACTCAGCAAAGTCGTGAAATGAGCCGACAAGTAAGGAAATTTTTTAGAAGAGTGAGGTTTGACCTTGGGCTACCTCCAATGACCAAATTTTTGCATGATGACCTAATGGAATGACAAAAATTTCATAATGGGTCCTTATTATGATATGAAAAGAGAATTTTTGATCACTGGTGGTAGGATGCAAAAATTGACACTAACACTCATCAATACGACAACTTTCATAAGGCCCTCATGGAATAGTGCAATTTCGGGGTTCTTCCATTTATGAACAATTGCGACCATTCTTTTCATACTCTTTAGGAGATAATGGGGTGTATTCATAGCCTTTATCTTTAACGGAGTGCATTAGAATTTGCATGTGGTAGTGATAGACTTTGTTGAAGCATCATGTTGATGCATGGAAATGCCCTGGCTGAACATGTGAGAAATTGCCCGTTCATAGTCCCAATTAAACTCTTTTCCATTGTGATGGAAATCCGAACTGGCTCAAATGGGTTTCCGGTTACCTGTTTACTAGAATTAGCCTAAGTTAACCTAGCCTAACCAATACGTACAATATGCACAAGAATAGTCTTCATTCTGCTTATGAGTGATGGTTATTCAAGATTAACAGACCAAGAGGAAAAAATAGTCATTTGTATGATATTGTTTAGGTGAGATAATCCTTCATGATTTGATGCTCAGTTTCGGATTCCACCTAACCATTCAACTAATGTTAAATGTATACAAGTTGCCAACAAAGCTAGATTAATAACAACCTGGAATATTTGTGTAGCAATTTGGAGCCAAAGTAATATTTTGTTTGCAAGAAACAAATGAAAGTCTTATGACTGTAGTTAGTGGCATGTGAATCTGATTTTCCTTCTTGTTTTCCAATACAACCGAGCTTGGTCGATGGATATACGTATTCATCTCCAAAGGTCGCTCAACCAATTTGGAATATACCCTTTTTTTTTCCTAGCATCTTGGGGCAACTTAATTCCACATGCACCTATGTGTTCTGCCCACACCTTTAGCGTGTTGTGCGTTTTGCACACCTCTGCGACCTCCAACACCTCAGCGTGCTCCCCACGCTCTGCATTCAGCTCCCACACGTTTCCTTCTCTCCATCAGAGATTTCTTCAAAAAACGATTCATAATCCTCCAATGGTGTGATTCCCCTCCAATCCATAGAGGCTCGTTTTTCATGCATATTCCTCCCAGCTGAAATTGACATATTCCTCCTTAATTCGTCCTCACCTGAAAAACCGAAAAATAAAAGCATGTTGTTAGTGCATTAATTATCAAAACTCAACAAATAAACTAAAAAGAAACAAACAATCAATTTGAAACATCGTGGAGGGTTCGATGAGTTCATGAAACAGCGTCCAGGTATTACCAAACAACGCCACCGTGGAAAAATTCGTGGCAACCTTTCGTTACATTGATAAAATTTAAAAGATGTGGAACTTTGATAAAACTATTTTCATCGCATTAGAACGTTTTGTTTTTTTTTAATATTCCTTGGCTTTGATTTGAGAACGAGAATTGTCGTATGTGTAATATTATTTTGTATCTTTACTAACCAAAACAATTATAAACGAGACCCAAAAAAAAAAAAGTTTTACAAAACATTTATTTAACTTAAACAAAAATTAACATTAATTAACCAATATATTAACAAACAAACAAACAAAAACCATAACGAACAATCTAATAACAAAAAATAAAAAAACAAAAAAACCATAACGAACAATCTAATAACAAAAAATAAAAAAACATAATAATTAACAAAAATCTGTATAAATAACATCATGTGTTTAACCAAAAAATAATAATAATAATAATAAAAACAAAAACATTTATCAACAAAAATAATAATATTAATAGACAAAGAATAAATATTAAAAAATGAAAACAATTAAATATATACAAATTATTTACAATGTCATTGATCCACTTCTCTTAATGCAGGTGTACTAGGGTGCAAAGTATACGGTCATGTTGCCAAAATGATGAAAACAACTCAATTCTAAATAACCATATTATTTTCAATATGACTCGCTTTTATTTTGATTTTGGTATGTTCAAAGCCAAACAAAGTCGGATGTCGAAAATGAGGTGATGTGGAGGAGACAACAACCGATGCAACAAATGTGAAATGTGCGATGTTGTGTCAAGTTATATGGGGAATGTCGATAGTGAAATCAAATACCCAATGTGAGGTGATGTGGTAAAATGAGACCAGTGATGCAAGCACCGCTTTGAGGAGAGGAACAATAATGTGAAGTGACACAAGTGTCGTCATGTGAGAAAGGGGCCATACAGTGGAAAATGACACTTTACACAAATGTAATCAAGGTCAAAAAGAAACTTAAAGCGAAATGAGAAACAAATTACATGAAGGATCCCCATACCTAATTTAAAAAAAAATATGGGGGTATTGTGGCTCAACTAGGAGAGAAATAGTTATCTCTTGTTAGTATTAGACAAAAGTTGTCTCAGAAAGATTTATATTTTATACCATTCCCAAGGGTCCCACACAAGATTGAAAGAAATAAAGTGAGCACAAAGCGATAAGACTACTAAAATGTCTCATTTCAAAATAATGAATCCAAACAAATGGAATATTATTTTCTTTTAAATAGGTCTCTACTAATGGATAGTGAAAATAGATAGGAATTCACTTAAATATCAACAAATATTTGAAAGAACATTATCCCTTTACATGACATTGCGTCATTGCCAGCGAGCCTAGACAGTACCCCGACGAAGTTGTCATGGTACCATAAAACTATGGCCCCGCTGCCAGCGGTCTTCCATAGCCCCAATGGGTTTACCTGTACTTCCCACACATGTGTGCTTTCAACTTTCTTTTGGCCATCCTTTTGATTATAAGTTACAAAATTGATTTTATTATTTTCTTATTTTGAAATTCAGTGAAGAAAGTGGGGTGGTACACGAGGATGTGTATTGAGAAACAGATGGAAGGTTATTAAAGATTGACCTCGCTAGACTTATTCTCATTTAACAAAGAAGAGCATTTTAAATATGTGGAGGGGAATGGGAGGGAATCAAAATTTTGAGTGATGACAATTCATTCATCTATTAGAACAGGCTCAAACTACTTAAACCAGAACTCTATGTTCCCCATGATAAAGGAATTAGATATGAGAAGTAGGAAACTTATATCTTGTGTTGAATAGAGAGTGGAAATTTTCCCGTACAGGCCAACTAATGTTTCCATTTGAAATAAGATTCCTCCATAAAATAAGTTGGAAACAAACCAAAAAAGGAAATGTACACAAGCAAAAAAAGAATAAAAAATAAAAGGAAACAAAACTAAGTAAAATAAAAAAGCAAATGGTTAATCTTAAATGTACAACAAGACAAGATAAAGCAACAAAAATCTCAAAATCATGTTTTGATATGTTGAAATGGTGATACAAGTTTCTTGTCGTGTTTTGATGAATAAAGCTCTTCCAAATCGTGACTAGGGCGCAATCATGTTTACAAACTTGTTTATGATGTTATCACTAAGATATTCATATTCATTCAAAATAAGCTTGTTAAAGAGAAAAAACTAAAGATCAAGCTTAACATGAAATAAAAATAATGATGATTATAATGATTAAAGTCCTAATTCACCATGCTTACCTTATTCAAAATCCTAGAGTTAAAGCAACTTAAACTAACTCTAATCTTGCTATACACACTATACCAAATTTGCATCGGAAAAAAGAAAAAAAGAAAAAGTATATGTATATTTCCAAAGTAGCCATCGCATCAGTTTTGTGCCTGCAATCAAAGATATAACATGCATTAGTAAACGAAGTAGAACAAAACTATAAGAAATTAAAACACAATTATGTACATATAACCTCAAGAAGTTAGAAGAAAAAAAATTATGTATATCAACCTGTTGTGACCATCAACAACCCCTTTTTTTTAGTGTTAGTAATAACACTAATAAATGGGGACCCTTCCCCAAAAAATAAAATTTTAGTATTTAAGTGTACTATTGTTTTCACAATAAAATAAAATATCAAAATAGAACTTGCTAAAACATATGAATTTACCTTCCCACAATCCAAGCGCATAGAGCATCACAAAATTATGAGTTTCCTTATAAAAAAGCACTACATGACCATCAGACTTAAGAAAAACTTTATATCGGAAAGTCTCGAACATTAAGGCAAGCTTTTATAAACCTATTTTTATCGCATCGCAAAAAGGTTACAGCGGGCGTCTTTTATAGAAGTCATTCTTTAAAAGTACGATCCGCAAAAATGCAAGATCGCAAAGCTTACCACTTCATAGCCTCTCACAAATTGCCTATCGCGGCAGCCCAACATAACAATGATTTTTAAACGATCGTAAGTTTTGCGATATTGCGATCTGTGATATTGCGAAGAAAATCGCTTTTATTGCAGATCAAAGGGCTCACAGTTCTAGGATAATAACTTTCCAATGTTCGATGCAAAGTTATGAGCATTAAATTTTAGCTTAACGGTCCATTAGTGTTCATTTATTTAAAACAATGTGGATCAAGGTAAAAGGACCATCAGACGCAAGTTGATATCATTTGATATGATTTAGAATTAAAAGCTTTCTCGTCACCTTATTTTTGTATTTCTATTCATTATTGCCTGTATCTACTATCATCTTTGTTCTTTGCTTGCAACTTTCAAGAAGAATACCCAGAACGTAAACTACGAAGAAATGGTGAAGAAAGGCAAGGCCCCCGCATCTGAAAAGTCAGAAATGACCCCATTATTCACAGACACCACATGTAGTAGAGATGCAGGGATATCTACCTGGGAAGCTATGTATCAGTTGTTAGAGAACGAGAACCCGAGAATTATGGAAGTTACAGCTACAGCAGATGAACACAGCTCTTCTGAAACATCCTTAACTGAGCTTGCATGCTCGTTTATACACCGCATTGGTGTGAGACCAAAGATACTCCCCTACACTGATATGGTGAAATGGGTTATAGATCAAGCATATATATCTGATAGAGAGTTCAAGACGGCCAGTCGACAAGTCATGGGGTCATTTACCCCAAACAATTTGAGACGAACCCCAGGCTATCTACAACAAGCAATTTGTAGAAAAGTTCGCCAAAGAGAACGAAGACTTAGAAGAATTCACAAGGCACTGGTCAAACAATGAAGAAAGGTTGAAGAAGGATAAAAATGGTATGTATTCTACTGGTTCTCTTTCTTCTCCTTACTGTTTTTCCGCTGCAATGTTATGTAGACTGTTTGGGAAACCAAACATCGACAATTTTTCATCAGAATGGTTACCCTTGTTAGATGCGGCTGTTAGTGCCACCATAATGAATTGGGGCCAAATTTTATCAGATAATTTAGCCTCTGCAATTGTAGCATACAGAAATAAAAGAAGCTCTACTTTAAGGATTTACCCTCCTTTCTTTTTGAGCGCTTATATCATGGACGCTATTTGTTTGTTTCCGATTTTCCTATTATGGGATGGAAATGGACAGTACAAAACCCACTTCCCATTCAGATTTATCACAAAGTATTGTGGGAATCCAATTTCATCCCACATTTCTTTAAGATTTGTCATGGAGTTATTCTCCCTATTTATAAAATGATCTATAATCAAGCTATCCCAAGGTTTTCCCCAGAAGCTGAAGTAGACATTCTCCCTGTGGGAAGGTGGTTTGGGGAAGAATCGTTCAAGTATATCAGAGTGTTTGGCAGCATTACTTCACCCCATGTGCTACCTTTTTACGACCCCGACAGACTAATGGGCAGGGAAATAGCCTGTCAAACCTGTGGTGTGGGGGGAATGACCAAGACACTAAAAGAGTCCAAGAAGGCCATCTGGCCCCAATTTCCTGTAGCATGCGGAGCTTTTGCATTATTTGACTTAGGTCATGCCTTTAAAGAAGTTGATAATATGTTATGCTTGCAACTACCAAAGTTCTCGGGAAGGCAATATGATCCCTTTAGTGTTGTAAGTAATTTCACTACAAGTGTTAAAATAAAAGTGTTTTCCAATGAAGAAGATCCCTTTGACGATGTTTTTCTGCAGAAGAACACTTTCAAAGAGGTTCTACATATGGCACGAATTCGATTTGACCAAGAAAACCTCCAAAAGTTTTACATTTACAGAAAACAGAGGTTATCAAAGGTCCCGTTGGACCAATCGTTCATTGAATCTTCAAGGGAACCTACTCCCAGTGTTAGCATAAGTGGAAATTCAAAACAGAAATCTAAATCCATTGATCAGTCCAAGAGTGAACACAGTAGAAGTGAAGGATCAGTTAAAGATACAACTCAATCTAAAGAAAAGCCTGGCCAGCAGGTTTTGTCCCCTAAACAAACTGAAACTCCCACTCATTTTACAAAGCCAATTATAGTGGATTTAGAGGTTGTGCTCGCTCCAGAAGTTGAACCTCTAGATGTTCTTTGGGAAGATCCCACTACAGACCCATCAGAAAATCTAACTAGGCTCTCCCAAATCACAGGAGCATATGATTCTGCAGCAATTGATAAAGCAGCAGAGGTTCAGTTACTACTTAGAGATAAAGAGGACATGATTTTATTTTTGGAACAGCAACTGCAACAAGTCACCATCAATCAAGAAGTAGAGACACAACTAGCAAAACTCCAGCAAGACTTCCATCAGATGCAATTAGATCATCAAAGCAGTTTAGCCAATAAAGAAGAAAAGTTACAAACTATGATGGAAATGCATAAGGATGACCCTAAAATTGGGGAGTTTATCACAGAAGCACTCGCTCTCAATTCTCAGCTCTTGCAACAAGAAGAATTATTCTGCCAGAAGATCTCGCAATGGAATTCCCATTGTGAAATGAGCGATAAGATTACAAATCAAGTCGTAGATTTACGACTTGATTATGATTCAATACTTAAGAAAGTTTCAGACTTCTTAGACTGGCAGAATTCAAAAGAAGGGAAAAGAGCAGAATTGCCCAGAATTGATGAATCACATAAAGAGATGTTATTTGCGAGATGGGATTTCCAGCTTAAAGAAGCATAACAGGCAACTGGAGAGGCAGTAGAAGCAGCGAACAGTATCATTGAGTGCATAAATGAAAATCTGTACACAGCCAATTTGATAACAGAGACTACCCCAGGCTTCCTTCCAAAGGCACAACAGCTTCAAACAGAATGGAAACAAACAACAGAGGAAAAAGCAGAGATAATTAAAAAGATAACAGGTTAAACTGGGACATATACTGGCGGTACCTAGTAAAATCACACAACCAATGCATGACCCTAAGTTGCCTCATAACCGCTGCTGAGAAAATGGTGCCATCTTTTGCCAATGTCGTATTTACAGGACAGTTAAAAGCTGAAGTCAACTAACCGACGCTCTTGAAACCAATGATGGATATTTGCAATCTAAAGGATCAGATGTTGAATTTATCATAGATACAGTTTAGCTTTATTTTAGTTTATTTTTTCTTAAAATGAGGCAGGTGGTTTAAACCTCCTCATCTATTTTTCTAATATTTATTTTTAGATTTCATAGAATAGTATTTAAACCCCTCTCATGCATTTAGAGAGGGGTCCAGAATTTTATCAAAAACATTTCTTCAGAACATGCACTTTTGCTCCCCCTAGAGGAAGTTTTGATGAAATATATGGAACGAGATTTTTCTTTATATGAGTTTGATATCTGCTACTGAAATGCACTTTTGTACTCTTAGTGGATTTTGAGTGATTTGAAGATAAATCTATATTGCTGAAGCTCGTGAGTAGAACTTATTATCAATGGTATTGCTATCTCTTAATACTTTTTACTTATGTGCCAAATGATAAATTATTTTCAGCTATTGATATATAAAAGTTTGAATGTTTAGTTGTCATTATTGCACTTATGTATGGTGATAACTTATTTTTATGCTGAATTTATGAATAACTCTTATGCGATATATTTCTCATAATTGTCTCGCTTAAATTTTTATACGAAACAATCATCTTTAATGGATTCTTTTCTTGTAGTAATTGAATGATCTTTATTATCAATTGTTTCTAGAAATTATTTTAGATCGCATAAGTAAAAGCTATTTCTGGGACAGTTTAAAATTTAGATGTTTTTCTTTGATTCCAATAGATTGCATTTGATAGTTAAAAGATAGATTAGATTTAGAATAAGCATTCACCCCATTAAAACCTTGAAAAAACAACAAAAAAAAACATCATCCTGTTAGTACATCCATCATAAATAGATTTGGAAACTGGTCCCATCATACCCAGTCGAAGCCACTATTCCAAATGGAAAAGGAGTTGCTTTAAGGTCCAGACCGGGTGGTTATCCCCTTTGTTGTAGACCCGATTTTTCAAGCCTTCAACATAATTGGCACTAGAAGGAGGACCTGACTATGAATGGCAAGTAAATCTACATCTTCACGCCATTCTAAGAGTAAAACTCCCTCACCATCTCCCTCAACTTCTTGTTCACATTCTGAATCTTCCATCACTGAACCAGAAGTTGAAAAGGAAAGCACACAGCACATTACCAAAATCCCAAATGAGCCAGATTTATCTTCTTCAGATCCCCCTGAAGTGCAAACTTTAATTCATAAGTTACAGGGAATTTATTTATCTCAAGAAGAATCTGAATTTTCCCAAGGTAGTGTTACTTCTCATCTGACCCCGAATAAACGACTAACTAGAGCACAAAGCGAAAATTTAGGAATCCCACCAGTTGAGTTTCCTTTACCGAGTCGTAAGAAAGCTAAGAAATCATCAACAGAATCTCAGAGTGAGATGTTATCATCATCTTCATCTAACATCTCATCCATATCATCACAAGTTCATTCATCCATCCCTCAAATCCAGATCGTGGTTCACATCGGTACAGGAGCAACATCCTCCTCTATCCAATCACCTTCAACTATTGCTACACCTCCTCCTACTCATACCCCAACGATGGCACAGAGGCCATGGACCAATCCAGGAGTTGTAAGAATGCGTGCACCTTTAGCACAATTACCAGCTAATCCTGAGAAATGGCTTCCCAAGTTTAATCCTAATAATGGCCTATCAGCCGAAGAGCACATAAATAATTTCATGCTATCTGTTAATTTAAATGGAGTAATAGAAGAGAACACAGTTGTACGATTATTCCCTTATACCTTAAAAGTAATAGCAGGATCATGGTATTTTTCATTACCATCAGGCTCCATTAATAACTGGGACACTTTTCAAGATCAATTTTTGACAAAATTTGGAGATGACCGATCTACAACAACTTTGATAAATGACCTCTCCAATTTGAAAGTTGAACCAAGAGAACCAATCAAGGATTTCAATTCTCGCTTCAACAAATTATTAAACAAAATACCAGAAACATCGGGGCCCAACAATGAAATCCAAAATGAATGGTATATTTCTGCTTTGCCTTCAAATTCAACCATTTTTGTAGCTAGGGTTGCCAAGCCAAAGTTAGTTGAAAATATGAAAGAAGAGATAGCTGTAGAGAAACGTATCCTAGCTATAGAAAAGAAAAACGTTGTAGATGAACGAAAGTCTAAAAACATTTCTTTTAGAGATGATCCTAAGAAAAAACAATCAAAGGACCCATTTGACTTGGAAGGGTTACAAATTTTTTTGAAAACCATGTCCAATGAAATGGTTGATATTAAGAAACAAGTAGCAGAAACCTCTTCTAAGAAATATTTTAAACCCTTCAGGAGAAATCCTTCAAACGATTCAAAACCTCCAAATGATATAACAAATGAAGAATCAAAAGAAGAAAAAGAAGAAGAAGTTTCCAATGAGGAACAAACCGATGATGATGAAGTCGTGGAACTACAAGGTATGTGGGACTTCATTCTTCCAGAATCGGAAGAAGATCAAGATGTATTGCTTATTGCTACAAGAAGTAGAAATAAACTTGATCCTCCACAAGCCAATTCTACACAGAAAAAACCAAGCCTGACTCCCAAGCATAAAATCGCAGGTAATAAATCCTCATCAAAGGCTACTCAGACAAACCCAGTTCAATCTAATTCAACAAATCCATCTAAAATTCTTATCATCTCTGATGAAATGGAGTATAACATTTTTGAAGACATGAAGAAAACTAGGGCCAATATTACTTTTCATGAGCTCAGCAAATTAAAGCATCAACAGAAATTGCTCTTGAAAGAGCTACATGCAGTACCTATTAAGCCTCTACCTCCAGCTGTAATTTCACAAGCTACTAACGAAATGGGAAGACCTCCGATTGGCATGACAGATAAATTCGATCCAAATGACATCGCTTTGATTGGAGGAAGGTCGAAATCTCATACTCCGCCACTTCTCCTTACTTTTGAAGTTTTAAATAAGAATTTCCATAACTATTTGGTAGATTCAGGTGCTTCATCTGATATTTTTCCTAAAACAATTTGCGCAAAGTTAAATATTCAACCTCATAAATCTGCAGTACGCATAGTGCAGTTGGATCGGTCTCAAGTCAAGGTTATCAGTGAACTTAATCAAGTAACCATAAGGCTTTCATCAAACCCAAAGGTATGTCAAGTTATTGATATACTCGTCGCAGAAATTCCTGAATTTTATGGACTAATCCTTAGTAGGGATTGGTCAGAAAAGCTTCACAGTTACTTTGCAATAGACTGGTCTCATATATGGCTCCCTTGCAACGGTAAACCAAATTAGATAAACGTTGAACGAGAAAAACACAAAAAGTATATAGTGACAGAGTTAGAAGGAGAAAACGAGCCTGTAGCATATAGCAGCAATATAATTGGAAATTATTCTGCTGATTCATTCTTAGGAAATTTCAATGCTTATACTTCACCTTTTTTAGAAAATTCCGTTTTATCCCAGACAGAAAATTTCTCCCAAACAGATAGTTCTAGATGCATTAATTTTGTAGTCCTATAAATAAAACTTTGTTTTGGAAATTATTTTTTGATGGTTCTAAGTCTACTGATGGGACAAGAGCAGGTTGTATATTAGTCAGTCCAAAAGGAGAGAAAACCATGCTAACATGTAGACTCGAGTTCAATTGCACAAACAATACTGCTGAATATGAAGCGTTAGTACAAGGGTTATACAAAGCAATTGAGCTTGATATCAAATATCTGCCATTCTTTGGAGATTCTGAGATTGTTATCAAACAGGTAAGAAATATTATACATTGCCTGTCAGGACACTTGAAGCACTATCAATTGTTAGTTCAAGACCTGAATTCACACTTTATAACATTTAATATTTCACCCATTCCCAGAATCCAAAATGCTAGTGCTGATCTCCTCGCTAATGTAGCTTCCAAACTCATTCCAACAGAAGACTATAGCCCAGACAGATTCTCAGTTGAATTGATCTTTAGACCCTCTATCTCGGATAACATTACCAATTGGAGAGTTTTCAACAATGACCCTGATATCGTAAGCTTTTTTACTTCAAAAGGGTCTTACAATAATCAGATAATTGATGAAGACCAACACGACAAGTAGCTGAAACAAGGAAACAAAAATAACGCTATACCTAAATCCGTAGTTAAGCTGGAAGACCTATATGATTTAAATGATAGATTTAAACGGTCCACCGATTCAAAACTCCAGAGTTCAACTCTGAGATATGAATTAGTAAATCTGGGGACTGATATAAAACCACAGAATATCAACCTAGGTCTTGGTCTAACACCCGAGGAAAAATTAGCTTTCATTTGACTGTTAAAACAATACAAAAATGTCTTTTCCTGGAATTACGATGATCTCAAGACTTATGAAACTTCAATTATACAACATACAATTCCAATGATCTCTGATGAAAATCCAGTCCAACAGAAATTGAGGAAAATCCATCCCAATTTGGAAAACTAGATTAAGTCTGAATTGAACAAATTACTTAAAGCCAAGATTATTTTTCCTATTAGGCATTCTAGATGGGTTTCCAACATGGTACTAGTCAGAAAGAAAAATGGAGAAATCCATATTTGTATTGACTTTCGATATCTCAATAAGGCCTACCAAAAGGATAACTTTCCGCTACCCCCTATGGAACAAATACTACAATTGGTCGCGGGGTCTGAATTGATGTCTTTTTTAGATGGCTTCTCGGGGTATAATCAAATCTTAGTCCACCCAGAAGATCAATTGAAGACGACATTTAGAACAAAATGGGGCACTTACGCATATCAAAAGATGCCATTTGGGTTGATTAATGTCGGTGCCACGTTTCAAAGGGCCATGGATATTGCATTTAAAGGATTAGTGAATAGGTTAGTGGTGATTTACTTAGATGACATAACAGTGTATTCTAAAAAATGTATTAGTCACCTCAGAGACTTAAAACAGATTCTCCAACGATGTCAAAAATATGGGATCTCACTCAATCCAAAGAAATCTTTTTTCGCATTAAGAGAAGGGAAGCTTCTAGGATTTATAGTCTCTAAATCTGGAATCCATATCGATCCAGTTAGGATTAAATAAATTTATGAGATATCCATACCCCATAACAAAAAAGTAATGCAATCATTCCTTGGTCAAATCAATTTTGTTAAAAGATTTGTTCCAGACTTCTCAAGAATCATCTCACCTCTCCAAGCCATGATAAAGAAAAATTCTCTCTTCAAATGGGGTCAGGTAGAACATGAAGCATTTGACTTGATTAAGCAAGCGATTATAAATGCCCCATCTTTAGCAAATCCAAACTTTTCCAATCCTTTCACTTTGTATACATTTTCCTTTGAGAAATCGTATGCTGCAATACTTACACAAGCCAATCAAGATAAAGCTGAAGCCCCAATTTCTTTCTTCAGTTCAAACTTGCAAGGAGCTTAATTAAATTACTCCGACGTGGAGAAACAGGCCTATGCTGTATTCAAAGCAATCAAGCACTTTAGACCCTTCCTTCTCAAGACTCATACGAAAATAATAGTACCATTTCCAGCAGTGAGAAATCTTTTGGTACAGAGAGATGTAGGCGAAAAGAGGGCAAATTGGGTCACAACCCTACAAGAATATGATGCTGAAATTAAACCAACAAAAATTGTAAAAGGTCAAGGTTTTTGCCGGATGTTGGTTGGAGCATCACACTTGTCAGAAACACGGTCTCCAGACAGTGAAGTACAAATGTATGAGGTAAAATTAAATGACTTTGAATCAAGGTATGCAGATATCATGTTTTACTTAAAAAATGGATATGCTTCTCCACATTTGAATCATACAAAGAAAAGAGCCTTGAGGCTAAAAGCTAAACAATATCAAATTGTAAATGATTTACTCTTTAGAATGAATTATGATTCTGTTCTCCTTAGATGCCTTGAGAAATCTGAAGTAGAAAAAGTATTGCAGGAACTTCATGACGGACCAGTAGGCGGACACTACGCAAGAGATGCAATAGCTCACAAAACCCTACACGCAGGTTACTGCTGGCCAACGTTATTTAAGGATGCACATAACTATGTAAGGAAATGCCATATCTGCCAGATTGCTGCCAGAAGACAAAAGAAACCATCTTTTCCATTGTAGCCAGTCAACATTGATCAGTCATTTGAAAAATGGGGATTAGATATAATAAGTGAGATTGTTCCTCATTCTTCTAAATAGCATAAGTATATCCTTACAACTACCAACTATTTTACCAAGTGGGTAGAAGCAGTTCCGCTAAAGACAGCCAACTCTGAAAGTATCATCGAATTTATAGATCAATTTATAATTACCAGGTTTGGCTTACCTTCTGCTTTAATGTTTGATAATGCATTATATTTCTCAGGTAATACCATGACTGAATTTGCGCTCAAAAGAGGTTTTAAGCTTAAATATTCTGCTAATTATTATCCGCAAGGAAATGGATTGGCTGAATCAACAAACAAAAACCTTACTAGGATCATTAAACGGACTATTGATCAAAATCATGGAAAGTGGCATAAGTCTTTAACTTATGCTCTTTGGGCAGATTGAATAACCAAGAAAACTTCTATTGGCACTTCTCCTTTTAACTTAGTTTATGGGAAAGAAGTGGTCCTCCCAACAAATCTTGCTATTCCTTCTTTAGCCTTAGTTCAATTCATTGAAGAAACCCCTTCTTCATCCTTGCAATTAAGACAAATACATATCCTTAAACTTGAAGAAGAACGGGAAAAGGCCAGAGTTATCCATGCGCATCATCAATAATTAGTAAAAGCTTCTTTTGATTCAAACTTGGCGTCTAGAAAAGATTTTCAGCTTAGAGATTTAGTATTAAAGTGGGATAAAGCCCATGAAGATAAAGGCAAGCACACTAAATTCCAAGAAATGTGGCTTGGACCATTTCAAATTGTCGAAATCATTGGTCCATCAACTTTCATGTTACAAGATTTAGCAGGGAAAAGAGAGTCTTTACCTGTTAATGGACAGATCCTTAAAAAATATTTCCCATAGAAGATAATCTCTTCTATTTTTTATAGATTATTGTTTTTAGTTTTTAGTTTTTTCTTTGACAAATAAAACAAGTTGAGAATACTTACTTTTGGTTTTCACGAAAATAATAGTGTCTCATATCAATTTTGTTTTTTCACTTGTATAAGTAGATATGGTTAGGAAAATTAATCTTTATTTTTCAAACATAGGGTCAAGTGCTATCATTCTGAAAATTTTTATTTCTTTTTTTTTTTCAACTATACAATTTTTGGTTAGAATCAACTTTCAAGAAGAATTTTTCCTCATATCAGTCATAAAAGGTACCAATAGCAAAACAAAGATTCTCCACAGAAAAGCTATTTAAAAAAAAAACTCTATAATTGTCATCCTAAATAATTCTTAAGGAACTAATGAATTCCTCCCCACTTTAGGAAACTGCAAGATTCAAAGAGTAATCCTACTATGCACTTCAAACTTAAAGAATAAGAGGTCTCATCAAGACCCGACTTATCATGATCATAAAGATTATAACTAACTGACATTACTATACTGCATACCAAAACAGGGTAATGGCTTGAGATTGTTTCAATCAAAAGACAAGGGGTCTCATCACGAGCTAGCTTGTTCAGTGAAGTTATAAATCAAGTGAATGGCATTGTCAATTTTGGCTACCAAACCAGGACATTGTTATTTAGGAATTAAAAGAAAGAAATAATATATATATAAAAAGCAATAAGTGTATACGAGGATTTATCTTTGAAAATGCATGCTTCTCAAAGTGGGACACAGGATCATTACTAGGTAACAGGTAACCCTGTTGAGGCTATGGACGCCTGCTGGCAGCAGAGGCTCTACCTATGACAAATGAGTACACATAAACTGATCTATGGAGATGTTTTTGTTTTTATCTTTACAAACCAAGTAATGATTGATATGATTAAAATGACTAATTTTGGGGAGAAGATAATCAGAATAAATATAGTTAGAACAAAATGTTGCTGTTAATAAATAGCACTGTTTACCTTATATTTCTACAATGAAGTTTCATTTTCAAAACCATTTCTATTTTAGAAGTTTTTAGAAAATTCAAAAAATCATCAGAGATAACTGGTTCTTCCAAGTGAATCGCCAATTGTTGTGACCATCAATAACCCCCTTTTTTTTAGTGTTAGCAATAACACTAATAAATGGGAACCCTTCCCCAAAAAATCAAATTTTAGTATTTAAGTTTACTATTGTTTTCACAATAAAATAAAATATCAAAATAGAACTTGCTAAAACATATGAATTTACCTTCCAATACTCCAAGTGCATAGAGCATCACAAAATTATGAGTTTCCTTATAAAAAAAGCGCTACATTGCCATTAGACTTAAGAAAAAATTTATATCGGAAAGTCTCGAACATTAAGGCAAGCTTTTATAAACCTGTTTTTATCACATCACAAAAAGGTTACAGCGGGCGTCTTTTATAGAAGTCATTCTTTAAAAGTACGATCCGCGAAAATGCGAGATCACAAAGCTTACCACTTCATAGCCTCTCGCAAATTGCCTATCACGGCAGCCCAACATAACAATTATTTTTAAACGATTGTAAGTTTTGCGATGTTGCGAAGAAAATCGCAAAATCGCTTTTATCGCAGATCAAAGGGCTCACAGTTCTAGGATAGTAACTTTCCAATGTTTGATGCAAAGTTATGAGCATTAAAGTTTAGCTTAACGGTCCATTAGTGTTCATTTATTTAAAACGATGCAGATCAAGGTAAAAGGACCATCAGACGCAAGTTGATATCATTTGATATGATTTAGAATTAAAAGCTTTCTCGTCACCTTATTTTTGTCTTTCTATTCATTATTGCCTGTATCTACTATCATATTTGTTCTCTGCTTGCAACTTTCAGGAAGAATACCCAGAACGTAAACTACGAAGAAATGGTGAAGAAAGGCAAGGCCCCTGTGTCTGAAAAGTCAGAAATGACCCCATTATTCATAGACACCAGATGTAGTAGAGACGCAGGGATATCTACCTGGGAAGCTATGTATCAGTTGTTAGAGAACGAGAACTCTAGAATTACGGAAGTTACAGCTACAACAGATGAACACAGCTCTTCTGAAACATCCTTAACTGAGCTTGCATGCTCGTTTATACACCGCATTGCTGCGAGGCCAAAGATAATCCCCTACACTGATATGGTGAAATGGGTTATAGATCAAGTGGATATATCTGATAGAGAGTTCAAGACGGCCAGTGGGTAAATCATGGGGTCATTTACCCCAAAAATTTTGAGACTTATGTACCATTTGCCAGAACCTCAGGCTATCTACAACAAGCAATTTGTAGAAAAGTTCGCCAAAGAGAACGAATACTTAGAAGAATTCACAAGGCACTGGTCAAACAATGAAGAAAGGTTGAAGAAGGATAAAAATGGTATGTATTCTACTGGTTCTCTTTCTTCTCCTTACTGTTTTGCCACTGCAATGTTATGTAGACTGTTTGGGAAACCAAACATCGACAAGTTTTCATCAGAATGGTTACCTTTGTTAGATGCGGCTATTAATGCTACCATAATGAATTGGGCCAAAATTTTATCGGATAATTTAGCCTGTAGTTGTATGGTAGCTCTACTTTAGGTTTCTCCTTTCTTTTGGTAGCTTATGTCATGGACGCTATTTGTTTTGTTTCCGATTTTCTATTATGGAATTGATAAGGCAGAGTACAAAACCCACTTCCCATTCAGATTTATCACAAAGTATTGTGGGAATCCAATTTCATCCCACATTTCTTTAAGATTTGTTATGGAGTTATGCTCCCTATTTATAAAATGATCTATAATCAAGCTATCCCAAGGTTTTCCCCAGAAGCTAAAGTAGACATTCTCCCTGTGGGAAGGTGGTTTGGGGAAGAATCGTTCACGTATATTAGAGTGTTTGGCAGCATTGCTTCACCCCATGTGCTACCTTTTTATGTCCCCGACAAACTAATGGGTAGGGAAATAGCCTATTAGACCTGTGGTGTGGGGGGAATGACCAAGACACTAAAAGAGTCCAAGAAGGCCATCTGGCCCCAATTTCCTGTAGCATGCGGAGCTTTTGCATTATCTGACTTAGGTCATGCCTTTAAAGAAGTTGATAATATGTTATGCTTGCAACTACCAAAGTTCCCTGGAAGGAAATATGATCCCTTTAGTGTTGTAAGTAATTTCACTACAAGTGTTAAAATAAAAGTGTTTTCCAATGAAGAAGATCCCTTTGACGATGTTTTTCTGCAAAATAACACTTTCAAAGAGGTTCTACATATGGCACGAATTCGGTTTGACCAAGAAGAACTCCAAAATTTTTACATTTACATAAAATAGAGGTTATCAAAGGTCTCGTTGGACCAATTTTTCATTGAATCTCCAAGGGAACCTACTCCCAGTGTTAGCATAAGTGGAAATTCAAAACAGAAATCTAAATCCATTGATCAGTCCAAGAGTGAACACAGCAGAAGTGAAGGATCAGTTAAAGATACATCTCAATCTAAAGAAATTCTTGGCCAACAGGTTTTTTCCCCTAAACAAACTGAAACTCCCACTCATTTTACAAAGCCAGTTACAGTGGATTTAGAGGGATAATGGGAGAATTTTAATAAAGTAATCAACCCTAAAGAACAAAGCACAGAGCCGCTAACAAAATGCAACAAGTCAACTACAGGAATGGAAGTTGAAGTGACTATCAATACTCAGGAAACAGAACATATTCCTGTTGCTCCGTCATCAGAAATTATACTAAGGATAGAGGAAATTCCTCCTCTAAATGTATTTTACAGCCCTCAACATAAAGTTTTCATCAGAAGGAAACAAAAGTAAAGAAAGCTAGAGGTTGTGCTCATTCCATAAGTTGAACCTCTAGATGTTCTTTGGAAAGATCCCACTACAGACCCATAAGAAAATCTAACTAGGCTCTCTCAAATCACAGGAGCATATGCTTCTGCAACAATTGATAAAGCTTCAGAGGTTCAGTTACTACTTAGAGATAAAGAGGACGTGATTTTATTTTTGGAACAACAACTACAACAAGTCACCATCAATCAAGAAGTAGAGACACAACTAGCAAAACTCCAGCAAGACTTCCATCAGATGCAATTAGATCATCAAAGAAGTTTAGCCAATAAAGAAGAATAGTTACAAAATATGATGGAACTGCATAAGGATGACCCTAAAATTGGGGAGTTTATCACAGAAGCGCTCGCTCTCAATTCTCAGCTCTTGCAACAAGAAGAATTATTCTGCCAGAAGATCTCGCAATGGAATTCCCATTGTGAAATAAGCGATAAGATTACAAATCAAGTGTATATTTATGACTTGATTATGATTCAATACTTAAGAAAGTTTCAAACTTCTTAGACTGGCAGAAATCAGAAGAAGGGAAAAGAGCAGAATTGCCCAGAATTGATGAATCACATAAAGAGATGTTATTTGCGAGATGGTATTTCCAGCTTAAAGAAGCAGAACAGGAAATTTTAGAGAGGAAACAGATGCAACAAACAGTATAATTGAGTGCATAAATGAAAATATGTACACAGCCAATTTGATAACAGAGACTACCTCAGGCTTCCTTCCAAAGGCACAACAACTTCAAACAGAATGGAAACAAACAACAAAGGAAAAAGCAGAGATAATTAAACATATAAACAGGTTAAACTAGGAAATATACTCGCGGTACCTGGTAAAACCACACAACTAATGCATGACCCTGAGTTGCCTCATAACCACTGCCGAGAAAGTGGTGCCATCTCTTGCCAATGTCGTATTTACAGGAAAGTCAAAAGCTGAAGTCAACCAACTGACGCTCTTGAAACCAATGATGGATATTTGCAATCTAAAGGATCAGATGCTGAATTTATCAAAGATACAATTTAGCTTTATTTTAGTTTATTTTTGCTTAAAATTAGGCAGGTGGTTTAAACCTCCTCATCTATTTTTCTAATATTTATTTTTAGATTTCATAGAATAGTATTTAAACCCCTCTCATGCATTTAGAGAGGGGTCCAGAATTTTATCAAAAACATTTCTTCTGAACATGCACTTTTTCTCCCCCTGGAGGAAGTTTTGATGAAATATATGGAACGATATTTTTCTTTATATGAGTTTGATATCTGCTACTGAAATGCACTTTTGTACTCTTAGTGGATGTTGAGTGATTTGAAGATAAATCTATATCGCTGAAGCTCATGAGTAGAACTTATTATCAATGGTATTTCTATCTCTTAGTACTTTTTACTTATGTGCTAAGTGATAAATTATTTTTAGTTATTGATATATAAAAGTTTGAATGTTTAGTTGTCATTATTTCACTTCTGTATGGTGATAACTTATTTTTATGCTGAATATATGAATAACTCTTATGCGATATATTTCTCATAATTGTTTCGCTTAACTTTTTATACGAAACAATCATCTTTAATAGATTCTTTTCTTGTAGTAATTGAATGATATTTATTATCAATTGTTGTTAGAAATTATTTTAGATCGCATAAGTAAAAGTTATTTCTGGGACAGTTTAAAATTTCGATGTTTTTCTTTGATTCCAATAGATTTCATTTGATAGTTAAAAGATAGATTAGATTTAGAATAAGCATTCACCCCATTAAAACCTTGAAAAAAAAAAAAAAAAACATCATCCCGTTAGTACATCCATCATAAATAGGTTGGGAAATTGGTCCCATCATACCCAATCGGAGCCACTATTCCAAACGGAAAAGGAGATGCCTCTTGAATATCATTCCAAGGAGAATAAACTTATAGGCTTAGTTGAGATGGTATACCTTTAGATGTTACAGCCCGTTAAAATATGTTAGTAGTATATACATGATTATCTAATCTACTATTATTAAAATCACAAGGAGAACTAGAAGACCTAACACTAGGAAAACAAGAGCTTTTATCAGGACACGCTTCCATAGGATTATGAATATGAAGATCATAGGAAACCTGATGATCAGATACATTAAAAAATACAATTTTGTGTTTATCCACAGTAGACAGTGAAATAGTAGAAAATGAATCTATCGATAGCTTTAAATAAGGATCTCTTTGTGATGAATGTATTTTAGCAATCTCATCATTGAAATATTTGTCATATATGGCCTCTCTTTCCTGAAATTGGTGTAAGGGATATGATTCAGAAGAATAAAAAAAATGAGAGGAATGCGATTGAAAATCATAAAGGATGGATAAATAATCCTTCTCACAATATATATAGTCCTCAAAGAAAATTGAATATGTTGAAGGCTAGTTTTCCTCAGAAAGATCTATGATATCACTATGGTTTGTACACTAATCTGTAAAAAGGTTTCGATACAAAAAAGAATGAACTCCAGATTATATCATATTATGCACATCCATATTATTTGCTTCATCATGGATATCTTGATCAGTATGGAGTGAAGGTATAACAAAAAAGTCTGCTTTCAAAAGAAGATTATCACATTGTTCATTATTCATTTCTTGAGGTGTAATAGTGTTGGAAATATTGAGAGGGGGGGGGGGGGGTCGGGGATCAATATTTCTTATCAATTAGCACTTATAAATATTTTCATAGCATTAGTTAATCTTCAATTATTCCTGATGTTTATCCAGTAACAACGGTAAACAATATAACACAATAGGCACACAAATTTTAGGAGGAAAACCCCCTCCGGGTCAAAAACCACTGAACACATTTCTAATAAATTCTTTAATATTCAGCCCCAACTGAAATGAAAGGTACAAATTCCTAGAATTATATAAAATCATTCTTCTCCAGCTCCCATTGGAAGGGCGCCCTAATTCCCTGGTTTCTTCAATCGTCAACTGAATGGATGCCCCGACATCCTAGACCCACCTACCACCTTGAAGTGTTCACAGGCTCCAACCTATAGGTGACTTCATGCACCAACCTAGCACCTCCCTGCCACCCTATAATGATCAGAAATAAGACAAGTGTGTAATTTCGTACCATGGACAATGATCCATGACACAATATGATTCAAAATGATTTTCTTGAACTAGACCAATCACCCAATCACACTATGACCTGCAACCCAACCATAACATTATCCAACAATGACACTTATACCTCCCAACAATGCCTCTCCAACTCTAGGCAAATTGACTCTTTTACAATAATGAATCTTTTACAAATTTACAATGATGATTTTTACAATACTGACTTTTGACATGACCTGATACTTGACTTGACACTGCTTCTTTGAACACTAACAGTTGTTGAGGTATTGTTGTGCTTGCTTCAAGTAATGGTACTTTGGTGTTGCATTATCCTTCTAGTATGTGTTTGTGTTGTCCTATTGTGTCCTCCTTCCTGCACATGCATTAATGAACAATACCATAAAAAATATACAAACAAAATACTTGCATTGTCCTACAAACCATATGTTAGATAAATATTAAAAATTCAAATGTAAATACGTTCAACATTTATGAACGAAACCCAATCAAACATACATACAAAATAGTTACATTGTCCTGCAAAAACACATGCCAGAGATGATATTTAAATTAAAATTCAAACACTAATCATACATACCTTGTTGTAGCATACTTACCCTTGACTATTGATGTGTTACACTTACTGCAGTGATCCTTGAATGCATATTGTTTCTTGCCTTCTAGAAGCTCGATATTGAATCTATTGTATCTATGCAATTTCGGATCCCCAAGGTTTGAAATTTCACCCTGTGGCAACCCTCTTACTCCTCTTTCCAACCCCGTAGGTCTAAGACCAATATTGGATTCTTCAAGAAATAGTTATGCCCAATGTCCTACGATGACCTGATTATAGACTGGTTCAGTAGAGAGAATTTGTATGAAGTGCCACCTATCATTGTTTCAACCTTTGGTCCTGAAAATGATATCCAACAAACTAAAATCCGTACTATTTTTGTCACTTTCTACAAAATTTGAATCCAATTCTCAAAGATAAAGTTATGATAGTTTTACCAAGGTCACCTATTTGACATAAAATTTGGGAACCTTCAAAAACCCCAACTTCCTCAGATCATATCTCTGAAAATATAGTGAACCAATATATGAAATTTGGTCACGCGCTTCATCAGGATTTTGGATCAAATGGGTTTTTTTTCAGCATCTGAAGCTTTGCAGAAAAAAAAAATTATAGCGATAATGCCACAATGACTTGTTTTAAGTAGCGAAATCCTTGCATAAGGAGGATATGAGGGTCACAATTTATATAAATGCTTAGGTTGAGAAGGTTTTCAACAAGTGAACGTTGGAGGGATTTTAGGAGTTTAAAAAATTATTAATTATTGACTATTCAATGACCACAACCAATGATTAGTGTCATGCCACGACCCCATGGGGTTTTAGTCCACTAACTGGGGTTACTAACTTCAAACATGAATATCTCTCAAACCGTGAAGAATTACATGGCATGCCATATATCAATGGAAACATATTGACAAGTAGAAACCATTCAAAATATTCTTGACTCAGAATAGAGTAATTTGTCAAGTAAAAAGTCCCATGCAATATCAGGGTAGCCCCTGGTGCTACTTGGGTTGACATCAATGACAACCACTAATCAACAATATCCCCCTTTAGCATTGATTGCAACACAAGTACTCCCCCTGCGATTATGACACCTCTTCCTATATCAATCTCTCCCCCTTTGTCATCAATCAGAAATGGTTACTCACCCTGACAAACGTCATCTTGCGAACTTGTACACACCTCAACTCCCCTTTTTTACTTAGTTAGACAAGAGAAAGTGTCTAATGAGAACTTGGGAGAATCCCAAGCTTTAGGTGAAGATACTCAAATGCTTCACGAGGTAATGGTTTGGTAAATATGTCAGCAATTTTTTCCTTTGTGCCAACATATTCAACCTTGATATTCTTTTCGGCGACCTACTCTCTAACGAAATGATATTTGATCGGAATGTGCTTTGTTTTGGAATGCATCACATGATTCTTGGAGATATTTATGGCACTGGTGTTATCGCAAAATGTGGGAATAGGCTCATCAACTTGACTTGAAGATCTTGCAAAGTTTTCTTCATGCAGAGAACTTGAGTACAACAAGTTGTTGTCGCGATATATTCTGATTTTGTTATGGATAACAAGATTGAAGACTTCTTTTTACGTAACCATGAAACAAGGTAACCATCTAGATAGAATGTTTCTCCACTAGTACTCTTTCGATCATCAACACTTCTTGCCCAATCTGCATCTATATAAGCTAGGATAACTAGATTATTTCCTTTAGGATACTATAACCCATATTCTGTTGTGCCCTTAAGATATCGGAGAATTATTTTGACAACAATAATATGAGATTTTTTTGGTGCTACTTGGAATATTGCTACTTTTCCAACTGTTTGCATTACGTCTGGCTGAGAAGATGTCACATATAGAAGACTGTTAGTCATTGATATATACAACCTTTGGTCCACATCCTTTGACGAATCTTCTAAACTTAACTTGTAACCTATTACCTTTGGGGTAAGGACGGACTTTCAATCTTCCATCTTGAATTTATTGAGCATTTCCTTGATGTACTTGGTTTGATATATAAATATCTCTTTATCCTGTTGAGATATATGAAGCCCTAAAAAGTATGTTAGCTCGCCAAGTAGAGACATTTCAAACTCACTTTGCATATTTTTGGCAAAGTTTTTACTTAATCTGTCATCATTGCTTCCAAAAATTATATCATCCACATATACCTTGATAATTGTTAGGTTATCTTGATCCACTTTCACATAGAGATTTTTTTTAGCGCTTCCTTTCTTGCATCCTTGTTGATGTATATATCCATCAAGATGAGCATACCAAGATCTAGGAGCTTGCTTGAGACCGTATATTTCCTTCTTTAATCTGTAGACATAGTATTCCTTTTCAAAGTGCAGAAAGCCTTCAAGTTATTCAATGTAAACTTATTCTTCCAATTCACCATTTAGAAAGGTTAACTTAACATCCATTTGGTAGACCTTTATTTTTCTCAAGAATGCATAAGCAAGAAACATTCTGATAGCTTCCATTCTTGCAATAGGAGCAAATGTTTCTTCAAAATCAATTCATTCAACTTGTGCATATCCTTTGCAGACTAATATTTCCTTATTCCTGGCAACCTGTCCATCCTCATTCAATTTGTTTCTGAAGACCCATTTAGTTCTAATAACATTTTTATCCTTTGGTCGTGGAACCAATTCCCAAGTGTCTTTCTTCTCAATTTGATCCAGTTCTTAATTCATAGTTGCTACCTAGTGTTCATCTTGACTAGCTTCCTGAAAATTGCTAGGCTCAAAAGTTTCTAAAAAATCAAGGTGGGCTTGTTTTGATGAACAAATTTGTCGACTTCTTATGGTTCCAATTCCTTCATTTATGTTGCCGATGATTTGATTTGACGGATGATTCTTTTGACACCATTCTTTTAAAGATTTTGGAGAATTTTCTTGTACATCATGTTGATCATTTCTTATTTCCACTTGGTTGATTGTTGTTTCCTTATTTCGTTGGTCTTGTTCTGGAGCTTATTCTTCATCCTTCGCATATTCTCCCTCAAATTTTCTTGAAGGGACAATCTCATCGTCATCCTTTGCAATACAATATTCATCAAAAGTAACATTTATGCTTTCCACTAATTTTTTTCACCTCAGATTGTAGCATCTATAAGCCTTCCTTTTGCGTGAATAACCAATGAAAATACCTTCACCAACATGGGAGTCGAACTTACCCAGTTTTTATCTTCTCTTTTGATGTAGCATTTGCTTCCAAATATTTTGAAGTATTTAACGTTAGTCGTTCTTCCTTTCCATAATTCTTATGGAATCATGTTACAATTTTTCCTTTGCAAACCTATGTTTATAATAAATGCAGTTGTATCGATTGCTTGAACCTAGAATTTATCATCTAATTTTGAGTCATTTAACATTGTTCTACCCATTTCTAGTACGGTTCTGTTTTTTCTTTCAACAACTCCATTTTGTTAGGGTGTTCTGCCTATTGAGAATTTCCTTTTTATTCCATTTTCATCACAGTACTGTTGAACTACCTTGGAAGTGAACTCTGCCATTATCTGATCTCAGAAATTTGATCTTCAAATCAATTTCATTTTCAACCAATTCCTTGTAGATTCTAAAACAATCGAATGCCTCACTCTTTTTCTTTAAGAAGATGACAGTTGTCATTCTGGTGTAATCATATTTCATTAGCATAAAATATTATTCTCCGTCTAAACCTTTTGTTCTCATAGGACCACATAGATCAGTATGTACTAATTCCAATGGACGTGATGCAAAGTGTTCTTTTTTCTTGAACTCAAATTTTTTCTACTTTTCGTGTCAACAAGATTCACATATTTTATTGGTAGGTTTTGAAATTTTAGGCATTTCTCTTACTGCTTCCTTCTTATTGATCCTTACCAAATTATCGAAATTTATATGTCCCATTCGTTTGTGCCATAACCAACTTTCGTCTTCATTTTCCAAAAGCACCCTTTAGGTGTCTCATCCAAAATATATATGTCATTTTGAGCTCTGCTTGATGTAGCCACAATTTTACCAAACTTTCCTTTCCTGATTTCACATTTCTTAGAGTTAAATAGCATCGTGTGTCCTTGATCGCACATTTGTCCAACACTCAGCAGATTTTGATTCATATTTTCAACCAACAACACATATTTCGCTAATGCATTCTTGTTTCCAAGTGTAACTGTACCTACTCCTATGACGTTTGAAGACCTATCATTTCCAAAAGACAATTTTCCATCCTTATTTTCCTTCATGGATATGAACTTATTCCTATCTTCGGTCATATGAGTTGAGCAACCACTATCAACATACCAAACGTTTTTGTTGCTTTGAGAATGATAGCACATTTTTCAGTCTTATTTTTCCATATTGTTCATTCTGGTTTTGCGAGAATTCCTTTGAAGAACTTCCAAGTCTGCAATCTTTCCAGGTGTCCAAAATTGTTACATTTGTAACATTCGACATCATCTCTCAAATGATCAAATCTGTTAATATTATGTTGAGTTATGGAATATCCATTTCTGAAAGACCTTTGGAAACTATATTTATTCCAAACATACATGTGACATTCTATAGCTCTATGTCCAAACCTTCCACATGAATAACAATGACCATAGAAGATAGGTTGATCCTTAGGAGGAAATATTCTTCGAGGAATTTTCTTCCATGGTTATTCCTGCGAGTCTTGACCTCTTGAGTTGGCTGGGAGGTCTACCTTCTTGTTATATTTTTCATATCCATCTTCTTTTGTTTTCATAGAAGGACTTGGCTCCTTTTCAGATTTTTGTTTGTAACCAAGACCAGTCTTGTCACTGTTTGATCGCTGATGGTTGATGATTTCTTCCAGTGCCTTGGAGCTGTTGGTGTAGTTTTGAAGAGTTTTTCCATTTTTTACTTGCTTTTGTAGTTAAAATATTTTAGCTTCCAATGCTCCTCTTTCCTTGTCACTTTCCTTTAATTCTTCCCTGAGTGATTCTTCAACCTTGATTTTAAGATTTAGGACCTGCTCCCTTTCTATCTTTAATTCGTCTTCAAGAGTGTTGACATGCTTCTTCTCGATCTTGAGCTCTTTGATAACCCTGACCAATTCATTTTGAAATTCAACCTCAATCATATTTTCTTCTTCGTCTCCTTCTTCGTTAGATGCTTCTTGCTTATTATGCTTGGCCATAAACAATACTCTTCCATTGATTTCTTCTTCATTTTCATTGTCTTCATCAGATGAGGAGTTATCTTCTTTGGAGAATAAACTCTTCTTAAACCATTTCTTCTTGCCTTGCTTGTTGAACTTCCTCAGACCTTTATTTCCTTTCATAACAACCTCATTTTTGTGAGGACACTTGGCTGCAAAATTCCCAATATCACCACAATCGAAACATATCAATGGAATTTTACCTTTGAATTTCCTCGTACTTGTTCTCATTTTTCGCATGAAGTAGGAAAATTATTTATTTGAAAATTCTTCTTCATCTTCCTCCTTTTCTTCTTCCTTACAACTACAAGTTTTCACTTTCAGAGTATGCTTGTCCTTACTAGTCTTCTTGGATGTGGCGAATGTTGTTTCTAGGTGAGATGTGTCGTCCTCTTCTTCAATCCTTATTTCATATGTCATAAGAACTCCATAAATTTTATCTTTGCCGAGATTGGTTAGATTCAAACAAGACATACAACTTTGGGTTGAATCTTACCGGCAAGGTTCTAAGGATCTTTCAAACAACAATTTTCGTATCGACAAGTTCTCCCAAACCTTCCAATGCATTTTTTATTTCATCAACATGTTGTAAGTATGCATCAATATTTTCATCTTCATTTTGAGTTGCTCAAATTTTGCCCTGTAAATTTGAATCTTTGCTTCTTTCATGTTTGAGTCACCTGCATATATATTCTCAAACTTGCCCCATACTTCTTTAGTAGTTTTGCAACTCAGTACCTTAAGATAGACAGTTTCGATAAGCGCACTAATAATGAGATCTTTAGCCTTTGCATGATATACCATATTTTTCTTACCTTGTTCATCCTAGGTCGTTATAAAGCCTTTTTCAACAATTTCCCATACTTCATATACTTGCACCAGCAAATGAACCTGCATTCTTCCACTCCAAAGTGCGTAGTTTTTTCCATTGAACAGAGGAACTCTATTCTTGGTATACTCCATGATCTCCTTCCATTTGTTAGACTGGTATTGAAGGAACCAAGCTCTGATTCCAATTGTTGGAAATACTGCGAGGGGGGGGGGTGGGGGGAATCAGTATTTCTTATCAATTAGCACTTTTGAATTTTTTCAAAGCATTAATTAATCTTCAATTATTCTTGATGTTTATCCAGTAACAATAGTAAACAATAGAACATAATAGGCACACAAATTTTAGGTGGGAAGCCCCCTCCGGGTCAAAAACCACTAAAATCTGTTCTAATAAATTCTTTAATATTCTGCCCCAACTAAAATTAAATTTACAACTTCCTAGAATTATAGAAAAGCATTCATCTCCAGTTCCCACTAGAAGGACGTGCCAACTCCCTGGTTTCTTCAATAGTCAACTAAATGGATGCCCAGACATCCTAGATCGACCTACCACCCTGAAGTGTTCACAGGCTCCAACGTGCAAGTGACTTCATGCACCAACCTAGCACCTCCATGCCACCCTATAATGATCAGAAATAAGACAAGAGTGTGGACTCTCATACCACGGACAATGATCCATGATACAATATGATTCATAATTATTTTCTTGAACTAGACCAATCACCCAATCACACTATGACCTGCAACCCAACCATAACATTATCCAACAATGACACTTATACCTCCCAACAATGCCTTTCCAACTCTAGGAAGATTGAATCTTTTACAATGATGACTCTTTTACAATAATGAATCTTTTACAATTTTACAATGGTAATTTTTACAATACTGACTTTTGACATGACTTGATACTTGACTTGACACTACTTCTTTGAACACTAGCAGCTATTGAGGTATTGTTGTGCTTGCTTCAAGTAATGGTACTTTGGTGTTGCATTGCCCTTCTAGTATGTGTCGGAGTTGTCCTATTGTGTCCTCCTTCCTGCACATGCATTAATGAACAAGATCCAAACCAACATTAAAAAAAAATTACTTACATTGTCCTACAAACCATATGTCAAAGAAATATTCAAAATTCAAATGTAAATATGTTCAACATTTATGAAAAAAAACCCAATCATACATACATACAAAATACTTACACTTTCCTAAAAAAAGACATGTCAGAGATGATATTCAAATTAAAATTCAAAAACTAATCATACATACCTTGTTGTAGCAGACTTACCCTTGACTGTTGATGTGTTGGCCTTACTACAATGATCCTTGAATGCATACTTTTTCTTTCCTTCTAGAAGCTCGATATTGAATTTGTCGTATCTATGTAATTTCAGATCCCCGAGGTATGAAAACGTGCCCTGTGGTAGCCCTCTGAGTCCTCTTTCCAATCCCGTAGTTCTGATCAATATTGGATTCTTCAAGAAATATTTATGCCCAATCTCCTACGATGACCTGATTATAGACTGGTTCAGTAGAGAGAACTTATACGAAGTACCACGTGTCACTGTTTCAAGCTTTGGTCCTGAAAACGATATCCAACAAACTACAATCTGTACTCTTTTTTAACTTTTTACAAAATTTGAATCCAATGCTCAGAGAGAAAGTTATGATGATTTTCCCAAGGTCACATGTTTGACATGAAATTCGAGAGCCTGCAAAAACCCTAAATTCCTCAGATTATATCTATGAAAATATAGCGAACCAATATTTGAGGCTCAAATGGGTTTTGTTTTCAGCATCTCAGGCTTCGTGCAAAAAAATTTATAGTGATAATGCCATGATGGCCTATTTTAAGTAGCGAAATCCTTGCATATGGAGGATATGAGGGTCACAATTTACATAAATGCTTAGGTTGAGAGGGTCTTTAACGAGTGAACGTTGGAGGGATTATAGGAGTTTAAAAAATTATTAATTATTGATTATTCAATGACCACAACCAATGATTAGTGGCATGCCACAACCCCATGGGGTTTTAGCCCACTAACAGGGGTTACTAACTTCAAACACAAATATCTCTCAAACTGCGAATAATTATGTGCCATGCCATATATCAACGGAAACATATCGACAAGTAGAAACCACCCAAAATATCCTTGACTCGAAATAGAGTAAGTTTTCAAGTCAAAATTCCCATGCAAGATCGACGTAGCCCCTGGTGCTGCTTGGGTTGACATCAATGACAACCATTGATCAAAAAATATTTCATGTTGAAATTGATTGAGATTGATCAGAATGTTCAACAGGATTAAGAAAGAAATCAATAACATCTTATTCTTCTGTGTGTGATCTATTCGAATTACTAGAAGAAGAAACAAGGAACTGAAAACATTGTAATAAATCATCTTGAGAAGGGAGATCTTTGAGGGGAAATATAAAACAAGGAGATGTATATCTATTATAAAATTCATCAAACGTTTCATTCTATTGCATCATAAGAGTTCCTATGTCAAAACACAACTTGTCATAATCATAAAACTGATGTGCTAAAAGGAAAGTTTCAACGAAGTGTTCCCAAGAATGAATAGATTTGTTTGGGAGTGAAGTATACCATCCTCTAATTCGACTTTTAAATATGAGAGTGAATAACCTATAAATCTCATTATCACAAGTAATATTAAAGGGATTACTTGACCAAAAATTGTGAAACATGATCTACAACAGTAACACCATTCTCACCATCATATGTTGGCCTAATTAAGGACAAGATAGGTTTTTTTAGAAAACGTATGGTAGGTTCAGGTGTGTTAAATGCATGACCCAAAGGACAAGCCATGATTTAAAAGATAAAATTTCACACAGATAGAAATTTGTGGCCCTCCTTCTAGCACCAAAAATGTTGATGCTTGGAATTTTCCTAGCTCAACATGTGACAAATTACCCAGTCATATTCCCAATTAAACTCTTTTATGTTGTGATAGCAATCCTAACTGCTTCAAATGGGTTTCCAGTTACTCGTGTCCTAGAATTATCCTAAGTTAACCTAGCCTACTAGTACGTACAATGCACAAGAATGACCTTCAGTCTGCTTATGAGTGATGGTTATTCAAGATTAATAGACCGAAGGGAAAAAGGAGTCATCTGTATGATATTGTTTAGGTGAGATGATCCTTAATGATTTGACTGAAACCAAGGCTCAATCAAGTCACTGTGAGGCATGCTCCTATGCAAGGAGACTTAAAGAATAAAATAAAATAATCAAATGCAACTAGTTTTATGATGCAAAAGAAATTAAAAGGAAAACCATCATGAATAAGTATAGGATAGCCCCGTCCCTAGACAAGAGCTAAAGTGTTCTAATTGGAAGGGGGTGATGCAATTTCAGCTCCTGGGCTCAAGGCTCACCTGTAATCCCAGCATTTGAGGATCTCACGAATATCTAAGCAAAAAAAAAAAAAAAAAAAAAAAAAAAAAAAAAAAAACTATCAAGATGAACTCACTTACATACCTACAATCAATTGTATAATGAGTTAATTATAAAATTTATATAAGCAGAGTGAATAATCTTCTCCACTTAATATAAAACTACAAATAAGAATTTGTAAAGACAAATAAATAATTATCTATCCCATAAACAAATTCTATTTAACTTATTCTATAAAAAAAATAAAAAATTGTTATATTGTTTGTTCTTTTCTTTTGTATAAACAAAAAGCCATTTTTTCAAAATATTAAATGCAATATAATAATATATATCAATATACTATTATATAAAGAAAATAACCTTCAATCATGTATATATATATATATATATATATATATAATCACAAACACATACATAATGAAACTATTAACATGGCATTGAAACACGAATTAAAAAAAATGAACAAACCATGATATTAGTCTTGATAAAAAAAAAAAAAAAAAAAATTGCATATAAATATGCATTAACAGAGGTACCAAAATCATGTTAAAATATGACTACCCCGAAATATAAGCATGCCATTGACAAGAGATGACATCTACGTGCCCCAAGAAAGCTGATCTGAAACTCAGCAAGTCAATTCGAACTTCGGAATGCCAGATTCGAAACAGAACAAATCAATTTGAAATCTCCAGGAAGTCAATTTGATTCTACCCTCTACGTTCTGCATTCAATGAGTCTTGAAACACTCTACAGATGATTCTGATCCTCTTTTCCCCAAACACTGCGCTCTTACTCCAATACGTTGTTGTGTTCCCCTTACACTATTGCGTTCCTCATTGCATCTTTCTCTCAAATACTACCTACGTGCTACCTTCCCACTGTCAGTCCATTTCCTTCCCCCTCTCCCCTATCTCCAACCCCGATAAAGAGACCAGAGGTTTGTTTATATAGATTTCCAAGCAAATGAGAGGTTTGTTTATATATATTTCCAAGAAAATGAGAGCTCGATGCTCTGTTTTAGATTGCAGCTAACCACTAAACTGACAGTAAATGTATACAGGCTGCTAACATAGCTAGATTAATTACAACTTGGAATATTTTTGTAGCAATATGGCTCCAATTTATTATTTTGTTCGCAAGGAACGAATGAGAGTCTTATGTCTGGAGTTAGGGTTATGTAAATCTGATTTTTTTTTGGTTTTCCAGTACAATCTAGTCTGATTGATGGATATGAAAGAAATAATGAAAGAGTATTTTTAATGTTTACTAAGTTAAAAATAGTTTATGGGACAGATTGTTTTTTTATCTAGTTATTGTATTAGATTTTCTGAAATTTTACATAATAGACTTCCAGCTTCTCCACAAACTCTTCTCTTCTCTGAATAGATTATCCCAAAAACTAACTGCCAAAATATCTGCATAATTTTCCAATTATATTGTGTTGAAAAAATTGCTCAACCAATTTGGATTATACCCTTTTTGCCTGACATCTCGGGGCTATTTAATTCCACATGCACCTCTACGTTTTGCCCACATTTTAGCGTTCTCTGCGTGCTGCACACCTCTCTGTCCTCCAACACCTTAGCGTGCTCCCCACACTCTACGTTCAGCTCCCACAAATTTCCTTCTCTCAATTCCTTCGAAAACCGATTCATAATCCTCTACTAGTGTGATTCCCCTCCAATCCACAGAGGCTCGTTGTTCATGCAATAAGAGCGCCAACCTCCCAGCTGAAATTAGCATATTCCTCCTTAATTCTTCCACACCTGAAAAACCGAAAAATAAAAGCAATGTTATTAGTGCATTAATTATCAAAACTGAGCAAATAAACTAAAAACAAACAAACAATCAATCTGAAACATCGTGGAGGGTTCGATGAGTTCATGAAACAGCGTCGAGGTATTACCAAACAACGCCACCGTGGAAAAATCCGTGGCAATCTTTCATTACATTGATAAAATTTAAAAGATGTTGAACTTTGATTTCATCGTTTTTGAACGTTTTGTTTTTTTTTTAATATTCCTTGGCTTTGGTTTGAGAACGAGAATTGTCGTATGTGTAATATTATTATGTATATTTACTGACCAAAACAATTATAAACGACACATTCCTGGACAGCCCTAGATGGTAGCAAAATTGAAACATCTACCTCTTATCTTTCTTTCAAAAGTATTGTCCTAGGAGAAGGACATCATTCAGCCAATGCATATCCTTTAATTCAAAAGGATACTACAGTAGTAGGAGTAGAAAGCAAATTTCAAAAGGTCAGTGAGCAAGTCAACTAGACTAACACTGCTCTCATTGGTCTGGAGAAAAATGTAGCTAAAGCTGCCACAGTAAAGGATCATATTGATAGAGTCCAAGTCTCTATTAATGATGTAAATAATTCTTTGAATACTGTACAGTATAATTCTTCTGTTGTTAAAGGTTATTCTTTATAATCTTTTAAAAAGATTGATGAAGTAGAGAATTGTATCATAGAACAATCTATCTCTACAAGGCATTTGATTTCAAATCTGTCTGAGAAATTAGACAGATTGAGTTTGAAGAAAACTGATAAGCCTATACCAGCTTCATTTTTGCAAAAGGGAAAAAGTATCCATACTCATGAACTTAGTGAAAGTCCAGTCTCTAAGTTTCCTCAGTTATTCCCTAAAGAAGCTGAAGCCCCATCACAGCAGTCCAAATATGAAAAGCTTACCTTAGCATCTCTCTCCCAAGAGTCTGATACAGAGACCCAAGTTCTCCCTATCTATGAGCCACTGAGCCTCAGTTCACCAGGCATTCTTCTCCTGATATATATGGTGCAGGAAAGATCCCTGCAAAAGAAACATTTTTTGAAAGTAGTCATAAAGAATGGAATTTAGATAATCTGACTACTGCATAGATCAGATAGATGCTTGATCAAATGATTACCGAGTATAAGCTCATGTGTGTTGCAGGAAAGACAGAAGTAGAATCTTGCAAAACTTTGATTCAGTGTTTTATAGGAACACTTGCAAGATGGTGGGAACTGGAATATTCCCCTGCAATGATTGAAAAGATGGAAAGGGAAGTATTAAAAGATAAAAATGGAGATGTATTCTTTAATCCAAATGGCACTTCACAGAATAATATGATTGTTGCACTTACTGCTATGATTCAAGAGCACTTTTTTGGTGCTGATGTTACACTCTCAGATAAGCATGAAATGGTTTTGATGAATCTGAAGTGTATAAATATCAATCAATATGAAGACTTCCACATATATTGGATACAGAGGATTTTCTTGGTTAAAGAACCAAAGAACATTCTGTCGAAACAAGTATACCTTGCAGCACTCTTATCCAAACTAGTTGAAATTCTCAAGCTACAAGAAGTTTTCCCCTTGCCTCTTGAACTTTATTTGTGGGGCGAAATCTATTCTATCATCACTAAGGTGTTGATAACTCTTTGTACCAATTCCAAAATGAAAAAGTCTATAGACAAGCTAAATAGGCTACCTGGTACTAAATCTTTCTGCAGTAAATATGGCATAACCATTGATGATCCTTTGGTTACTCGCAGGAAGACAAAAAGACAAGCAAAGAAGGCTCAGAAAAGATCCAGAGCCTCCACCTATCATTTGAGCTCTAAAAAGAGACGTGAGCTCAGACCTCTGAAAAGAAGACCCATGAAGGGAAGGAAGGGACATTATAAATATGTTCCAAAGACTCATTATTATGGACCTACAGATATCAGACCCAAAGAGCACAAGATTGAAAGAATGAAAAATGTTGTTTGTTGGTTATGTGGTCAGCAAGGACATACTTCCAACCTATGTCCTACAGCCCTTGAGTCTAAAAGAGGTCGTGGTAAGAAATCACAGCAACACAACCGTCCCTCTGCTAGCACGACTGTCAAAACTGAATCTAGATGTGCCCAATGTAATTCTCCTTTTCACAAAACAGAAGATTGTACTCATCATCTTGCTATCCAGCAAGCTGCCGAAGAATCTCTTTCAGATTCCCAATCTGAATCTTCTATTTCCTCTTCTGACGAAGAAGTCCAAGCTTATTGCCAATGTTCTGATTCATAGAATTGTAAATGTGATTGTTCTAATTCTGATTCAGAATCCTCTTCTGATGACTCTCTTCCAGAATAATTTTCAGGAAAATTGAAAGTCCTCATGGCCCAAACCGATGAAGATGATTTGAAAGTGTTTGCCCAGATTCGTGCCATGGAGGAAAGTGACTTGAAAGCTACTCTATTAAAGACTTTCATGCAGCATGGTACAGGTTCTACCAGTAATTCTTCCAGTAAGAAGCCTATTTTTGTCGATGCTTCTTACGACCGTAACACCAAGTCGTATCTCCAGCACAATTCAAGAAAAGTTCGTACACTCACTTTGGGGGAGGTGAGTAGGGAGATACATTCAATGAAATCCGAAATTTCTGCCCTGAAATCACAAGTTTCACAGCTAGAAAAGGAAAAACAAGAAACAAAGCCTTCTACTTCTATTTCAGGCAGACACATAAATTACACTCTGCACTCTACTCCTGTCTCACAAGTTGAGATAGCTGAAGGAAGACCTGATCCAACAGTTGGATTCAGAGAAATACAAGTTCTTGCTGTTCAATACCAACAACATCATGCCAAGGTAAACATTTGTATTGAAGGTAAGACATACAATGTAACTGCATTAATTGATTCAGGTGCAGATGTCAATATTCTCTCCAAGAAAGTAGTTCCTTCAAGACTTTGGGTATCTGCTCCAAGAAAAGTCACAGGTTTGGGAAAGAAAAATTTAGAATTTGAAGTTCCAAAAGCTGCTATTTGTTTTGATTCTCATTGTGTCAAACTCAAGTTTGCAGCTGCAGACATTCCAGTTGACTGCATACTGGGAAATGTATTTTTAGCAGCTGTAGAGCCCCATGGTTCTTATAGATTTCCAGACAAATCTGCGGGCTATTTTATTACAGTTCCAACATCTGATAAAAAGGGTAAGAGGATAGAACTTCCTTATATTTATAATCCTCGAATTTCAATGATGGTACAGACCATGCAGGAGCTTCAGAAAGCAGAAAAAAGTTTGGTTGAACTCAAAGATCATAAAAATATGATCAGAATTGAAGATCAATTGAGTTCTCCAGGAATTCAGAGAAGAATCTCTGAATTACAAAAAGAGTTTGAAAACACTTGCTGCTCAGAAGAACCCAATGCATTCTGGCATCTCAAGAAGCATTGTGTAGAATTTCCCTACAAATATGGATACACGAGCAAACCCTGTAAATCTAGAGCTATTCCAATGTCACAAGAATACAGACAGCTCTGCCAAAAAGAAATAAGTCAACTTCTTCAAAGAAAGCTGATCAGGGAGTCTGACAGTCCATGGAACTGTTATGGCTTCTATTTCAACAAAAGGAGTGAACAGATAAGAGGCATTCTCAGATTGGTTATTAATTATAAACCTCTTAATTTTGTTCTTGCAGATGATACATATCCTATTCCGCACAAGGGAGATCTACTGAGTAGGATATCTGGAGCCAAAGTATTTTCAAAGTTTGATCTAAAATCTAGTTTCTGGAAAGTAACTATTGCTGAGTATGATAAGTGGAAGACAGCATTCAGCATACCAGTAGGCCATTACGAATGGAACGTGATGCCATTTGGTCTGAAGCGCGCACCTTCAAAGTTCCAAAAGGTAATGGATTCAATCTTCAAACCATATGATGAATGGTTACTTGCTTACATTGATGATCTCCTAATATTTTCTAAGAATCTACAGGACCATTTTAAGCATTTGAGAATTTTTATGAAATTGGTCCAAAAGAATGGATTGGTCTTAAGCAAAAAGAAAATGGAATTATGTAAGACCAAGATAAATTTTTTAGGGCACACAATAGAAAATAGACAAATTTCTTTGCAGAGTCATGCTCTTGAATTCGCAAACAAGTTTCCAGATATAATTCTGGACAAGACCCAATTACAAATATTTCTGGGTTGCCTGAACTATGTAAGCAATTTTTATCCATCTTTTGCGATTGATAGGTCTCTGCTCAATCAGATACTCAGAAACAATCCAAAACATTGGACACAAGCTCACACAGAAGCTGTTAAAGAAATAAAATCTAAGGTTCATAATCTTCCTATACTTTATGTTGCTGATGATGGCTCTTTTAAGATTGTTGAAACAGATGCCAGTAATATAGGATGGGGAGGTGTCCTCAAGCAAAGACCAAGTGAGAAGAGCCAGAAAAATGAAGAAAAGGCTGTGCAGCATGCATCCGGAGTCTGGAGTAAAGCTGAAAAGAATTACTCAACAATTGAAAAAGAAGTCAAGGCTGCATGGAACTGCAGCAGCAAATTTTCTATACACTTGGTAAATAAATTATTTTTACTGAGAACTGATGCCCAGGCTCTGGCCAAAGTTATTAACAAAGAAATCAAAAACCCCGAAGATGCCAAATTTTCAAGATGGCAAGCATTATTTGCAAATTTTAATTTTAAAGTTGAACACATAAAGGGTTTTGAAAATTGTTTGCCAGACTTTCTCAGTAGAGAGTTTCTCTAGCGGCAAGAACATTCAACAAGAGAAGAAGAATACCATGTTATGGTCATCATTACTGAATGGGATCACGCCCACCAAAGAGAGACACTTAGATCTATATCTGATGACGATTCATGGGCTGTGTACAGAGAAAAGTGGAGACCCACGTGGCAACTCCGCAATACAAAGGTACTTGATGTAGATTTGCAAAGCCATTCTGATATCCTACATCTTGTACCAGAAAGGAGAATACATACAAGAGGAAGCAGATGGATTCATGACATGATGTATTCAACTAGTATGACAGCTTCACATTAAGTTGAAAGATCCTTGTCTGAAGATTTTTGTGATCTCGCTATTATTTGTACTGGCGGTAGTGACAGAACAAAAATCTACTACAAATCCTATGCCATTAACAGGACATGGTATCCAGGATGGAACTAGATGGAAATATTTTAGAGGTGGCCAGGTAATAATCCTGACTTAATTTTTCCTGACACTGTGTATAATTTGCAGGATACAAGAACCATTGGTGGAACCTGATGAACAAATATGGTCGTAATGAAACTCATTACACCAAAATAAAATTTGGTCCCACTTGGATGAACCAGAAAAGACAACAACCTCCATGGCTCAGCAACTGGTGGTTCGACTATGGGTTAAGTTCTTATGGCATGGATCCATATTATTTTGAATCTTACTTTCAAAGCCAATGCCATGAATGTTTATTAACCATAGGAGAATGTTTCCATAATCCTTGCCAAACAGTAAGAGACATAGGCCAGTTTGAATATAGACTGATAAATTCTATATTAGAATCACATATGAAGATGCATCATCAATGGCTGGTAATGACTAAAATAAAACACCAGATTATTCTAAATAAACCCATGATTGTATGCCGAATATACACCAAGGCCTGGGATGAATCTATATATCCAAGTCTCAAATTTCCGGGTATAAAAATCTTGGAGGATTCTGAAGAAGCCAGTACAAGTGGTTCACGAGGGCTCCACTAAAGCAAAAGCTTCCTCTGTGTAATGATACCCAGTCACGGGTTTACAGTGACAGGTCTTTTCCCGAGGGTTTTTTACCTCTTCATAAAAGCATCCTCTCTGTATATAATAATGTGTTTCCTCATGGGCCTTGTACATAAAAGGTATCCATAGTGTAGTACCCACACACTTTCACATGCGTCTGTTTGAAGGACCGAATATCTGCTCGGATGTCACTTCGGTGTTACCCGGAAGCAATGATTCGCCTTCCACTTGTCAATAATCCGACGGATCTACAGGAGTGTTTGTCCCCCCTCTCAGCCTATATAAGAAGGGTAAGGCTCACTCTTGAGGCATTCGGATTCAGAGAAATCGGCATTTAGAGTATTTTCATTTGTATTTCGAGTCAAGTCTAAGCTCCCTACTCTGCATCTGCGAAAATTCTCTCGATCTGTTTGCATCACGGAGATTTGTCTCAAGTCTTAAGTGATCTGAGAAGCCTGCGTGTCTATGTGCTCAGCATAGGCAAGAACCTAAAATGGCCAGATCAATAGATTGAGTCTGTAAATAAGTCTGTCTGTGTGTTGTGTGTTCTGTAAAGAACTCTGAGACAGAGTCTGCAACTGGCCAGATAGCCTCTAGTATTGCTCGCTCATTTACTGAGTAGTTGAATTCTGGTAAACGCCACTGCAGTCAATCTCTGGAAAGAGATCTTAATTTCCAGTCATATATTCTGAGTCCTGTATTCTGTAATCTGTAATATCATTCTAAAAAATCAATAAAGAGAGAATTATTTTGAAGATCCGCATGTCTAAGTACTGAAAATCTGTGCATTTATATTTTCTGCTAAGACACTGTTTGTCAATCTCAAAATCTTGAAAGTTCGCTAGAAGTTCGCCAGAGGTTCGCCAAACCACCGAGGGATGTTAAGGCTGTAAAAAGGTGAAGGGAAGCCGCAGAAATAGGCTGCTAGTTGCGTGAAAGTGGGAGTAGGTTCGTGTATGGGTTCATCGAAGGTTCACATAAAGAATTTTTGAGAATATAAGACAAAGGAGAAACTTGGCAAGGCCAAGTACGCCTGTGTATGCGACAAGAAAGCTTGTTGAGAAGCCCCTGCTAGAAATTGGTATGCCAAGTCTGCCTGTGTATGCGGCAAGCAAGCTTGTTGAGAAGCCCCTGCTAGAAATTAGTATCAAAGCCAGTAGTCGACTTTCGACTGTGTTAAAACTGGTTCGAGAAAAGGTCAGTACTTAATCCTTTCTCTCTTTAAATATTTGAAATGGACTCTTCCATGAGGAAATCAATTTCTTTCCGTGAACTTGAAGAAAATGAAAGGGCCACTCAAGACCCTCTTAGAGATATGTTTGCATCTTCTTCTACTAGAGTATTAAATCAATCAGAGTTGTTATATGAGGAGACCGAGCCTTAGGCCAAATGGGTTCTACCTAAAATATCTGCATCTGAGGTGTATGCAGATCTGGGTGTGTGGCATCTCAAAGCTGCCACAAGAATCACAATAAAAGAATCCATAAGTTCTATAGAAGAAAACTCTGATTGTGTCCAAACAATTCCGCTGTTAAATCCAAAACAACTCCAAGCAGAAGCAAATAAATTGGGGACACAATTCCTGCATCTGGGATGTATTCAGGTGGGAATCCATGCCTTGACCCACTAAGGTTTAGATACTTATGTGTTAGCCACTGTCCGTGACCTAACCCATAACAAATACACAGATTCCCTAATAGGAGGAATAGTTGCACCATTTTCCAATGGACCAGTCTGGTTTGACTGTTACCCAAACTTCTCTGTGTACGTTTATGATGAAACCTTGAGCGATATTCTACAATTACAAATTCAAAATTCTGGATTTGACATGAAGAAAAAGAGAAATAATATTGCCATCCAAACCAGAGGATGTTTTCTTCATACCAGCACTATGTTCCCTGCAGTCCACCATGCCCTCAGCAGAGACTCAAAAACCAGTGTCATTGTCATGAAAGATCCCAGGAACCAAAAGGTTGAGCATCAAGGCATTAAGTGGGAGGATCTAACCTTTCCAGAACACTGGGCATTGCCAAATCCAAAGCCCATCTCTGCACAAAAAATTACTTCTGCAAATATTTCGGAAAATCAGTCTACTGCCACCTTATCCTTTCCCAGAAGGTCTACTATTGATAGGCGTAGAATTGAAGCCGAATGTAAAAAGTTACCGATGTATATACCACCAAGTTTGTCAGATACTGCATGTTCCAGCATTGTAAATTCTTGTTAGCATATTTCTCTTTTTGAGTTTGCTCAGTTAGTAAATTTCCAACCTCTTTCAGTTGCATGTCCTCAATGTCAACAACAAGTAAATTTGAGTCAACTTGTTTACCTTGTGATCCATAAGAACCATAATCATAGGACTGGTGAAGCTCCTCCTTCCACCTCTATCACACCCTGTCCTAATCCTAAATGTTCAGACATTCCTTTTCCCCATGATTATGATGAACATGTTCTTATGATGCATCTAGTGCCTACACTAGAGGGTGAAGATCCAAGGCTGACTTCTATTTTTAAAAATATGAGACCTGCAAATTCTCCTAAATTTGGACTCGGTTATGTAGAAGAGAAAGACAACCTGATCCCTGAATGCAGATTTAAAGATCTTCCAGAAGGTTGTAAAAGACCATCAGTCCCTGAGATCCATAGGTTTTATACTTTAATGGATGGATGTTCTAAACATCAGATCCCTGCTCAATGGATGAAGCAAATGTTGAATTGGGATATTTATACTCATCCACAGGCTGATGAATTTGGTCTTACACATTCACCAGAAGAAAAGATAAGCTTAGCCAATGAGTGGAAAACATATATGGAAGAAAGAAATGTCTGGATTTATTTCTATTCATGGAAAAAGGCTAAGGAATCATATGTTGTTTTGATGAATGATTCCACATCTTCCTCTTCACACTCTTGGACAGCTATTGATGGTAGCAAGATTGAAACTTCTACTTCCTATCCTCCTTTCAAAGGTATTGTCCTAGGGGAAGGACAACATCCAACCAATGCATATCCTTTAATTCAAAAGGATACTACAGTAGTAGGAGTAGAAAGCAAAGTTCAAAAGGTCAGTGAGCAAGTCAACTGGACTAACACTGCTCTCATTGGTCTGGAGAAAAATGTAGCTAAAGCTGCCACAGTAAAGGATCATATTGAAAGAGTCCAAGTCTCTATTAATGATGTAAATAATTCTTTGAATACTGTACAGTATAATTCTTCTGTTGTTAAAGGTTATTCTTTAGAATCTTTTAAAAATATTGATGAAGTAGAGAATTGTATCATAGAACAATCTATCTCTACAAGGCATTTGATTTCAAATCTGTCTGAGAAAGTAGAAAGATTGAGTTTGAAGAAAACTGATAAGCCTATACCAGCTTCATTTTTGCAAAATGGAAAAAGTATCCATACTCATGAACTTAGTGAAAGTCCAGTCTCTAAGTTTCCTCAATTATTCCCTAAAGAAGCTGAAGCTCCATCACAGCAGTCCAAATCTGAAAAGCTTACCTTAGCATCTCTCTCCCAAGATTCTGATACAGAGACCCAAGTTCTCCCTATCTATGAGCCACTTGAGCCTCAGTTCACCAGGAATTCTGCTCCTGATCTATATGGTGCAAGAAAGATCCCTGCAAGGGAAATTTTTTTTGAAAGTAGTCATAAAGAATGGAATTTAGATAATCTGACTACTACACATATCAGACATATGCTTGATCAAATGATTACTGAGTATAAGCTCATGTGTGTTGCAGGAAAGACAGAAGTAGAATCTTGCAAAACTTTGATTCAGTGTTTTACAGGAACACTTGCAAGATGGTGGGAACTGGAATCTTCCCCTGCAATGATTGAAAAGATGGAAAGGGAAGTATTAAAAGATGAAAATGGAGATGTATTCTTTAATCCAAATGGCACCTCACAGAATAATATGATTGGTGCATTGACTGCTATGATTCAAGAGCACTTTTTTGGTGATGATGTTACACTTTCAGATAAGCATGAAATGGTTTTGATGAATCTGAAGTGTAGAAATATCAATCAATATGAAGACTTCCACAGAGATTGGATACAGAGGATTTTCTTGGTTAAAGAACCAAAGAACATTCTATGGAAACAAGTATACCTTGCAGCACTCCCATCCAAACTGGTTGACATTCTCAAGCTGCAAGAAGTTTTCCCCTTGCCTCTTGAAGTTTATTTGTGGGGAGAAATTTATTCTATCATCACTAAGGTGTTGATAACTCTTTGTACCAGTTCCAAAATGACAAATTCTATAGACAAGCTAAATAGGCTACCTGGTACTAAATCTTTCTGCAGTAAATATGGCATAACCATTGATGATCCTTTGGTTACTCACAGGAAGACAAAAAGACAAGCAAAGAAGGCTCAGAAAATATCCAAAGCCTCCACCTATCATTTGAGCTCTAAAAAGAGACGTGAGGTCAGACCTTCGAAGAGAAGACCCATGAAGGGAAGGAAGGGACATTATAAATATGTTCCAAAGACTCATTATTATGGACCTGCATATATCAGACCCAAAGAGCACAAGATTGAAAGAATGAAAAGTGTTGTTTGTTGGTTATGTGGTCAGCAAGGACATACTTCCAACCTATGTCCTACAGCCCTTGAGTCTAAAAGAGGTCATGGTAAGAAATCACAGCAACACAACCGTCCCTCTGCTAGCACGACTGTCAAAACTGAATCTAGATGTGCCCAATGTAATTCTCCTTTTCACAAAATAGAAGATTGTACTCATCGTCTTGCTATCCAACAAGCTGCCGAAGAATCTCTTTCAGATTCCCAATCTGAATCTTCTGTTTCCTCTTCTGACAAAGAAGTCCAAGCTTATTGCCAATGTTCTGATTCACAGAATTGTCAATGTGATTGTTCTGATTCTGATTCAAAATCCTCTTCTGATGACTCTCTTCCAGAAGAATTTTCGGGAAAATTGAAAGTCCTCATGGCCCAAACCGATGAAGATGATTTGAAAGTGTTTTCCCAGATTTGTGCCATGGAGGAAAATGACTTGAAATCTGCTCTATTAAAGACTTTCATGCAGCATGGTACAGGTTCCACCAGTAATTCTTCCAGTAAGAAGCCTATTTTTTTCGATGCTTCTTACGACCGTAACACCAAGTCGTATCTCCAGCACAATTCAAGCAAAGTTCGTACACTCGCTTTGGGGGAGGTGAGTAGGGAGATACATTCAATGAAATCCGAAATTTCTGCCCTGAAATCACAAGTTTCACAGCTAGAAAAGGAAAAACAAGAAACAAATCCTTCTACTTCTATTTCAGGCAAACACATAAATTACACTTTGCACTCTACTCCTGTCTCACAAGTTGAGATAGCTGAAGGAAGACCTGATCCAACAGTTGGATTCAGAGAAATGCAAGTTCTTGCTGTTCAATACCAACAACATCATGCCAAGGTAAACATCTGTATTGAAGGTAAGACATACAATGTAACTGCATTAATTGATTCAGGTGCAGATGTCAATATTATCTCCAAGAAAGTAGTTCCTTCAAGACTTTGGGTATCTGCTCCCAGAAAAGTCACAGGTTTGGGAAAGAAAAATTTAGAATTTGAAGTTACAAAAGCTGCTATTTGTTTTGATTCTCATTGTGTCAAACTCAAGTTTGCAGTTGCAGACATTCCAGTTGACTGCATACTGGGAAATGTATTTTTAGCAGCTGTAGAGCCCCATGGTTCTTATAGATTTCCAGACAAATCTGCAGGCTATTTTATTACAGTGCCTACATCTGATAAAAAGGGTAAGAGGATAGAACTTCCTTATATTTCTAATCCTCGAATTTCAATGATGGTACAGGCCATGCAGGAGCTTCAGATAGCAGAAAAAAGTTTGGTTGAACTCAAAGATCATAAAAATATGATCAGAATTGAAGATCAATTGAGTTCTCCAGGAATTCAGAGAAGAATCTCTAAATTACAAAAAGAGTTTGAAAACACTTGTTGCTCATAAGAACCCAATGCATTCTGGCATCACAAGCAGCATTGGATATAATTTCCCTAAAAATATGGATACACGGACAAGCCCTATAAATCCAGAGCTATTCCAATGTCACAAGAATACAGACAGCTCTGCCAAAAAGAAATAAATCAGCTTCTTCAAAGAAAGCTGATCAGGGAGTCTGACAGTCCATGGAACTGTTATGGCTTCTATGTCAACAAAAGGAGTGAATAGATAAGAGGCATTCCCAGATTGGTTATTAATTATAAACCTCTTAATTCTGTTCTTGCAGATGATACATATCCTATTCCGCACAAGCGAGATCTGTTGAGTAGGATATCTGGAGCCAAAATATTTTCAAAGTTTGATCTAAAATCTGGTTTCTAGCAAGTAGCTATTACTGAGTATGATAAGTGGAAGACAACATTCAGCATACCAGCAGGCCATTACGAATGGAACTTGATGCCATTTGGTTTGAAGCACGCACCTTCAAAGTTCCAGAAGGTAATGGATTCAATCTTCAAACCATATGATGAATGGTTACTTGCTTACATTGATGATCTCCTAATATTTTCCAAGAATCTACAGGACCATTTTAAGCATTTGAGAATTTTTATGAAATTGGTCTAAAAGAATGGGTTGGTCTTAAGCAAAAAGAAAATGGAATTATGTAAGACCAAGATACATTTTTTAGGGCACACAATAGAAAATGGAAAAATTGCTTTGCAGAGTCATGCTCTTGAATTCACAGACAAGTTTCCAGATATAATTCTGGACAAGACCCAATTACAAAGATTTCTAGGTTGCCTGAGAAGTTTGGGTAACAATAAAACCAGACTGGTCCATTGGACAATGGTGCAACTATTCCTCCTATTAGGGAATCTGTGTATGTTTATGATGAAACCTTGAGCGATATTCTACAATTACAAATCAAAACTTCTGGATTTGACATGAAGAAAAAGAGAAATAATATTTCCATCCAAACCAGAGGATGTTTTCGTCATACCAGCACTATGTTCCCTGCATTCCTCCATGCCCCTAATAGAGACTAAAAAACCAGTGTCATTGTCATGACAGATCCCAAGAACCAAAAGGTTGAGCATCAAGCCATTAAGTGGGAGGATATAACCTTTCCAGAGCACTGGGTAGTGCCAAATCCAAAGCCCATATCTGCACAAAAAATTACTTCTGCAAATATTTCGGAAAATCAGTCTACTGCCACCTTATCCTTTCCCAGAAGGTCTACTATTGATAGGCGTAGAATTGAAGCCGAATGTAAAAATTCACCGATGTATATACCACCAATTTTTTCAGATACTGCATGTTCCAGCATTGTAAATTCTTGTCAGCATATTTCTCTTTTTGATTTTGCTCAGTTAGTAAATTTCCAACCTCTTTCAGTTGCATGTCCTCAATGTCAACAACAAGGAAATTTGAGTCAGCTTGCATACCTTGTGATCTATAAGAACCATAATCTTAGGACTGGTGAAGCTCCTCCTTCCACCTCTGTCACACCCTGTCCTAATCCTAAATGTTCATACATTCCTTTTCCCCATGATGATGATGAACATGTTCTTATGATGCATCTAGTGCCTACACTAGAGGGTGAAGATCCAAGGCTGACTTCTATTTTTACAAATATGAGTCCTGCAAATTCTCCTAAATTTGGACTCGGTTATGTAGAAGAGAAAGACAAGCTGATCCCTGAATGCAAATTTAAAGATCTGCCAGAAGGTTGTAAAAGACCATCAGTCCCTGAGATCCATAGGTTTTATACTTTAATGGATGGATGTTCTAAACATCAGATCCCTGCTCAATGGATGAAGCAAATGTTGAATTGGGATATTTATACTCATCCACAGGCTGATGAATTTGGTCTTACACATTCACCAGAAGAAAAGATAAGCTTAGCCAATGAGTGGAAAACATATATGGAAGAAAGAAATGTCTGGATTTATTTCTATTCATGGAAAAAGGCTAAGGAATCAGATGTTGTTTTGATGAATGATTCCACATCTTCCTCTTCACACTCTTGGACAGCTATTGATGGTAGCAAGATTGAAACTTCTACTTCCTATACTCCTTTCAAAGGTATTGTCCTAGGGGAAGGACAACATCCAACCAATGCATATCCTTTAATTCAAAAGGATACTACAGCAGTAGGAGTAGAAAGCAAAGTTCAAAAGGTCAGTGAGCAAGTCAATTGGACTAACACTGCTCTCACTGGTCTGGAGAAAAATGTAGCTAAAGCTACCAGAGTAAAGGATCATATTGATAGAGTCCAAGTCTCTATTAATGATGTAAATAATTCTTTGAATACTGTACAGTATAATTCTTATATTGTTAAAGGTTATTCTTTAGAATCTTTTAAAAAGATTTATGAAGTAGAGAATTGTATCATAGAACAATCTATCTCTAAAAGGCATTTGATTTCAAATCTGTTTGAGAAAGAAGACAGATTGAGTTTGAAGAAAACTGATAAGCCTATACCAGCTTCTTTTTTGCAAAATGGAAAAAGTATCCATACTCATGAACTTAGTGAAAGTCCAGTCTCTAATTTTCCTCAGTTATTCCCTAAAGAAGCTGAAGCTCCATCACAGCAGTCCAAATCTGAAAAGCTTACCTTAGCATCTCTCTCCCAAGAGTCTGATACAGAGACCCAAGTTCTCCCTATATATGAGCCACTTGAGCCTCAGTTCACCAGGCATTCTGCTCCTGATCTATATGGTGCAAGAAAGATCCCTGCAAGGGAAAGAAATTTTGAAAGTAGTCATAAGGAATGGAATTTAGATAATCTGACTACTGCACAGATCAGAAAAATGCTTGATCAAATGATTACTGATTATAAGCTCATGTGTGTTGCAGGAAAGACAGAAGTAGAGTCTCGCAAAACTTTGATTCAGTGTTTTACAAGAACACTTGCAAGATGGTGGGAACTGGAATCTTCCCCTGCAATGATTGAAAACATGGAAAGGGAAGTATTAAAATATGAAAATGGAGATGTATTCTTTAATCCATATGGCACCTCACAGAATAATATGATTGGTGCACTGACTGCTATGATTCAAGAGCACTTTTGTGGTGCTGATGTTACACTTTCAGATAAGCATGAAATGGTTTTGATGAATTTGAAGTGTAGAAATATCAATCAATCTGAAGACTTCCACAGAGATTGGATACAAAGGATTTTCTTGGTTAAAGAACCAAAGAACATTCTGTGGAAACAAGTATACCTTGTAGCACTCCCATCCAAACTGGTTGACATTCTTAAGCTGCAAGAAGTTTTCCCCTTGCCTCTTAAATTTTATTTGTGGGGAGAAATTTATTCTATCATCACTAAGGTGTTGATAACTCTTTGTACCAGTTCCAAAATGACAAAGTCTATAGACAAGCTAAATAGGCTACCTGGTCCTAAATCTTTCTGCAGTAAATATGGCATAACCATTGATGATCCTTTGGTTACTCGCAGGAAGACAAAAAGACAAGCAAAGAAGGCTTAGAAAAGATCCAGTGCCTCCACCTATCATTTGAGCTCTAAAAAGGGATGTGAGCTCAGACCTCCGAAAAGAAGACCCATGAAGGGAAGGAAGGGACATTATAAATATTTTCCAAAGACTCATTATTATGGACCTGCATATATTAGACCCAAAGAGCACAAGATTGAAAGAATGAAAAGTGTTGTCTGTTGGTTATGTGGCAGCAAGGACATACTTCCAACCTATGTCCTACAGCCCTTGAGTCTAAAAGAGGTCGTGGTAAGAAATCACAGCAACACAACCGTCCCTCTGCTAGCATGACTGTCAAAACTGAATCTAGATGTGCCTAATGTAATTCTCCTTTTCACAAAAAAGAAGACTGTACTCATCGACTTGCTATCCACCAAGCTGCCGAAGAATATTTTTCAGATTCCCAATTTGAATCTTTTGTTTCCTCTTCTGATGACGAAGTCCAAGCTTATTTCCAATGTTCTGATTCACAGAATTGTCAATGTGATTGTTCCGATTCTGATTCAGAATCCTCTTCTGATGACTCTCTTCCAGAATAATTTTCGGGAAAATTGAAAGTCCTCATGGCCCAAACTGATGAATATTATTTGAAAGTGTTTGCCCAGATTCGTGCCATGGAGGAAAGTGACTTGAAAGCTTCTCTATTAAATACTTTCATGCAGAATGGTACAGGTTCTACCAATAATTATTCCAGTAAGAAGCCTATTTTTGTCGATGCTTCTTACGACCATAACACCAAGACATATCTCCAGCACAATTCAAGCAAATTTCGTACACTCACTTTGGGGGAGGTGAGTAGGGAGATACATTCAATGAAATCCGAAATTTCTGCCTTGAAATCACAAGTTTCACAGCTAGAAAATGCAAAACAAGAAACAACGCCTTCTACTTCTATTTCAGGAAGACACATAAATTACACTCTGCACTCTGCTCCTATCTCACAAGTTGAGATAGCTGAAGGAAGACCTGATTCAACAGTTGGATTCAGAGAAATGCAAGTTCTTGATGTTCAATACCAACAACATCATGCCAAGGTAAACATCTATATTGAAGGTAAGACATACAATGTAACTGCATTAATTGATTCAAGTGCAGATGTCAATATTATTTCCAAGAAAGTAGTTCCTTCAAGACTTTGGGTATCTGCTCCCAGAAAAGTCACAGGTTTGGGAAAGAAAAATTTAGAATTTGAAGTTCCAAAAGATGCTATTTGTTTTGATTCTCATTGTGTCAAACTCAAGTTTGCAGTTGCAGACATTCCAGTTGATTGCATACTGGGAAATGTATTTTTAGCAGCTGTAGAGCCCCATGGTTCTTATAGATTTCCAGAAAAATCTGCGGGCTATTTTATTACAGTGCCTACATCTGATAAAAAGGGTAAGATGATAGAACTTCCTTATATTTCTAATCCTCGAATTTCAATGATGGTACAGGCCATGCAGGAGCTTTAGAAAGCAGAAATTTTTTTGGTTTAACTCAAAGATCATAAAAATATGATCAGAATTGAAGATCAATTGAGTCCTCCAGGAATTCCGAGAAGAATCTCTGAATTACAAAAAGAGTTTGAAAACACTTGCTGCTCAGAAGAACCCAATGTATTCTGGCATCGCAAGCAGCATTGTGTATAATTTCCCTACAAAGATGGATACACGAGCAAGCCCTATAAATCCAAAGCTATTTCAATGTCACAAGAATACAGACAGCTCTGCCAAAAATAAATAAATTAGCTTCTTCAAAGAAAGCTGATCAGGGAGTCTGACAGTCCATGGAACTGTTATGGCTTCTATGTTAACAAAAGGAGTGAACAGATAAGAGGCATTCCCAGATTGGTTATTAATTATAAACCTCTTAATTCTGTTCTTGCAGATGATACCTATCCTATTCCGCACAAGGGAGATATGCTGCATAGGATATCTGGAGCCAAAGTATTTTCAAAGTTTGATCTAAAATCTGGTTTCCAGCAAGTAGCTATTGCTGAGTATAATAAGTGGAATACAACATTCAGCATACCAACAGGCCATTAAGAATGGAACGTGATTCCATTTGGTTTGAAGCACGCACCTTCAAAGTTCAAGAAGGTAATGGATTCAATCTTCAAACCATATGATGAATGGTTAATTTCTTACATTGATGATCTCCTAATATTTTCTAAGAATCTACAAGACCATTTTAAGCATTTGAGAATTTTTATGAAATTGGTCCAAAAGAATGGATTGGTTTTAAGCAAAAAGAAAATGGAATTATGTAAGACCAAGATAAAGTTTTTAGGGCACACAATATAAAATGGACAAATTGCTTTGCAGAGTCGTGCTCTTGAATTTGTAGACAAGTTTCCAGATATAATTCTGGACAAGACCCAATTACAAAGATTTCTGGGTTGCCTGAACTATGTAAGCAATTTTTATCCCTCTTGTGCCATTGATAGGTCTCTGCTCAATCAGAGACTTAGAAAGAATCCAAAACCTTGGACACAAGCTCACACAGAAGCTGTTAAAGAAATAAAATCCAAGGTTCATACTCTTCCTATACTCTATGTTGCTGATGATGGATCTTTTAAGATTGTTGAAACAGATGCCAGTAATATAGGATGGGGAGGTGTCCTCAAGCAAAGACCAAGTGAGAATTACTCCACAATTGAAAAAGAAGTCAAGGCTGCATGGAACTGCATCAACAAATTTTATATACACTTGGTAAATAAATTCTTTTTACTGAGAACTGATGCCCAGGCTCTAGCCAAAGTTATTAACAAAGAAATCAAAAACCCTGAAGATGCCAAATTTGCAAGATGGAAATATTTATTTGAAAATTTTAATTTTAAAGTTGCACACATAAAGGGTTCTGAAAATTGTTTGCCATACTTTCTCAGTAGAGAGTTTCTCCAGCCGCAAGAACAGTCAACAGCAGAAGAAGAAGACCATGTTATGGTCATCATTATTGAATGGGATCACACCCACCAAAGAGAGAAACTCAAATTTATATCTGATGATGAGTCATGGGCTGTGTACAGAGAAAAGTGGAGACCCATGTGGCAACTCCACAATACATAGGTACTTTATGTAGATTTGCAAAGCCATTTTGATATCCTACATCTTGTACTAGAAAGGAGAATACATCCAATAGGAAGCAGATGGATTCATGACATGATGTATTCCACTAGTATGACAGCTTCACATGAAGCTGAAAGATCCTTGTCTGAATATTTTTGTGATCTTGCTGTTATCTGTACTGGCGGAAGTGACAGAACAAAAATCTACTACAAATCCTATGCCATTAACAGAACACGGTATCCAGGATGGAACTGGACGGAAAGATTTCAGATGTGGCCAGGTAATAATCCTGACTTAATTTTTCCTGAAACTGTGTATAATTTTGCAGGATACAAGAGCCATTGGTGGAACCTGATGAACAAAGATGGTCGTAATGAAACTCATTACACCAAAATAAAATTTGGTCCCACTTGGATAAACCAGAAAAGACAGCAACCTCCATGGCTCAGCAACTGGTGGTTCGACTATGGGTTAAGTGCTTATGGCATGGATCCATATTATTTTGAATCTTACTTTCAAAGCCAATGCCATGAATGTTTAGAAACCGTAGGAGAATGTTTCCATACTCCTTGCCAAACAGTAAGAGACATAGGCCAGCTTGAATATAGACTGATAAATTCTGTATTAGAATCACATATGAAGATGCATCATCAATGGTTGGTAATGACTAAAATAAAACACCAGATTATTCTAAACAAACCCATGATTGTATGCCGAATATACACCAAGGCCTGGGATGACTCCATATATCCAAGTCTCAGATTTCCGGGTATAAAAATATTGGAGGATTCTGAAGAAGCCAGTATAAGTGGTTCACGAGGGCTCCACTAAAGCAAAAGCTTCCTTTGTGTAATGATACCCAGTCACGGGTTTACAGTGACATGTCTTTTCTCGAGGGATTTTTACCTCTTCATAAAAGCATCCTCTCTGTATATAATAATTTTGTTTCCTCGTGGGCATTGTACATAAAAGGTATCCACAGTATAGTACCCACACACTTTCACATGCGTCTGTTTTAAGGATCAAATCTCTACATGGATGTCACTTCGGTGTTACCCGGAAGCAATGATTCACCTTCCACTTGTCAATAATCCGACGGATCTACAGGAGTGTTTGTCCCCCCCTCTCAACCTATATAAGGAGGGAAAGGCTCACTCTTGAGGCATTCGGATTCAGAGAGATCAACATTTAGAGTCTTTGCATTTTTGTTTCGAGTCGAGTCTAAGCTCCCTGCTCTGCATCTGCGAGAATTCTCTCGATCTGCTTGCATCACGGAGATTGGTCTCAAGTCTTAAGTGATATGAGAAGCCTACGTGTCTATGTGCTCGGCATAGGCAAGAACCTAAAGTGGCCGGATCAATAGATTGAGTCTGTAAATAAGTATTTTTGTGTGTCGTGTGTTCTGTAAAGAACTCTGAGACAGAGTCTGCAACTGGCCAGATAGCCTCCAATATTTCTTTCTCATTTACCTCATAGCTGAAGTCTGGTAAATGCCACTGCAGTCAATCTCTGGAAAGAGATCTTGATTTCCAGTCATATATTCTGAGTACTGTATTCTGTAATCTGTAATATCATTCTGAAAAATCAATAAAGAGAGAATTATTTTGAAGATCCGCATGTCTAAGTATTGAAACTCTGTGCATTTATATTGTCTGCTAAGACACTGTTTGTCATTCTCAAAATCTTGAAAGTTCGCTAGAAGTTCGCCAGAGGTTCGCCAAACCACCGAGGGACGCTAAGGCCGTAAAAAGGTGAAGGGAAGCCGCAGAAATAGGCCGCTAGTTGCGTGAACGTGGGAGTAGGTTCGTGTATGGGTTCATCGTTGGGTTCACATAAATAATTTTTGAGAATATAAGACAAAGGAGAAACTTAGCAAGGCCAAGTCCGCCTGTGTATGCGACAAGCAAGCTTGTTGAGAAGCCCTTGCTAGAAATTGGTATGCCAAGTCCGCCTGTGTATGCGGCAAGCAAGCTTGTTGAGAAGCCCCTGCCAGAAATTGGTATCTGAGCCAGTAGTCGAATTTTGACTATGTTAAAACTGGTTCGAGAAAAGGTCAGTACTTAATCCTTTCTCTCTTTAAATATCTGAAATGGAATTTTCCATGAGGAAATCAATTTCTTTCCGTGAACTTGAAGAAAATGAAAGGGCCACTCAAGACCCTCTTAGAGATTGTTGAAGATTGCAACAAGAAACAGTGAAGGAGGCATCCTGAAACATCATTCCTGATCCTAGTTGGAAAGTGATCGCCAAAACTAGGTGGGGGCCACACAGGTAATTTTTGTCGCAAAGTCTATTTTTAGACATATGGATCATATTATATGAGTTGCAGGATGCTATTTGTGGATGGCTGGTCAAGTTGGAAAAATAGATGGATTTCTATTTTTAGACATATTGGGCGGAATATATTTTTAGATTGCCAGTCTAAAAATAGATATGTCGAATATTATTAGCTCTTAATAATATTTGAACTATAAACATTATCTTATTCTCTTGGAGCACTTTAGTTAAGTGCACAGATGTGGCACAAGAGCTAATAGAAGGAATTACGCTATTCCTAAGGGTTAAGTGGAGCTATTGCATGGATACTTCAGTTAGAACTCATGTGAGAGATTTTGGTGGAGTTGATTGAGGAAGTTAATGGAGTTGTGTTCAGTTTAACTAATCTAAACACAGTTGAGCTAGTTGTATCTAGTCTAACTGATTGATACAATTAGTGAGAGTGGTGTGCATTAATTATTAATTAATTCACTAATTATAAACTCATTAATCAACTAAATAATACATCATTTAACTTCAGTGCATGGACAATTTCAGTGGAGACCAGTGCAAAGATAGGCGAAAGGGAAAGTGTGACTATCAGTTGTGACTATAAGTGATGCATGGTTTGCAGCCAACGCTTAGTAGAGGTGCCTATAAAGACTGCGTGAGAAAGGTTGGGGTAATTAATTCTCATCAAGAGGCATTCTTCAGTAGGGATTGCGCAGTAGAGGCAGGCTAAAGGCTGCCAAAGATCAGTGCATGGGATTTGCAAGATCGGGCCTGATTAGTGTGTAGCAAGTGGAGATTATAATGAGAGCTTGTGAGGAGATTTGTATGATGATTGTTACATGATCTCTATGACATATATAATATACAGATAGTTGGGGGTTTTCAGCTTTAAGTTTTCCCATTACATACTGTGTTCATATGTGTGAATTTTTATGGTTTTAATGTGTGCATGCAATTGATTTTATTTCTGCATGTGATGATCAATGGTAGAAGAGATTCTGTATTGTGCATGAAGATAAAATAGTGTGTGATCAGGAAAATCTAACATATCAGTTATTCAAATTTCTAC